>CM035165.1:73148739-73748739 GCA_020205615.1 Panax quinquefolius
TGAGATTTCAAAAGCTAGTTCGAGTAGCGATTCTCAAAGAATGGTTTTTCTAAAAGCAACAAAAAGGTATGTTTTATAATCTTAACATAGGTTTTATAGTATAACTATTTAGCCTCTATGTTCCTTGAAACTCAACCTCACTTTATATATAGGTTTTTACAAAAAGTGTCTCATAAACCATGTTTTAGAATTTGTTATGATATTACATGTAATTATAATTATAATTGTTATAACTAGTATGTATATATGTATATATATATATATATATATATATATATATGTTGTATGCTAAAATACGTTCAAAGAGAAAGAAGAATTGGTTTTACAGTGAAAACGTGTATGAACTTGAGTTGTACAAAATCAAAGGTTATAGATACAATTGTATGCTAGTTGTGAAATTAAAAGTCTGCATGCGTTAATTGGATATGAACTACAAAGAATTGTAGTTTAAAAGTAATCAAATTGGTGGTTAGTAGGATTTACAGTATACACTGTGTTTAACAAATGTCAAACATGGAGTTTTGATTTTAATACATTGTTTTTACGGATTTAGTCTTTCTAAATTTGATGTTCAGTAGTTTTAAGTTAATATATGTATGCTTGGTGAGGTTATGTGTAAATTACATCAGTTATATGTATGTAATTAGTTGCTAGAATTTCTTAAACAGACCGAAAATGGTCTTCGTGCTCGTTTTGTTTGTTTTTGGCGCAAATACAAAAAATTCGCTTCAAATGATGAAATTCACGCCCAAATACCAAATTTTATGCCCGCCACCATCCCTAGTTTAGTCCTCGCTACCAAAGACCGAAATTGTAGTCTAGGTTAAATAGTTTTGACCTCCTGTAGTAAAATGGCCATAACTTTCTCATACGAACTCCGATTGAGGTGATTCAAGATGATCCGGAACGAGGACGAGTAGACCTACAACTTTTGTTCTTCATAGTTTTCAATTTGAGGTCTGTAACAGTAGTAAGAATGGTCATCTTTAGGACTGTTGTGGTTTCGGGGGCAATCAGAGGGCGTCGGGCATGCACATATGCATGTGTAGTGCTCATGCCGATAAAACATGTTATTCTAAGTTATAAAACATGAATATTAGTAAATATAATGATGCTTAACATTAATAAATAATATATTAGATAAGTTATAGAAGCATAGTAAGCAAACACAAGAGATGCAAATCGGGCGTGTGACGATTGAACGTCAAAACGTCGTGCCAAGTGTTAATAAACTTAAAAAGTGTTTCAATTCAATTGAAATGAATATTATAAGATATGGAATGGATTTAATATAAAACCAATAAGTAGTCCTAGAAAGACTTAAGCACTTGAATGAACTTCGAATATGAAATATAGTGAGATATAAGTTGAAAGTTAACACAATCAAATTAAACATTGTGTGCTAATTAATAGGAAAGATTATGAGATGTGGAGTAGAGTTTACGTTACAATTACTATGTGTTGTTATGTGACTAATAGTTGATGTGTATGATTATATAATTGTGTAGGGCACGTGAAGTGCAGATAACTGTAAGCTGTTAAACTGTTATTGGTAAACAACGATCAAGGCAAGTTTTTCGGTTCCTATTTGTTACGTGGACTTGATGAACTATTTTAAATTGCATGATATGTTATACATGTTGAAATCATGAAATGTTAAACTCAATTTATGACTGCATTGTTTTGGTTAAATAAGGAGGATTGAGTAAGGAACTCAATCTTTATATTTTCTATGTTAACTAAAAGCATGTATGCCATGTCGTTTTAGTTATTATGATATGTATGTTTAGCATATTATTAATTGTTATGTGATGCATGTAAACTGTTAAATTTTGCTGGGCTGTCGAGCTCACTCTTGTAAATAACCACTTTTGCAGGTCAAGATTTAAAGGTAAAGATATGTGCAAAGTGAGTTATAGAGATCTATATTCGCGAAGATTACTTATGTTTTATGAGAAATGTATTTCATATTTTGAACGTAACATTTTGTTGAATTGTAAGTTGAGTTATCCAATGTATATGGATATTTAGTTATGATGTAAGACTTTGTATAGTCATTTTATTGTAACGATTCATGATATAAGATTGAATCAAAGAAATATAATGTAAAGGTTGCGATTCAGGGCAAGAAAGAATGAAATGTATAAACGTTTTAAATATTCTATAAATTTAGTGTTTTTAATATTGACTAATGATGTAAAATTAGAGATTTAATGTATGATTAACGACTGAAGTTAAAATTTAAATGGTATGAATTTTGGGGTCGTTACATAACTAGTTCGGTCTAGTTGGACTTCTGTCCATTCTCGGTGTTCTAGTCACCTTATCCGATAATTAACATAGTTATTGTCAATTAAATTCGGTTTCTAAGCTTCAATATTAATTCAGATAAGTCATATATCATTTATAATATTTTTCAAAAGCTTTTAATAATATTTAAACAATTGTTATAATTTATAATAATTTTTCAAACACTTAAATCATTTTTAAATGATTTAATTATCAAATAATGTTATCATCATTTATATTTAATAATATAAAAATATTAATGTTATACTTGTCAAAATATTAAAGTTATTGTTAATAACTTAAAATATTTTAAATCATCAATATTCTACTTAAATTATTTTTAAATTAAATAAAATCATTTTAAACCATCACCATTAATATTTAAATATTAATGAAATTATTATCAAAATATTAAAAGTCATTAATTATAACTTAAAATATTTTTCTCATTTTAAATCAATAAAATTATTTTAATTCATTTATTTAATATAATAATTAAATAAATCTAATATCATTAATATTAATTTATTAATGAGAATTCTCCAAAATATTGAAAATTATATTTTATAATTCAAAATATTTTCTAACATTTTATTCTCATTTAAAATGATTTTTAAATCATTAAAATCATTTTTATCTTATTCATTTAATTTATTAATTAAATTAATCTAATATAATTAATATTAATTTATTAATGAAAATTCTCTAAAAATATTAAAAGTCACATTTTATAACTCAAAATTTTTTAAATGATTTATTCTTATTTAAAATGATTTTTCATAATATTAAATCATTTTTCTCTAATTTATTTAATAAACTAATTAAATAAATTAAATACCTTTAATATTTAAATAATAATAAATATTAAAGAAAAATATTTCAATTGTTTCAAAAATTATTTTTCATAATTTAAAATAATTTTGAAAACCATTTTTAATAATTTTTATAATTTATTTTCAATTTTTAAGTAATTTCCGGAAAATCAGAAATTAAATATAATTAAACCGTCGTTATAGGCCTTTAGCGACACAAAGCGTTGCTGTTGGTGTTCTTGAGCTCAAGAACACTGACAGATTTGTGTTCCAGGTGCTCGGTTTGACCAACCTTATTTATCAATCCATGTATGTTCTGGACTTTCTAAGACACTGATTTGGTAGTGTGTTTGTAACACTACCATTATCAACTAACATCTTAGTCATACAATAATCAAACAAATAGATCTAGCGTCTCAAAGTCCTTGTTAGATCACATCTGGGTTTTCTAGGTAACCCAGAAACCCAGATAATGTCGAGTTGACACTTTCAAGCTCGATTTCCTTTATATTCTGGTCATCAAATGGTTTGGTTTTTGGTCCACACATATAGTGCTCATGACAAGGAACACATATTAATCAACAGACCAGTTAAAAAAACAATAGAATCACGTTATATAGGACGGTCAAATGCTGTCAGAAAGCTGGCTCACATAGTTTCTCGGTTTTCCAAAAATGTAAAGATAGTGCGAGTGGTCTACTTTGACCACCGGCTACGATCTACCTGTTGTTTATTTACACGATCTAAAGCCATGGAATCAAAACAAATATAACAGGATACAACATAGACATCATAACATCAATATATCACCTAACAAATGACAGATCTGGTCATTATAAAATGTTGTCAGACTCGGTTTTCAAATTTTCGGGTTACCAAGATTTCACCCGATCAACGTCGGTCAACGGGTTTTGACCATTAATAACTCATGATCTAGACATCAAATGACCTTGATTCCACTTGCAGAATAAAGACCTCATACCAGACTACCAATCCAAAAGATCAAACAAGAAAAATAAAAAATAGACACGAATCATGGCGCTGACGACATTAACTTGTCGGACCACAAATCAGTGTTCTTGGACCGCTTTGGAAAAACTCGATTTTAAAGCATTTTGATGCTATGGATCCATGTTATATCACCATAGATCATCATAAAACACCTTCTACCAAACATATAAACACATAAACACAAAATTTGTCTTAGCATACAAGATCAAAATAGGTTTTAGGGATTATCCCTTTTCTTGAATATAATTTGATCTTGCCTTAACAATCTGATCTAGATGTTTTAAAGGGCTAAAATATGACTGATCTACTTAATAATTTCGGAGCTTTGAGAGAGAATAAGAGTTGGTGAGAGCTTGTGTACAAAATGAATAAGTTTAGTATACTTTCTCTCTCTTAAATCTATATATATACAATGATATGTTGCTATGGCTGATAATTTCGGCTGATTTACTAGATATACACTCACCAAGTCAATGTAGTGGTTCACCAACTAAAGTTGCTAGCATTTTTACAAGTTATCATTTAAAGAAAATGAAAAAGGGCATTTAGGTCATTTACAAAATAAATTTAATGGCATACATAGAATTTGTCACACCCTTAGGGTTTAACCCTAAGGTTCTAACCCTTAGGTTTTAAATACTCCAATTCTAGAATTTTTTAATTAGGGTTTTAAAATAGAAAATTAAGAATTTCAAAAATGTAATTAGGGTTTTAAATAGAAATTAATATTTCTAAATTATAATTAGGGTTTCCTAATTATATTAACAAATACTAATCACTTTAGGCTTGCTAATTAGGATTAGGGTTTCCTAATTAGGGTTTAGGATTCTCGAATTTAAAATTGGGGTTTTTCGACTTTCGATTAGGGTTTCTAACAGTACTTTAGGGTTTCTAATCCTGAGATTAGGGTTTCTAATCTCGAGATTAGGGTTTCTAATCTCTTATTAGGGTTTATAATTTTAAACCTTATCTTATCAATCATTGATCAATAAATCTCTTCGGTACAAACACATACTCATTAATATAATTATATTAATTATATTTTCTATCGAATCCCTTTCCAGAAATTAGGGTTAGGGTTTTTAAAATGGTTAAGCACAACTCTACTCTAAATTTATTAGTCAATACACAAATTGACCTTCTCGAGACTCGTATCACAGATACTTATCACAAAATTGATAATCAATATTAATATTAAATAAAAAAATTTATTCATAAAATTTTGATTATTCAAAATCCCGGGTTATCACATATATGGTAAAAAAAAACTTATTATGATAATGTATTATCATATATATACACATAAATCATTACTTTTTTCAATTACAAAGACTTGAAATAGTTTTTCATAGAAAATATTAACAATGTAATTTACAAGTTAGGTTGAAGAGATTACCTTAAAGAAACTTCTCTGATTCTTCAATCTCATAATTTCCTCTAAACTCTCTCTGAATTCTCTCTGGATTTTCTAAACTTTTCTTCTGATTAATGATATAAAGTATAAGCTTAATATAATTATACGTAATTAAATAAGCGTTGGTTGTGGTCGCTTAATCCTTAAATGGGTTAATCGCCTGACTCCTTTTAGGGCTCTACTTGGCTAGCCAATAAGAGGTTATTTCCCATTTAATTTAATTAATCTCTTATATTATAGTTTAATAATGTCACACCCAATTAAACAATAAATCAAATGTGACCCCACCAAAATAGGTATACATCACCCATTTTGAGTCGCCAAATATATGGTACAAAATTCAAATGCAACTTAATCATACAACTGTTGTGTAAAATACGACAAAACATAAGCTGAGAGTTTTAATACGAATATTGTCTTCTAGACAGTATTCAAACTCAAATGAAGTCCTTATTACATTTATTATTACACTATTTCACTGAATAGTGAGGACTACTAATGCAAACATCTGGACCGTCACTCCGTTCCCCGACTAGTCCCAGCTATAATCTCATTTTCTGAATAGAACAATGAAAAAAAGGGTGAGCTCAACTAGCCCAGTAAGAAATATTATGACTAAGATAATGCATAATAAATTATCGTTAGCCTTTAACAGTGTTAAATTGATAAAATATAATAAATATCAAGTTTAACTGCAGTGGAACAAGCAATCCATTAAAAGAGTCAAGTAGAGCATGATATCTACTATCTTCTATGATTTAAAAAGTTTATCATCAATTTTATCGTTGAGACTCAGCTTAATAAATAAATCGCATCATCGAATCATCCCTGCACAACGGGCCAAGGATATTCATGTAATCATCAATGGTCATGATTATACCGAATAATCCCTAGTCATAATCATACCAACAACTGTCCATTAATGCACTACAGGTTAATGAGGATTTTTGCCACATCATTTGTAACATTACGATCATGATTATACCGAATAATCCCTGGTCATAATCATACCAATCAACAGTACATTTATGCACGTAAGCCATAGACGACCTTATCACAATATAAGCACGAGGATGGTGATAATGATATATGAATTCAATTAAAAGAAAGCAAATGATAAATTTTTAAAGATTTATAACTTAATTTATCCAGAATTCCATAATGTCCAAATTATCAACATGATACTTGTAGACACTCAAAATTTTCTGTACTATTGTTATTAACATTGCAAGAGGACAAATTCGTCTTTTAAGAGAGAAACCTGAAAGACAATCCATACCGGATACTACCGGAAGCTTAGCATCAACCCCGGAGCCCACTCTAGGAGTAACAGTTCCAACCTCGGATGTAACCCCGAGGCATGCAGATCCAATACCGAAACACACACGGGAGAAGACCGATTAATCTCGAAGATAACCCCGAGGTATCCAGTCTCAGTCCCAACCATGGGAATAGCCACCAACCTTGGTGATAACCCCAAGGAATGCACGCTTTGGCGATAACCGAAAATGCTTGTTTCAAATGCGACCACTTCAATCTCGGCGCTCACAATGAGATACACTGTGACAAACTCAGCGATAACATCGGAAGACAGAGCACAACTCAAAGATGACAATAAAGACGTTCAACAATTACAAAGCGGTCAATCTCAAATAAGTCGAGCAACGTTTATAGCTTTATCATTGATCTAGGCAACGCGATGCCATGCCACGTCGTCTCAACATCTCTACGCAACGATGTCCCACAAGGGTAATCAATCCCGAGTGACTATTGTGCGGGGTAACGGATGAATGTTTAAGCTTGAAGACCGGAGGGCATCGTCCCATCTTCAATGACTTCGTACAAGCTCTAATCCCATGCCATCATACAACTCTCGACAACGGTGGTCCGAAATAGGCCTTGTATACCTCAAACGGATGCTCGGATTGCACTTCTAAAAGTTTGAGGGGACATTATAGTGCCCAAGTGCACGTACTTCGAGACGACCTAACCCGAAAAACTCGGGCCCACCCGGGTTGCCTCTGGTACATCTGCGGCTCAGCCGCAGGTACACCTGTGGCTAAATTGCCTATAAATAGAGGGCTTGGGTAGCCCATTTTGGAAGAGTAAAAGGCGAGGAAGCCCTGCATAATTTGCTCTACACTCACCCCATGCAGTGTATTTTCCCCTTTTAAACAACTGTGAGCTCATATATAGCCCATTTTGTATCTACAAAAGTCAGTGTTTACCCACTCTAAAGATATAGAAGTCTTATTTGGTAGTCAGCTGTAAGCGTTCTCACACACTATAGAGTCTTTCTCTTCATCTCTGCACACACCCTTCTACACGTTGAGAGTCGTGTTGCTTGCTTTTTACTTGGACTTCGATCGTGATTTCATTTCATCAGATATATATATATATATATATATATATATATATATATATATATATATATATATTGACTAACATTATCGAGTTATGCATTGATTGAGCCTAGACTTTGGTCTGGAGCGTTTATTTGCTTTAATATATATATATATATATATATATATATATATATATATTAATCGTGTGTCGAACTTTGTTCGATGAGCCTGAACTTGATGCAGTGCGTTTATTGCTTTAATATATATATATATATATATATATATATATATATATATATATATATATATATATATATATAAACTGTGTGTCAATTTTGTTCGATGAGCCTGAACTTGATGCAGTGCGTTTACTACTTTAATATATATATATATATATATATATATATATATATATATATATATATATATATATATATATATATATATATTAACTGTGTGTCTGGACTCTATTCGATGAGCTTTGGATTTTACATCCTATGCATTTATTCGCTTATTATATATATATATATATATATATATATATATATATATATATGTATCGTGGTCAACTACATTCGATAAGCACGATTTTATATATATATATATATATATATATATATATATATATATATATATTTACGTCCCACACGAGTTTAATTAGCGGTGGTTGATCGCTTTATAGCTTTCTTTACGTTTCATCCTCGCTCGAGTTTACTTACGTGCGATTGATAAACTTTGTACAAATTTATTTATATTTTGTCCCTTTGGAGTTTCCTTCGTGGCGGTTGGTCGTATTCTGACTTTATTTATGTTTTGTCCCGCTTTGAGTTTCCTCCGTTAAGGTTGATAGCTTTTATGACATTATTTACATATCGATCCCCCATTGAGGTGCTTTGGTGGTTTGGTGATCATGTATATATATATATATATATATATATATATATATATATATATATATATATATATATATATATATTTACTGACTTTATATATATTCTACTACTCGCTTTCATACAAATTGCAGTATTATGTGCGCCTAGGAATCATGTGATCATAGATTCATCCCATTGAATCTAGATTCGGTTCCAGTGATGGACATTTTCAGCTGTAGGCAGCTTGTAAATTATTTTGCGTTATCTGAATTTCCTCAGATGGTTTCCATACCCACGAGGAAGTCGGCATTATTTTGTATATTATTTTTGTACGGATGCCTTGCATCTGTCAAATAAAATCAATCAAGACGAGCACTTAATAAAATGGGAGTGTAAAAGGTCTCAATTACTATTGAGCATCAGGGTTTGAAAAAACCTCTTTTATAAAACATCACTGCCATATCTTGCTTAAAAGTGAATTTTTACATAAATTCAAACCCTGTGTATATAGGTACGAACGAGGCCTCACACTACTTCCAAATAACAGAACATTGAACCACACACACACACATTTAGATAATAGTTTCTTGAAAAGAGGCAGCCACCGTGGTAACACGGATGTCGGGGGGAGCCTAACACCTTCCCCCCGTATAACCAAGTCCTCGGACCCTAATGAATCTCGGTTTCACCGACCTGTATAGCAGTGTCACATCACTGGGTCAATGTGCAAACCTTTTCTCAATTGTGTTGGTACAACCATTTAAAAAACCAACTGGCGACTCTTAACAGTCCATCATCGACATTATACATGTCGGACCTTTTCACTTGTTTTTTCAAACAAATCTCACCTAAAATGAGAACACCAAAGAACAAGTAACGAAAAGGGCATCCAAAATTCCCGACGTCGACAATACTGCTTTGTGGAGTAAAATTTAAGAATAATATTGTATCAAAAATGATTTGGACAGCAAAGAAATCAATTTTTGTCATGAATAATTCCCCGGGTGAATAGTACCCGAGTGAATAGTACCCCGTGAATAGTACTTCGGGAATAGTACCCCAGGAATAGTACTTTATAAATAATACTCGTGAATAGTACTTTGTGAATAGTACCCATGAATAGTACTTTTTAATTAGTACCCCGTGAATAGTAATTTATGAATAGTACCATAAAAATGAATACTACTTATGGACCGTACTCTGGCATTAAAAGTTTAAAATTTAACAAGAATGTGCAGAAAATATCATTGTGAAACGATAATAGATGAAGTGCAAATTTCAAGGATATTCCACTAATTTCACAGAGTATAGAAGCAGTATTTTAACAAAATGAGGGTATAATCAAGAATACGAGACGACATAATATTACTCACATACTACAGAGTATGTAAGAAAATATTATTCCTATGAATACTGAACAAAATAATATCCCTTACCTCAGAAGAAGACTTGAAACTGGAATAGTGAGGTAACAGATTTCTCCTCTTCTTTCTCTCTATAGCTTCTCTCTCTATCGAAGTCGGGATTTTTGGATGTCCCTTTCCGTTACTTGTTCTTTCGTGTTCTCATTTTAGGTGAGATTTGTTAGAAAAAACAAGTGAAAAAGGTCCGACATGTATAATGTCGACGATGGACTGTTAAGAGTCGCCAGTTGGTTTTTTAAATGGTTGTACCAACACAACCGAGAAAAGGTTTGCACATTGACCTAGTGATGTGACATTTGCTAAATGGGTCAGTGAAACCGAGATTTATTAGGGTCCGGGGACTTGGTTATGCGGGGGGAAGGTGTTAGGCACCCCCCGACATCCGTATTACCACGGTGACCACCTCTTTTCAAGAAACTATTATCTGAATGTGTGTGTGTGTGGGTCAATGTGCTTTTATTTGGAAGTAGTGCGAGACCTCGTTCGAACCTATATACACAGGGTTTGAATTTATCTGAAAATTCAGCTTTTAGCAAGATATAACAATGATGTTTTATAAAAAGGTTTTTCAAACTCTGATGCTCAATAGTAATTGAGACCTTTTACAGTCCCATTTTATTAAGTGTTCAACTTGGTTGATTTTATTTTACGAATGCGATGCATCCGTATAAAAATAATATACAAAATAATGCCGACTTCCTCGTGGGTATGGAAACCATCTGAGGAAATTCAGACACCGCAGAATTATTTACAAGCTGCTTACAGCTGAAAATGTCCATCATGGGAACCGAATCTAGATTCAATGGGATGAATCTGTGATCACATGATTCCTAGGCTCACAAAATACTGCAGTTTATATGAAAGCGAAGAACAGTATATATATAAAAAGCTATAAATATATATATATGTAGGGATCACCATCCACGAAGCACCTCCATGGGGATCGTAAAATGTAAATAAAGTCATTAAAGTTATCAACTCGCCACTTTTGAGAAACTCAAAGGGACGAAATGTAAATAAAGTCAGAATATCTGATCAACTTCCATGAAGGAAACTCAAAAGTGAATGTAATGTAAATAAATTTGTAAATACGGTCAATCGCCACAGTAAAACTCAGTGGGACTATATATATATATATATATATATATATATATATATATATATATATATATATATATATATATATATAAACAATAAACGCACTAATTTATATAAAATTGTGCTCATCGAGCGAGTTCGACCACGATTCATATATATAATATATATATATATAAAGCGAGTAAACGCACTGATGTAAAATTCAGGCTCATCGAGCAGTCACCACCACATTTATATATATATATATATATATATATATATATATATATATATATATAAGCGAGTAAACGCATTGCAGCATCAAAGTTCAGGCTCCTCGAACAAAGTCCGACACACAGTTAATATATAATTATATATATATTAAAGAAATAA
The DNA here is from genome assembly GCA_020205615.1 of Panax quinquefolius. Lineage (NCBI taxonomy): Eukaryota > Viridiplantae > Streptophyta > Magnoliopsida > Apiales > Araliaceae > Panax > Panax quinquefolius. Next base: position 73,160,377 of record CM035165.1, read on the forward strand.
ATGCTCCAGACCGAAGTCTAGGCTCAATAGAGGCATAACTCGATAATGTTAGTCAATATATATGTAAATATATTTAATATATATATATATATAGGCTGAAATGAAACCACGGACTGAAGTTCGGGCAAAAGCAAGCAACACGACTCTCAATGTGTAGAAGGGTGTGTGCAAAGATGAAGAGAAAGACTCTAAAGTGTGTGAGAAGGCTTACAACTGACTGATAAAGAAGGCTTATATATCTTTAGAGTGGGTAAACACTGACTTTTGTAGGTACAAAAGGGCTATATATGAGCTCACGGGTGTTTAAAAGGGGAAAGTACACTGCATGGGGTGAGTGCAGAGCAACTTGGGCAGGGCTTCCTCGCCTTTTTCTCTTACAAAATGGCCACCCCAAGCCCTCTATTTATAGAGAGGGGAGCCACAGGTCTACTTATGGGCTGCCGGGATGCCCCAAAATATGGGTCCCGTAGGTGTGAAATCGTATATTTGGACAACGCGTTATTTACTCGGTCGCTCATAACTTTTAATCCGGGAGTCCGATGGAAGCATGCCATATCATTTCAGAAATCTCTTTCTGAGAGCTACACAACGACATATGATTTGCCCTTTTTTGATTCCAGGAAGATGGGTCCATGACCGAAATGGCATTCCCGGGTTTCCGTCAGGCAATCTGGTGAGCCGTTTTGTTTAGTTTGAGCTCCGGAGTTAAGATATCGCTCTTATGAGACTTCCTTTGAAGTATTTTGAGTTGAAATGAGTGTATTTGATTTAAAGTGAAGTTGAGTTAGCAAAATGACCATTTTGCCCCTCTCCGAGGTTAGATCGCGGAAAAGAGTTCTATGGTTCATTGATAGGTAGCTCTGGGATTGATGAGGCCGAAGGACAATCATCTGTTAGCGAAAGATTCCCCAAGGAGTGATGAAAACAATTTTCTCACGATCTTCCTCAGAAACCATGATTTGATGGTACCTCACAAAGTAATCAGCAAAGGAGTACATGTCGTATTGTCAATGAGTATGTGGATGAATGGGACCGGAAAGCTATCTTTGAGACAAGATTTGTTCAGATCACTATAATCCACACAAAATCGCACCTCTCCTTCGGGTTTCGGCACGGGGACTATGTTGGATAGCCATTCAGGGTATGTTGACACCATGATGATGCCAACTCGAAATTGTTTCACAATTCTTCTTTAACCTTTAACCTCCATTCAGGTTTTAATCGCCTGAGCTTCTGCCTGACTGGCTTGAATTCCCCTCTGATGGGAAGGCGATGAATGACAATGTTAGTGGATAAACAGACCATGTCTTTGTGAGACCATGCAAACACATCCTGGAATAGGGTCAATAGAGTAACCATGTCATTCCTTTGGTTTGGAGAGAGGTCCGTACCAATCTGGATTTGTTTGGGGTTTTCTAAGGTTTCAAAGTTAAAAGAGGTGGTTTGATAAAGATCTGTCTTCGGTTTGTCTTCGACCCATTCTTTGATATCCGGAGGCACCTCAATGTCCTCTTGTATTTCCATCAAGTCTGAGTCCAACTTTACATCAAAGTTATAGTCCCTTGTGGAGAATAGGCACCTCATCGGCAAGTACGGGCACATCTAAATTCAGAATCCTAAACAAAATATGCTTTCACTTAGTATATATGAAGCTGTTTAATCACACAAAGTGTTAGCATGTCATGACAAAAGTAAGCGCTAATCTATGCATGAAAAAAAAATGGCGATTATTACTATCTACAAAGGCGAGAGAGTTTCTTCCCTTTTTACCCTCATCGGCAAAATGCAAGGAGTGCTACTTGATTTGTCGAGGTAAAGTCTTAGTGTGGATTGCAGTGATGGAGGGGCTATCATCAACCTCTTTCTCCCGAATGATGACCATTACGTCACAGGCAATCATCGTCGAGGGTGTAAGTGTTTGAGAAGTGTTTGTTTGGGTTTTTATTTGGTTTGACCGCACCATTGATGGTACGCTTTCGTACTCTATTGAAGAGAGATCGGGTCTTTAAGTAGTTCGGAGCTTTGGTTTGAAAAGGTTCAAAGGGGTAAGTGGTGAGAAGAGTGTAGAGATGTTTTTATTTTTTAATTTTTTTATTTATTTACATGAATGGAAAATAAAAGGCATACTACGAATAAAGTGATACAGATTCCAACATTTTCCGGAACTCATGAACTTTATCCTCTGGATCTACATCTTCTCGGCTAGTTGAGGCACGATAGTCCGGTTAGCCGATTGGTTATGTTGCCTTGAGGGCTCGTGATAGAGGTTACCCTTGATTACGAATGTCTTCGCTTGTGGCTATAACTTGATCGATTCTGATTCAAGACATTCCTCGGGGCGCTTGAAATGGACGCATTACAAAAAGGGATGAACTCTGGATTCTTTAATGGGTTGGATTCCCCGATAATCCCACCACCCTTTTCTTCATCTATTCCTTCGCCTTCTTCATGGGTTTCAAAGGATTCAACCATGAAATCTCCCTTGAACTGTTGTTGCATTTCTTGCAAAGAACTTTCATTTTTGGTTTTTTCTTCCTTGGAAAGGATTAGTATTTCCTCTGCTTCATCCAAGGTGATAAAATTAGGAACGTGGTTGATATCTTGGAAACATAGGACGTTTGATGTTGGCGGGGGAATCTCCTTTGGGGATGCCTTTGTCTCCTCTGTCATTTCTTGCATTAGGATCAGTCCACTTTGTGTTCTGGCAGAATTATCGCTCATAGCCTTCACCCCATTTGAACTGTCTATCTCGAATGGACATCTTAAGCTTTTTATTTCCTTTTCGCCTTATTTGGTCATGGGAAATTCTATCTCCAGCTCTCCATTTTCAATGAGATCCTGGATTTTATGTCGTAAAGACCAGCATTCTTCAGTCGTATGTCCAAGTGAGTTAGAATGGTAGAGACATATCTTGGTGGAATCATAACTCTTTATCTTGGGATTTATAGGAGGCAACAACTTAGTAATCCTTCCTTCACTTATCAGAAAATGTAGCATTTATTCATTGGATTTGCTCAGAGGGGTGAATTTTCGGACTCTTTTAGAGGTTGTTTGATCTTTCATCTTTGAGAATTCGCATTCCCTCGATCGATTCTTCCGTTGGTGAGATCTTCTAGCAATTTTATCATCCCCATTTTCTTGTATTTTCAGCCTGCTTTGATCTTCTACATTTAGCTTGCTCATCTTGGAGTCCTTTTTTATTTGGCTTTCTGATAGTTGAGTGAAAAATTGCCTTGTTTCCTGATGTTGGCGCACTATCAGCTTAGCTAGCAGGTTTACTTGATTCTGGATCGCATCTAATTTTTGCATTACTGGCATACCCTCCTCTGAGTTTACCCACTCTAGGACATTTGTTATGTGTTTTTTGGGGTATTCCTCTATCCTTCGTATGTATTTACGAATTGGATACATTCAGTAACTTCTTCTGACCCGATCATGTTTACTTTTCATATCATGTCATGTCATAGCGGAAGGTTGGTGTTGACATTTTGTTGGTCAAAGTTGTTCGACCACAATCTCGCCACTTTCGATCGATTTTGAATCTTATGTTTTAAGGACCAACAATCATGTGTATCGTGTCCTGGAGACCCTGAGTGGTAAGCACATCTTTGGCTTGGATTGTATCTTTTGCTCCCTGGTTCCAGAGGTGGAGCTAGTTCGGTAATTTTCTTGTGATCCATTAATATCGCCAATACATTTTCAAGGGAATCGCCTAGTGGAGTGAACACCCGATTTTTCGATCTCTCGAATTTTCTTTTTTTATCCTGGCATTAGTTGAATGTGGCCGGTTGTTGAGATGGCAGATTGTCTTGTATTTTCCAAATAGGGGGACTGTAGTTTGGTCTCCTAGCTTGCCCCTGTACAACAAGGGATACATCTTTATTGCCTTTAGCGGGTACCCCCTTGGGATCACTCGCATACTTGCCAGTCTGTATATGTTTGGCGACTGCTTCCAAGGCAGTGAAGTCTTTAATCTTGCCTGCCTTCAGGCCCATCTCTACCATTTTGCCGTGTTTGATCATTTCCGCAAATGGCTTTCCTATGCCTGCTAGGATTCTCTCATAGTAAGGAGCCTCTTGGATATCAATAAATGTCATTACCATCTCAGTTTCTGTCATTGATGGAATAACTTGCGCTACTAGATGTCTCCACCTTTGGGCATATTCTAAAAAAGATTCAGTACTTTGCTTTTTCACTTTAGTGACATGATATCGATCCGGTGCCATTTGTGACTAAAAACTGTACTGATTTAGAAAGGCGTGGGCCAATTCTTCCTAGTTATGAATTTTGACATTGTCAAGTCGGGCATACCAGGCTTTAGCTTCTCCAGTGAGGCTCTTTTGAAAAAGTTGCATTCTGAGGCTTTCATTTTCAGCATAAGACCCCAGTTCGCCAATGTACACTTTTAGGTGCGTATAGGGATCGCTTGCCCCATTGTACTTTTCAAACTCTGGGACTTTGAATTTGGTAGGATATTGAGCCCCTGGGAATATACAGAGATCTGAATAGGTGACACTCCCATAATTTCAAGTCCCTTTAATTGACCGGATGGTATCCTCCATTTGTTGGACTTTCTTTCTTATATCCCCATATTCTCGATCATCCCTGAGATTTATGATTTCTTTATTGGAATGAGGTTTAGGTATTTGGGTTTCTATCTTTTTACCAATGCCTGATCGCCTTTACAGTGTGAAGGACTCGGTTGAGTAGGCATTATGCGGCCTCACGATTTTTTTACTTTGTTCTTTTAGAAAGATAACCAATTCTGCTATCTGATTCCTTAATCCTTCAAACTCCTCTCGGGAAATAGGAGTAGGATCCGGCTGGGCACTTGTATCCATGTTTGACGGTGGGCTCAGTGCCTTCTTGGACTTTAACCGGGTAACGGGACCGATTGCTTCCCTGCAAAAGAAGTTACATAGTTTAGTCTTTAGGGAATGTGTATAATAACATGCTATGTGATGTGCCCATTTTAGGAATTTTATCCTGCACAAACGGATCTCAGCTGTTTGTAGCATGTTAATTAAAATATGTATGTGTACAAATTTCTTCATATTTCTCATTACATGGAGATAGATATGGAATGAAATTACAAGTAATTGTGTTTACAAGTAATATGAAATGAGAGCATGAAGAGACTTTCCTCTGTTTTGGGTTTATCAGAGGCTAACCTATCTTAGGTTACTCTCGCGGCTTCTTGGCATGAAGGTTCCCAAATCATCGCAATCTACTTGACGGGAAGTTAATCCGGTCTTTCAATTGGAGCGATTTAGGTGGTGCCTTTCCCGAGCCTCGGAGAATTAGTCTTCTCACGAGTCCAGTAATCAAACACCGACGGGATAGCCTCCTGGTGGAGGGACCACACAACATACATTCACATACATCGCGTCTCACTGTATGAAAATGATGACATTTGCGAAGCACTAATATCACAAGCAGATATGGTGCAAAGCTCTAATATCACAAGCAGTTATGGTGCGAAGCACTAGCATCACAAGCAGTTATGGTGCGAAGCACTAAGTGTAATAAGGAAATGCATTCATACACATTCATCAAAATGTAAATGCAACATCCACACACAAGCAGATAACAATTTTGAAAAAGATTGTAATAACGGCTTAAGTCCTCTTACTGGAGTCCCCAGCAGAGTCGGCACCTGTCGACGTCGGGATTTTTGGATGTCCCTTTCCGTTACTTATTCTTTGGTGTTCTCATTTTAGGTGAGATTTGTTTGAAAAAATAAGTGAAAAAGGTCCGACATGTATAATGTCGACGATGGACTGTTAAGAGTCGCCAGTTAGTTTTTTAAATTATTGTACCAACACAACCGAGAAAAGGTTTGCACATCGACCCAGTGATGTGACACTGCTAAACGGGTCGGTGAAACCGAGATTCATTAGGTCCGGGGACTTGGTTATCTTGGGGAAGGTGTTAGGCACTTCTCGACATCCGTGCTACCACGGTGACCACCTCTTTTCAAGAAACTATTATATGAATGTGTGTGTGTGTGTGGGTCAATGTGCTTTTATTTGGAAGTAGTGCGAGGCCTCGTTCTAACCTATATACACAGGGTTTGAATTTATATAAAAATTCAATTTTTAGCAAGATATAGCAATGATGTTTTATAAAAAGGTTTTTCAAACCCTGATGCTCAATAGTAATTGAGACCTTTTACACTCCCATTTTATTAAGTGTGCGGCTTGGTTGATTTTATTTTACGAATGTGATGCATCCGTATGAAAATAATGTACAAAATAATGCGGACTTCCTCGTGGGTATGGAAACCATCTGAGGAAATTCAGACACCACAGAATAATTTACAAGCTGCTTACAGCTAAAAATGTCCATCATAGGAACCGAATCTAGATTCAATGGAATGAATCTGTGATCACATGATTCCTAGGCTCACAAAATACTGCAGTTTATATGAAAGCAGTAAGCAGGTATATATATAAAAGCTATAAATATATATATACAAACAGGATCACCAACCACTAAGCACCTCCACGGGGGATCAGAAAATGTAAATAAAGCTGTTAAAAGCTATCAACCGCCATGGAGGAAACTCCAGGCGGGATGAAACGTAAATAAAGATGTAAATACGGTCAACCGCCACGAAGGAAACTCCAGGCGGGACAGAATGTAAATAAAGCTGTAAATACGGTCAAATGCCACAAAGTAAACTCCAGGTGGGACAAAATATATATATATATTTATATATATATATAAAAGCAGAGTAAACGCACCGGATGTCAAATTCAGGCTCATCGAACAGAGTCCGACCACAGTTCATATATATAAATATATATGTATATATAAGCGAGTAAACACACCAGACCGAAGTCTTGGCTCATCGAACAAAGTCCGACACACAGTTAATATATATAAGTATATATATATTAAAAGCGATGGCGCTCCAGCATCAAGTTTAGGATCAATCGAGGCATAATTCGATAATGTTAGTAAATATATATATATATATATATATATATATATATATATATATATATATATATATATTATATATACTGAAATGAAACCACTGGATCAAGTCCAAGGCAAAGCAAGCAACACGACTCTCAACGTGCGGAAGGGTGTGTGCAAAGATGAAGAGAAAGACTCTAAAGTGTGTGAGAAGGCTTACAAATTGATGATAAAGAAGGCTTCTATATCTTTAGAGTGGGTAAACACTTGACTTTTGTAGGTACAAAAGGGCTATATATGAGATCACAGTGTTTAAAAGGGAAAGTACCTTTGCGTGGGGTGAGTCAGAGAGCAAATTGGGCGTGGCTTCCTCTTTTTTTCTCTTGCAAAATGGCCACCCCAAGCCCTCTATTTATAGAGGGGGGAGCTGCAGGTCTACCTGCGGCTGCCCACGATGCCCAAAATATGGGTCCCGCCATGTTGAAGTACGTACATTCGGACAACGCGCTGTTTGCTCGGTCGCTCATAACTTTCAATCCGGGAGTCCGATGGAAGCGTGCCATATCATTTCGGAAATCTCTTTCCGAGAGCTACACAATGACATATGATTTGCCCTTTTTTGATTCCAGGAAGATGGGTCCATGACCAAAATGGCATTCCCAGGTTTCCGTCAGGCAATCCGGTGAGCCGTTTTGTGCAATTTGCGCTCCGGAGTTAAGATATCGCTCCTGTGAGACTTCCTTTGAAGTATTTTGAGTTGAAATGAGTGTATTTGATTTAAAGTGAAGTTGAGTTGGCAAAATAACCATTTTTCCCCTCCCGGGGTTATCTCCGGTTTTCGCGCAGTTGTAGCAGTCGTTTCTCAGGGTTATCTCTGAGGTTGACTTGATGTTGACTTTGATTATCCTTAGGGTTATCTCTGAGGTTGGCTTGACCTCCTGGGGCTATCTCCAGGCTTTGATCTTGATCCTCCGGGGTTATCTCCGAGGTTGAAACTGACTTTCCCGGGATTATCTACGGGGTTGGAACCTGATTTTCCAGGGCTATCTCCGGGGTTGGAAACTGGATCTCCCGGGGTTATCTCTGGGGTTTGAAGTTGATGTCGTAGTCCTCCAGGGTTATCTTTAGAGTGGGAAAAAGACGCTTTTGCCCTCCTGCATGGTTAGTAACAGGAGAAGAAAATTTCGAGTGTCTACAATTACTCTTGTGAATCTTAGTGAATTGGTGAGAATGAAAGAAGAATGAGCTTCTATTTATAGGAAAACATAGTTTCAATAATTGTACGTTTTGGGTGTGACGAACGAGATTTTTTCGTAATTAAATTTTAATATTTATTAAATTAAATAAATATTTTTCGATGATTTAATTATTAGATTAAATAATTAATTGATGAAGTTGTGATAGATTAATTTAATTATATGTGTTATATTTATTAAATTAATGTGGAGAATTTTATTATTCAAAGTATGTAATTATGTGAGTTTATTGAATTAAAAGAAATACTTCATCGGTCTAATATTATGTTATTTAAATTAATAATTAATGAGAAAATTAATTATATGACTACGTGAATTAATGATAAATTATTATATTTTGTTTAAATTAAATATTTGATTTATTTTATAAAGGATTTTGTTTAAATTAAATATTTGATTTATTTTATAAAGGGGTGTGACATCATTAAACTATAATATAAGGAATTTATCAAAATAAATGGGTTTGAGTTTTAAGAATGACCAAACAAAGCCTTAGGGGAGGTTGAGAGCAGTTAAGCCATGATGGGTTAACTGACCACCACAACTGCGCTAAGTTATTTTTATAAATTTAATACGTCGTCTTCTTCTTTCATTTGGCTAAGTTTGGAAGAGGAAAATCAGAGAGAATTAAGAAATTTTGAGGGAAATTGTGAGTGTGTGATCAAACAAGTATCTAAGAAAGGATCATCAATGATCAACCCTACTAATCTATACTCTGGGTAATTCCTTTAACCAAATTATGTTCTATGTCATTTAAAGTTTTCATGAAAATGGCTTTCAAGTTAATTGTTTAAGTCTCTGTAATTGAAAATTTAGAGTCTTTGTAATTGAAAAGGGGTGTTAATATGTTAGTATAACATGTTTTACTATATTGTATTTTATCCATAACATTAGTTTCATAAAATAGGTTGTATATTATTCTTCAAAAATACAGAGTATAGAAATATGGCCATATGACCCTTACGCACGAATTTAATACATTAATCATATGTTGTATCATAAATTTTACACTTGTATATAATTATGTATGTTAAAATGATGGAATCAAACTTCAAATGAACAGATTCGGTGTTATAACGAACCCGTAGTGTTAATTTTTATATTTTTTGTTCAAAACTTTCAAGAACATCAAGAACAATAAAAATTATATGTTTTGATTCTGTAAATTATGTGTTTTAACTTATTAAAATCATGCTAGAAGGGTTGAGTAGTAAGTATATGTGTATTACAGTGTTTGGGTATGTCTAATTTTGTGTAGAAATAATTTCATTAGAGGTTTTGGCCATGTTTTATAATTTTTTGCGAATTATAGAATCGGTATCTGTTCACCAAATGCCAGCGGCCAGCTTCCATGCCTTAAGGCCACATGTGCATGATACTAAAGGCTGCAAGTAGTGTTACCATGTAATAAGCAAATACGAGAACAAGCACAATAGTGGCGCCGCAACACCACTCTACAGAATGTCCAGAAATGAAATTTTCCTTATTATTCAAGTCTAAGAATATGATAGTAACCTAATCTAGTGTACATAAAAATATGTTAGATGTATAATGAGATGTTAAATAGATTCTTAACATGTCAATAACGCATTTAAGTATGGATTGAATTATTGAACGCATAGTTAGCTTATTGTTCATATAATGTAATATTATGTGACCATAAGTGTGATAATTTGACTAAGTAAAGTCATCATCAGAGTTAGACAAAAAGAATGAACTTGTGATGACTAGTTACGTTATAATTGATTGGCATTGTGAATGAAAATGATATGTAGGATTAAATCAAGGAACGTGTATAATTAACGTATAATCTACGCACGAGACAAGTTTACTAACCCTACTTGTTATCATTATTCAAGTTTATAAATTACATCGAGTAAATTCTCTTTATTATTAATCATGTTCAAATTGTTATATTAAAGATTATTTATATTTTTAAAGTATAATTCTATTATACAATACTTGTTCTATTGAATACCTCTTGAGATAGTTATTCAATTTAATATCAGTTATTGTTGAACCTTGTTAGACTAGCGAACCCTTATTGATTCGACTAGTCCATAGTTGATGAACGTTCTAAATTTCAAAACCCTTATTGATTTATCCAAACCAAACTTCCTTTGGTGGGGACTCTAATGTCAAACTGAGATGAACAACCATATATAGGGATTACTTATGCGTTAGCGTTAACATATTGTGCACAGTATGGTTGTAGACACTCGAAATTTTCTGTACTACTGTCACTAACATTGCAGGAGGACAGATTCATCTTTTAAGAGAGAACCCTGAAAGACAATCCAAATCCATACCGGATACTACCGGAAGCTCAGCATCAACCCCGGATCACATTCTGGGAGTAACAATTCCAACCTCGGAGATAACCCCGAGGCGTGAAGATCCAATACCAGAACACACACCGGAGAAGACCGATTAATCTCGGAGATAACCCCGAGGTATCCATCCTGATCCAACCATGGAATAGCCACCAACCTTGGTGATAACCCTGAGGAATGCGCTTTTAAGCGATAACCCCTAAAAATGCTTGTTTCAAATCGACCAACTTCAATCTTGGCGCTCACAACGAGATACACTGTACCAACCCGACGATAACATCGGGAAGACATGCACACCTCAAAGATGACAATGACCTTCAACAATTGCAATAGTCCAATCTCAGCGAAGTCTGAGCAACGTCTGCTGATCTCATTGATCCGGCGATAACACCGCATGAGGGAAACATCGCCATCTAGCCAACGCAATGCCACGCTTCGTCGTCTCAACATCTCATGCGCAACGATGTCCCACAAGACTAACCAATCCCGAGTGACTATTGTGCGGGGTAACGGATGAAAGTTGAAGCTTGAAAACCGGAGGGCATCGTCCCATCTTCAATGACTTCGTACAAACTCTAATCCCATTTTATCGTACAACTCTCGACAACGACGGTCCGAAATAGGTCCTGTATACCTCAAACGGATGCCCAGATTGCACTTCTGAAAGTTCGAGTGGACATTACAGTGCCCGAGTGCACGTATTTTGAGACGACCCGACCCGAAAAACCTGGGCCCATCCGGGTTGCCTCTGCACACTATGGCTCACCACGTGAAGTATACCATTAAATTGCCTATAAATAGAGGGCTTCGGCTTCCCATTTTGCAAGAGTAAATGGCGAGGAAGCCCTGCCTAATTTGCTCTGCACTCACTCCAAGCAGTGTACTTTCCCCTTTTAAACACCTGTGCGCTCATATATAGCCCTTTTGTACCAATAAAAGCCAGTGTTTATCTACTCTAAAGATATAGAAGTCTTCTTTGGCAGTCAACTATAAGCCTTCTCACACACTTTAGAGTCTTTCTCTTCATCTCTACACACACCCTTCTTCACGTTGAGAGTCGTGTTGCTTGCTTTTGCTTCACTTGGTCAAGTGGTTTCATTCATTACGTATATATATATATATATATATATATATATATATATATATATATATATATATATATATATTGACTATATATATATATATATATATATATATATATTTTATATATTAGCCTTTGTCGAACTTTGTTCGATGAGCTAGACTTGATTCGGGAGCGTTTATTTGCTTTATATATATATATATATATATATATATATATATATATATATAAATGTGGTGGGACTGTTACGATGAGCCTCAGATTTTATATCCTATGCGTTTACTATGCTTTATATATATATATATATATATATATATATATATATATATATATATATATATATATATATATATATATAAAGCGTGGTATTCTATGAGCCTGGATTTTATATCCTGTGTTTATTCGCTTTATATATATATATATATGAACTGTTGTCGAACTCGTTAGGATGAGCTCGGATTTTACATCCTATGCGTTTATCGCTTATATATATATATATATATATATTTTAATCCCACACAAGTTTACTTACGTGGTGGTTGATCGCTTTACAGACTTTATTTACGTTACGTCCGCCTGAGTTTACTTCGTGGCGATTGATCGCTTTATACAACTTTATTTACATTTTGTCCCTTTGGAGTTTCCTTCGTGATTGGCCGACCGTATTCTGACTTTTTATTTACATTTTGTCTACTTTGAGAGTTTCCTTCGTGGCGGTTGATAGCTTTTTAACGACTTTATTTACTTTTTTCGATCCCCATGGAGGTTCTTCGTGGTTGGTCATCCTTTCTATATATATATATATATATATATATATATATATATTCTGACTTTTATATATATACCGCTATCGCTTTCATACAAATTATGGTATCATTATGTGCGCCTAGGAATCATGTGATCACAGATTCAAACTATTGGATCTAGATTCGGTTCCGTGATGGACATTTTCAAATTTATGGCGACTTGTAAATTATTCTGCGGTGTCTGAATTTCCTCAGATGGTTTCCATACCCACGAGGAAGTTGGCATTATTTTGTACATTATTTTCGTACGGATGCCTCGCATCTGTTAAAAAAATCAATCAAGCCGAACACTTAATAAAATGGGAGTGTAAAAGGTCTCAATTACTATTGAGCATCAGGGTTTGAAAAAAATCTCTTTTATAAAACATCACTGCCATATCTTGCTTAAAATTGATTTTTTGCATAAATTCAAACCCTGTGTATATAGGTACGAACGAGGCCTCGCACTACTTCCAAATAACAGCACATTGACCCACACACACACACATCCAGATAATAGTTTCTTGAAAAGAGGCGGTCCACCGTGGTAACACGGATGTCGGGGTGCCTAACACCTTCCTCCGCATAACCAAGTCCCCTGACCCTAATGAATCTCGATTTCACCGATTCGTTTAGCGGTGTCACATCAACTTTGAGTCAATGTGCAAACCTTTTCTCGGTTGTGTTGGTACAACCATTTAAAAACCAACCAATGGCGACTTTTAACGATCCATCGTCGACATTATACATATAGGACCTTTTCACTTGTTTTTTTTCAAACAAATCTCACCTAAAATGAGAACACCCGAAAGAACAAGTAATGAGAAAGGAACATCTAAAATCCCGACCTCGGCAATTGGCGACTCTGCTGAGGATTCACGGTAAGAGGACTTAGGCCTTATTACAATCTTTTCAAAAGCTTTTCAAACAAATTTACATTTAATGAATGTATGCAGATGACATTTCCTTATTGCAAGTAGTGCTTCCACACCATGCTTGCTTGTGATATTAGTGTTTACACCATATCTGCTTGTGATATTATTGCTTACATGTCATCATTTTCATACGGTGAGGCCAGATGTATGTGAATGTATGTTGTGTGGTCCCTCCACCGAGGAGGCTATCCGTCGGTGTTTGATTCTTTGGACTCGTGAGAAGACTAATTCTTGAGGCTCGAAAAAGCACCACCAAATTCGCTCAGTTGAAAGACCGGATTAACTTCCCGTCAAGTAGATTGCGATGATTTGGGAACCTTCATGCCAAAAAAGCCGCGAGAGTAACCTAAGATAGGTCGACCTCGATAAACCCAAAATGGAGGAAAGTCTCTTCATGCTCATATTTCAAATTACTTGTAAACACAATTACTTGCATTCCATATCTATCTCCATGTAATGAGAAATATGAAGAAATGTGTACGCATACATATTTTAAACATGCTACAAAGCAGTGACATCCATTTTGCGAGGATAAAATTCCTAAAATGGACACATCACATATCATGTTATTATACATATTCCCTAAAGACTAAACTATGCAAGTCTTTGTGAGAATCAATCGGACTCTTACCCCCACAAAGTCGAAAAAGGCAACAAGCTTACGATCGATTCGTATGCCATGTCAGGCACGATTGAACTTAATCCGATTTCTCGTAAAAGAATTGACCGGATTAAGCAAACAAATTACAATTTGGTTGTTCTCTTGAAACAATTACACCGATCACGAGGGTGAGAAAATACCCGTGCATGCTTTGAATCCTCCACACACAGGAGGAACCCGTCATTCTGATACACGAGCTGCGGTTGGATCGACCAACAAAACTCATGATGTTGCCCATCCCCTAGAGATCCGGAACCTTTGGTGACATCAAAAAGAAAGTCCTCCAAATGGAAGAGACCCTTGGCGCTTATCAAAGGAATTGGAATACACCGGAGTGTTTCATATCTTGACACACTGTATTTTTCTGCGGTGTTCATTATCCAAAAAAATTTAAAACTCGACTTTGAAAAATATAACGGGTTAGGAGATCCTTACACACATTTAAAGGTGTTTATTGGAGAACTTGGATCTTATCACGCGAGAAAAGTCTAACTAGAAGAAGCCCGGTCGTGGTACACATGATTAGACAATTCAAAGATCCATAAATTTGGGAAGAGCTAGCACATGATTTCCTCATTCAATCGGTTTTCAAACTCATATCCAATGCTCCAGATCGGTATCAAATTACCAAGATCAAGAAATGCTCGAGTTCTGAGAGTATGCTCGGAGGTGGAGATGGTTTGCCCATTAAGTTAGTCCTTCCATGATGAGAATCGAAATAGTCATGACTTTCATAGACATCTGAAAAGCTCCTTTCTATGAAAGAGTTTTAGCCGGCATCAAGACGAACCATTTCTCAAATGGTCAAACATGGGGAGATGGTGAGATGGGATTGAAGTCCGGAAAGATTCAAGACCTAGCTACACTCAAAGTCATTCTTGATCACATCCAATCACGGAAATTATGGGAACAACCCCGAATCCATAAAGAAAGAAAGGAAGATGTTTCCCCGATGCTACAAGGCCAAAAGCGCAATCTCGAATATGCTATTCAAAGGAGAAACTACCCTCCCTTTCAAGCACAACCTACGAACCCTCCAATGCCAAAAGGTGGAGAAGTCAAATGCCCTCGAGTGTTTACACCTTGGGGATACCCTCGAGAACATTCTTAATCTTGAATGACAACGACGAAGAAAATTACGCATCTTCTTCCACAATGCACACACTAATGGGCGGGGCTTGAATCTTTGCTTCGAAATGTGCTTATCATGTTCAGGCACTGGACATGATACTCGAGGATTGATCGGGCCTTGAAACACAAGATCCGGACTTGATAAACCACGGAGAGATCGTGGTCACCAAACCAGATCAACCTCGCGTTGAAACAAACCCTCTTCCTCAACCACAAAGAAGAAGAGGTTTACATGATCAATTGGAGCAGCGGATAGGGTTCCGATTTGCAGAATCCTCCCAAACCCTCAAAAGGCGGTGATGACAAATGGGATTATGCCAAGTTCCGGTTCACAATGGAGCGAAGATGGAAGCTTCTATGCTAACAAATTGAAGCGATTAATGAGCGGCGGTGACTTATCGACATCAAGTGACTTGTCAGTTAATCAGCCAGGATCATGCCAGTCTTCTACCTATTGTCATGAATATTCCCTCATCAAATTCAGAAAATGAAATGCTGGAAGACAAAGTGATAAAAGAGCAAATGCCAAAGCCCGTCGGATTTCGCGACAAAAGGGAATTCACCTATCTGGGCCAACCTATAGAGGAAATTCTTCATATGTTAATCAATGAATGAAGGATCAGTTCCCTTCTACCTCTAATCAATCCCCGTTCAGGGCGATATAACTCTGAGGGAGTATGTCAATATCACTCCCGATCTCATGATCATACCGACGAAAAGAATGTTGTGCACTCATACCTTATCCAAAATCTAATTGACAATGGTTTCACGCACTTAGCAGACGCGGATAATCTTGTATTACGTGCAAGTGAGAATGCATGCCTACTAAGTGTAAAAGTGTGGTAGCGATCCATATCCACTTTGAAGCGATGGGAATAACACATTACTCACAACGCCAATAATTGACTCGAGGGGCAACAATCCTTTGAAAGTGGCGGCTCGAACAAATCAACTTCTTTGTGTAGAGCACAATATCCTATTGTTAGCTTACACACGGTTAAAATAGAATTATGGAGAAGGTAAAAGATCCACCTCATATAAGCGCTACGATTAATCGAAGGAAAATCCAACATATCTTCCCCAACGGGTGATGAAGCATACCATCAAATCAAAAGGGAAAATACCCATGGAGAAAATTGAAAAATTCCTCCGCGCTATGGGTCATAACGAGGCCACGGTGGTTTTAAGCTTAAAGGAAGTTCCACAACAGATATCAATTTTGGACTTGGTCCTAACTTCCGAAGATCACCGGAAGGTCTTGTTGAAGGTTTTAGAAGAAGCCTATCTCCCGACATCAGTGGATACGAAAAAAATTTAACATCTTGTTGATCACATTTTTAACAACAATGTGATATCCTTCACTGATGATGACATACCGCCCTAAGGGACCGGTCATTTCAAGCCGTTGCACATTGCACTCTTGTCCTCTGGATATATGGTAGCTGGAGTCTTAATAGATGGAGGTTCCTCTCTGAATATCTGTCCATACGCTACCTTGGTGAAGATGAATATCAATCTCAACCGAATTTTGAGTAGCCATACTATCATCAAAGCTTTTGATGGAGCCCCGCCGTAATTTGGTGGAGTAATTGAAATTTGCCAATCAAAATTGGTCATCACATTCTCTAGCGTATCTTTCCATGTGCTCAAGATAGATTCGGATCTGACTTTGCTCTTGGGGCGACCATGGATTCATATGGGTAGAGGCGGAGTCCTCCACTCTTCACCAATAGTTGAAATACATTATCAACAATAAACATGGTCACGATCGGCGAACTAGAGATTCCACAACGACGAGACATGCCATTCATGATGCCAATGCGGATGTAGAACCAAATTCGGTTTTCATGCTTTGGAAATAAGCAATACCCAATACCATGTTATTGAAATGCCATTGCTCGAACCCAAGATTTACGCCGTAGAGGTAATGTCGGCTACTCGAGAAATGATGTCATTAGGTCATGTCGGGACAAGGATTGGGGAAAAGATTGCGGTGGTATCAAATATCGATTAGATTAACTAAGCAAGTTGGAGCAATTTGGGCTGAGGCTATTCGCCGATTCTAGTCACATGAATCCTCATAAGCATCAATGATTCATTCGACTTCAACTATGTGGAGTTCATCTTCGACTTCAAACTACGAGTCGTATAACCTCCTGTAAAGGTGCCACCCAATGTAATGGCTATATTATTTCGGTGAAATCACAATAAAGAGAAAAAGAGTCTTTGTTCCAAATCCGTAGTGGAAGAGGAGGAACGAAGAATCAAGCAAGACATCATCCAGATGATGTCACGCATACGCATCATCGTTCATGATGAACATACCAACAGATACACCCCAAACGATGATTGCCCAGACATAATAGCCATCATTCGGGATAAGCCGCACGTTGCTATCATTTCCACCCGTATTTTGTGCACGAGTCTCCCTCGTCTGATTTTGCATGAATTGCAAAAAACTTCTAAACATCCCATCATTCATCATTTGTTCGGTAGTGTTGTTTACAGGAGGAATATTGCCTTCCTATTGCACGTTCCCCTATGTGGTGATTAAAGGTGTCTCCACTGTCTCATTCACTCCATCGTTAATATTTCATAGCCATTCTTAAATCACGCCATGAAACAAGGGTTAATTAAACAAATTAACATATTATCCTATACTCTAGCAGACCAAATAATTACTAAATAAACTTAGTCGAATCTCCATCTCTCCCTCCTAGTTCTTGTCTCACATCTCGGCCGTGGATTATATCCTAAGCTTTGATACCAACCGTGATCCCAAAATAGGTCCATTCAACACAAATACATGATACGAAAGCAAACTACAACTTCAATAATACAATTGTAAATGCGAAATAAATCGACAACACATCTGTGAGTTTAAATACAAATATTGTCTTTTGTATGATATCCACACTCAAAATAAGTCCTCATTATAATTATTTAAACACTATTTTACAAAAATAGTGAGGATTTGCTAAAACATCTTTCTAGAACCATCAATCTATACCCAGACTAGATCTGCTTTATGTTCTCACCTCACGAGAAGAAAAATGGAACAAAAGGAAAAAGGGTTAGCTCAACTAGCCCGATAAAGAATATTATGACTAAGATAATATACAACAAATTATCATTAGTCTTCAACAGGAAAAATCTGATAAAATATAATAGACAATAAGTTTTAGATCAACAAGCTGCGGTGAAACAACTGACAATCCATTAGAAAAGTCAGTAGAAAGAATTCCACTATCTTTTTAAGATTTAAAAAGTCCATCATCAATATTTTATCCTGTAACATCAATCAATATACATCTTGAATCAAATATTCATCTTTGCACTAAAGGCCAAAGATATTCATTTGTATCACCAGGTTGAGTTCATTCATCTCAACACTGCTCATCTTTTTACACTACGGGCGAAAGATATTCATTAGGTAATCATTCATCTTTTATCATGCTGCCAAAGATATTCATCGATTATTCATTCATCTTTGCACTACAGGCCAAAGATATTCATCGATTAATCATTCATCTTTGCACTAAAGGCGAAGATATTCAATAATATCATCATTTAGGATGAGGATGATGAAAAATATCTTAAAGAAAATGAATCGATGAGATAAAAGATCAAATATTAGGGATTAAGTATTACGGTTTATCCAAGTTCAAAAATACTTCATAATAACCAATTTTGAGCGGAATTTAAAATAAGCGATCTCTCAAAGGTCAATTTGTGACCAATGGGCCTCTCCATGCCTCGATCGCTTCTGACTGCAGTCCTCACATCAAACTCGAGGAGGGCAGATAGTCACTCAGCCTGGCATCACAGATCGCCTTATTGAGCCTCCCGAACCTGCTGATATATAAAAGTCTCGATATACATCAAAAATGTGGAAGTGAATGCCCCATGTTTCATATCATCCGATTCCACTTATTAATAACCGATTCACTATCCGCTTGAGGTACTAGGATCGTCGATGAGCATATATACGTAGCTCGTCAATGGAAGACTGCCATGGATCAATTTCGAAACCTCGTCTACATCACCATTCAAGAGATATCGGCGCTATAGCCACTAGTGAGTAAACCACCGTCATGGTCATGCGATCTGTCGTAATGAAGTACCTAGCATCGAACCGTCAAACCTTCATTGACCCTCTGGATGGCCTTTGACTGCTGGCCTCGATGTATGAATTTATGTCCTCCATGGGCTCTACATCATCTCGATTCACTATCTCTGGCAATCGTGGACACTACCGCAAATCGACAAAATCTCTGTATCCATCCATGCGAATACTCTGCGTAACAACCCGGACGACCGATGTAAAAGAAGCTATCTCAACGCCGATCTAACAAGCATAAACACGGGATCGGCCCTCTCATGAGAGATATCGAGAAGTCAACACACCGACCTATCGCCTCAAAAGGATGGAAATCATGGAACCGGTCGAATCATGCGACATCACTACCAATGGGTGATAAGTAGTCACACCTCTCAAACCAAATGTAGGAGATAGTCCATGTCCACGGAGCATGAGTAATGAAGCTGTATGGTGAGCTAAGCCCCGAACACGGCAATATACTAAAAAGATCTCTGATATCTGTCAAAAATGTGGACCAAGACAGAGCATCTATACACTCCGATGGCTGAAAGGAGTATGTCATAGCTACATCATGGGTGAAGCAATATCCATGCCGTCTAAGGGTACCAACCGGTCTCAAGTGTGACATAAACCACACGTACAGCATGACCGAACTCCTAGTGAACACTCCTATAGGATAAGTGCAACAATAGGATGCTGACCGCAGGGTCTCTGCTACAATCATAGGTACAATGGTACGACCCTCTCTAAGAGCTCTCACAGCCAGGATGACACCAATGTCTATCTCGTCTATATATCGTGACATATAGATATACGAAAGTACGCACAACAATAGTACATCGACCCTGGCCAAACACCAATGGTCCTCCAGTGCGGTAAAATCCCCGGAATATCGTGAATAGTTATCCTCCAAGCCAAATCATTGTATGAAAAAATGCCGGGATATCGGTGGCTAGATGTCACCATCTCCTGTGCACTACTCTGCCGCAATCTGTGAGAGTCATGAACTGCTCTACTCATGTCTCCCAAAGCCGATGCACGTAAGGTCCATGCTAAAGGTGCATCGTTAATCGTGCATACCCTCCGCAGTAGGAGTCAACTCATGGGTACCAAATCGGAATACTCGCTTATCCCAGAGCCAATGCTCTAAAGATCCGTCTGCAAACCTCATGAACTCAAACATCAATAAAGTCATGGTATGCTGCAACAACTGATCTACAGTCATCCTGTCTGGTGGTGACATGCTATCATACCACGATCGCACACCCAATGCCACCAATGATAGTGGGGTATGATCTATATGGCTAACTGTCGAAGAAGACATCTGTACGGGCCGTGTCATAAGACCATCCAGGGGTCAATGCTGAATATCTTTGGACATACATATATATGCATAACATGATACATGCATAGCAGATAATAGATGGCAATATGATATAGGGAATGGAAAAAATGTGCATACATTCCTAAGTTTATCATCATCTAACACATCATCTCTGTACAGCTACAAATATAGGGAAATGGGGCATAGACGCCCTACTACTAATAGAGGCCTATCAAAAGATATAGCGAGAATGGGGTACAACCACCCAATATCTAACAGAGGCCTATCAAAAGATATAACGAGAATACACATCAGAAGAATACCAAGGTGTCGATGTCCACACCATCAATCCTGTCAACCTGATGTAACTCCTATTGAGTCACTGGATCTCTATCAACAGGGATGTCAGGCCTATAAAGAGAAGGATCTGCACCGGAAAAACCGAATGGGTCGTCTGAGGGGCCAGCGCCTGAGCTGGAAGGAACGAATGACTCCGCCTCTGCTGGATCTCTGCCCAAATGCCAGATAAATATATATGCCTGATCCAACTGCCGGGTCAAGCTATCAATCTGGGTCATATGAATCGGATCTCGGACACAAGCTATCCAATCTGTCATCATCAAGGATCTTGGAACCATATCTCCCATAAAGTGTGTGGCGCGGGACTGGGCTCCAATAGTGCGAGGGGACCACCACCGCTGGAACATCTCTTGAGTACATGGACCCTCTGACAATGCAAAATCGTCAACCCCCAACAATGGGATATCAATGACGGGTGACTGTGATACGGGCCAATGACGCTTGACAGGAGGCAAGATCTGTATACAGATCTCCCTTGTGGTGCTCCTAATAGCACGCTCTCCTAAATAGAGCTCCCAGCCTCCATCTATGAAGAGAGGAACTCTCCTGGTGGAAATCAAATACTCGACTCCAGTCGGGTGTCCATCCTCAAAGCCGATGGTCAAGTGTTCCCCTGAAAATGGAATCCATGTAATGGTATCACCGTCAAAGAACTCCAAATTTGCACGACTGAAAGTGAGCGAATCCCTTAGCTACTGTGGACCTCCCAAGAAAATAGAATGGTGCCATCGTCGTCCCTCGTGGATAGGTATCTAAACCTAACACACTCACAGGACGCAAGCATGGGAGCCTCTCATAGCCCCAAACCGCCAACACAATGGCAAAACATCTCGCTATCGATAAAACACTGCACCCTATGAATGGGAAAAGACAAGAGAAATACTCACCAAGTAAATGCGTAAAATCCTAGCCAAGCCTCTGGCAAACCACATGAAGCGACACGCATGCCCCGGAGGAAATAGGCAAAGGTATAAGAGCCCCAATCACATTCTCCAATACGGTCCACATCATGTGTGGCGTTGATTAAAGTGAAAGATACCGTAGAAGAGTTATCTGCTATGAAGCAGCCTCGAATGATCATCAGGAACAATCGCCGTAGAACGCGATCCCTGATTCTAACATCATCAGGCATGGGCTCACTCAAAAGCCCACTCATAGCATCTACCCTCAAAGGACCTGAACGGACAGTCCTGCCTTTGAGCGCCTCCGCCAGAACTCCTAATAAGGATCTGATGGCGGTAGGGGTAATATTTGCCATGCAAGGCACTGGCTCCCCTCCAAACTCCATACCTGTGATAAATCTCCAATCCATCGGCGTCATCATCACCTCGCAATCCAAAGAGATGGAGTGATCGTAGTCCGATGAAACCATCGCTCGCATAAATGCCCCGAGGTAACCCCAAGGACAACGACGGGGAAGGATGGAGAAGAATGCCCCGAATCCCCACTCATGCACTACCGCTCTATAGTCGGGATGAAGCGCTTTGGTACATGGAGTGAATCTTTGAAC
This sequence comes from Panax quinquefolius, assembly GCA_020205615.1. NCBI lineage: Eukaryota > Viridiplantae > Streptophyta > Magnoliopsida > Apiales > Araliaceae > Panax > Panax quinquefolius. Next base: position 73,182,779 of record CM035165.1, read on the forward strand.
CGCCTCGAGGTCGTAAAACCGGGAACTCAGTATGAAATGCACGGTCGATCAACATCGTAACGCTTTAATCCTCATCAATAGGAAAAAGGAAGATCAAAGTCTAACGCCATACCTCGTTAGCATGCAAATACATCGAGGGATGTCTGTTCAAATCACCCAGCAGATCTGGGTTTGCAACCTGAATACTCGGAAGCTCCCTACGAGGAACATGTGCAGCAGGAGCAGGATCTTCAATCGGAATATCCGCCTCCTCATCCTCAATGTCTGGCACATCTACCCGAACAGGACAAATCACGGCCTCCACCAACCGATGAGGTCATGCTCGACGTAAACTGGGATGAGGCACTTGGAAGCCCTCCGCCCGTATGCCGAAGTGGTCCTGTGAGAACTGCTCGGCTGATCCGGATCCATAATATCTGGACAACAAGTCTCCAAATCACCTCAGAAAGGGTGTGGTATTTCCTTACTTGGAGCTTTCTAAAATGCATTTATGTCTATATGCATGCATGTATTTACTTTAATATATAATAGAGTTAAAATGCATGACTACCCAATGCCTACATTTGGAAAAATTTTGCCAGTCCCCTTTAAAAATAGGACAATCCATATGAACATAGGCATGCAGGGTGGCCATTCAAGAAGCACCCGCCCAAAGTCATATACATAATATATGCATTAAAAATCAAAATCATCATGCATAAGGTCAACCTCAATACTAGGAGTACTTTGCCTTGCTACCTTTTGCTCATTGGACCTTAAATAGGACAAAAAATAGTAGAAAAAGGTGCCAATTTGGCTGTCTCAAAAGTTAAATTTTTTAACATTATTATGTTCAGCATGGTTTAATACTAACATTTACTATGTTGAATATTTTTTATCAAGTCATTTGTGCATACATAATCACTACTATGTGTTTAGATGCATTTCATGCGATAACTCACAATCCAACGGATAAAAACTGGAAAAAAATACATGCATACGTTACCAGGATAGTGTAGAACACTTGTACGGTAATAGAATTTGCAGAAAATAACCCGAACTCAACAGATCTGAAAGAGGCTCATGGATTTTCCTTCGCGTGACAAGTTGAAAGTGACTTATGAGACCAACCTGCTGGAATTTATCATCTGCGATTCTCCACAGGCTCACCTGCGACTGCTGCAGGTGCACCTGCGAGTTGCAAAGGAGTTCTTGCGTACTAGAAAGGTCAAATTAGGAATAAAAATGCCACGCGATTGAGCAAAACATCATGCAATCCTGGTCTTCTTAAATGAAATTTTGAGTCAGTACATCACTCATTGGTAGTCACCCGAACAAGAGGTATACCCTGCCGATGATCTCAGTTGTCACAAACCACATACGACAATACAATGTATGGGTCCAATGTCGCCAACTCCGGGTCGTTACCCTACGTGAGTCCTCGACGGGGGTTACAACGTGAGTCCCCGACGGGGGTTACAACGCGAGTCCCCGACGGGGGTTACAACGTGAGTCCTCGATGGGGGTTACAACGTGAGTCCCCGATGGGTGTTACAACGTGAGTCCCCGGCGGGGGTTACAATGCATGCTCATCCGTTGACACACATATCAATGAAGGTCAAGCAACCTTGACATTTTCTCAGCCAATAGCAATTAAACCTATCAGAGCTCTAGAACTATTCGAGGATTTCATGCTCGATTACTCATATTTCCCCAGCGGATCCCCGGCGGGGGTCTCAACGCAACGTTCCATTGATCTACACGATAACGGAGGTCAAGCAACCTTGACAATATACCCACATAGTGTTCCGTTGATTTACATGTCGTGAAGGTCGAGCGACCTTGACAAAGATATCCCAGTGATTTTTCAAATTGTTGATTCAAATGTCGATGAAGCAGACGTCAACGAAGGTCAGACATCCCTGACAACATTTGCTGTTGGCAGTAAATCGAACAGAATCTTGACATGTCCTGGCAATACCAACCAGGAAAGGTCAATGTTATCAAAGAGGATAGATGATGGAATATGTTATACATATCCTCAAATAGACCAAGCTTTATCCCTACAGATCTCTTACACATAAGAGGTACATCTTCAGGATCAAGTCATAATCAAAGACACAGGAATTTTTGTGATAACTCCAACATCAACATCCTAAAAAATTTGGCTTACACATCAAATCTGGTCAGCATTTCCAATCCCTAGTTGAAGCAACAAGGATCCAACAATCATCCCTAGCATGTTGGGCTACAACCCCGTACACATGCATCATATATCATTTTTTCTACCCATACTACCATGTTTGTCTTGTTGCTTTTCAAGTGTCTAGGATTCTTTATCCTACCCATGCATCTCCACGCATGAGTATGATAAAGAGGGGAATCTGTAGACACTCGAAAATTTCTGTACTACTATCACTAACATTGCAGGAGGACATATTCGTCTTTTAAGAGAGAACCCTGAAAGATCATCCAAATCCATACCGGATAATACCGGAAGTTCAGCATCAACCCCGGATCACATTCTGGGAGTAACAATTCCAACCTCAGAGATAACCCCGAGGCGTGAAGATCCAATACTGGAACACACACCGGAGAAGACAGATTAATGTCGGAGATAACCCCGAGGTATCCAGTCTCAGTCCCAACCATGGGAATAGCCACCAACCTTGGTGATAACCCCAAGGAATGCAGTTTCGGCGATAACCCCGGAAATGTTTGTTTCAAATGCGACCAGCTTCAATCTCGACGCTCACAACGAGATACAATGTACCAACCTGGCGATAACATCGGGAAGACAGGCACACCTCAAAGATGACAAGGACCTTCAATAATTTCAACATTCCAATCTTAGCGAAGTCTGAGTAACGTCTGCTTTATTAGCCCAATCAGGTGATAACACCGGTGAGGGGCAACATCGTCATCTAGCCAATGCCATGCCACACCACGTCATCTCAACATCTCTACGCAACGATGTCCCACAAGACTAACTAATCCCGAGTGATTATTGTACGGGGTAACGGATGAAAGTTGAAGCTTGAAGACCGGAGGGCATCGTCCCATCTTTAATAACTTCGTACAAACTCTAATCCCATGCCATCGTACAACTCTTAACAACGGCGGTCCGAAATAGGTCATGTATACCTTAATTAGATGCCCGAATTGCACTTTTTAAAGTTCGAGTGGACATTACAGTGCCCGAGTGCACGTACTTCGAGACGACCCGACCCAAAAAACTCGGGCCCACCCGGGTTGCCTCTGGTACACCTGCAGCTAAATTGCCTATAAATAGAGGACTTGGGTTGCCCATTTTGCAAGAGAAAACGGCGAGGAAGCCCTGCCCAATTTGCTTTGCACTCACTCCAAGCAATGTTCTTTTCTCCTTTTTAACACTTGGAGCTCATATATAGCCCTTTTGTACCTACAAAAGCCAGTGTTTATCCACTCTAAAGATATAGAAGTCTTCTTTGGCAGTCAACTATAAGCCTTCTCAGACACTTTAGAGTCTTTCTCTTCATCTCTACACACACCCTTCTTCACGTTGAGAGTCGTGTTGCTTGCTTTTGCCCGGTCTTCGGTCCGTGGTTTCATTTCAGTCTGATATATATATATATATATATATATATATATATATATATATATTGACTAATATTATCGATTTATGCCTCGATTGAGCCTAGACTTCGGTCTGGAGCGTTTACTCGCTTATATATATATATACATATATATCGTCCCACCTGGATTTTACTTCATGGTGGTTGATCGCTTTTACAGCTTTATTTACGTCACGTCCTGCCTGGAGTTTACTTCGTGGAAGTTGATCGCTTTGTACAGCTTTATTTACATTTTGTCCCGCCTTGAGTTTCCTTCGTGGCGGTTGATAGCTTTTAACAGCTTTATTTACTTTTTCTGATCCCCCGTGGAGGTGCTTCGTGGTTGGTGATCCTGTCTCTATATATATATATTTACAGCTTTTATATATATACTTGCTTACTGCTTTCATACAAATTGCAGTATCATGTGCGCTAGGAATCATGTGATCACAGATTCAACCTATTGGATCTAGATTCCGTTCCCGTGATGGACATTTTCAGCTGTAAGCAGCTTGTAAATTATTTTGCGGTGTCTAAATTTACTCATATGGTTTCCATACCCACGAGGAAGTCGGCATTATTTTGTACATTATTTTTGTACGGATGCCTCGCATCTGTTAAATAAAATCAATCAAGTCGAACACTTAATAAAATGGGAGTGTAAAAGGTTTCAATTACTATTGAGCATCAGGGTTTGAAAAAACCTCTTTTATAAAACATAACTTCCATATCTTGCTTAAAATTGAATTTTTACATAAATTTAAACCTTGTGTATATAGGTACGAACGAGGCCTCGCACTACTTCCAAATAACATCACATTGAACCACACACACACACACATGAAGATAATAGTTTCTTGAAAAGAGGCGGTCACCATGGTAACACGGATGTCGGGGGGTGCCTAACACCTTCCCTCGGCATAACCAAGTCCCCGGACCCTAATGAATCTCGGTTTCATTGACCTGTTTAGCAGTGTCACATCACTGGGTCAATGTGAAAACTTTTTCTTGATTGTGTTGGTACAACCATTTAAAAAACCAACTGGCGACTCTTAATAGTCCATCGTCGACATTATACATGTCGGACCTTTTTCACTTGTTTTTTCAAACAAATCTCACCTAAAATGAGAACACCAAAGAACAAGTAACGGAAAGGGACATCTAAAAATCTCGACGTCGATAATGGTAGTAAGGGCTGATCACCCTAAGTACGAGTAAAACAGTCCATAGTCTTATGACTGTTAAAGGTTTTAAGTATAACCCTTGATAACCTAGGACATAGTTCAAGGTCTTATGACCCTCAGAAATCTTTTGATTCTTGTTATTCATTCTTGATTCAAAAGTTGAGTTTTATTCTAGAAGTCTTTGATTCACTCGCATGTTATTATATATTGTTATTTCATTTTTATACCTGTGGGCAATCATGCTCACTCTTGCCTAATAAGAACATTGCAGTTAAGAACGAAAGGTCCGACGAGCCTTCTACTAGCAAAAGCAAGGGCAAGATTAACAAGTGATGAAGACTTGTTATTTTATGTGATGATGTATTTCTGTTATAGACAAATGTTAATGATGTGTAAGATGATTAATTGTTTACGTTTCCGCCGTTAAGATTTAAGATTAGTATGACTTGGGATTTATATATTTTTATGATGTAACTCCTTAAGGACATGATTTATTTCTATTTATTAATGTTTTCATTTATTATGGGTAGATAAACATATTTTGTTTGTATAGTGAACACCAAATCATGTGGGAATTAAAGTACCCAGATTTGGGGGTGTCACAGGTTGGTATCAAAGCTGTAAGTTATGAACCTTAGGTGGGGGAACAACCTTATGTAGTAGCCTTATAGGAAAAACATAGTGATGTAAAACTCTTATCGAGTTCTTAAAAATGATTTTCTTAATTCATTGAAGATAATAAAAGACTTTATGTGCTTATGTGTTAAATTACATGCTCGCTAGTACGGCTCAGTAACTAAAACTTAAAACTGTGTTGTCAGGATGTCTGATGTTGGAAGAACTAGTCGAGCTGGGGAGGAGGAACCCCGAGTACCTACAGAGGAGGAACCCCAAGTACCTACAGAGGAGGAACCCCGAGACATTCATGTCGTCAGGGAGTAGTTGGTAAGGAGAGAGCCATCTCCATTGATCACTGTTGTTGGTCAGGAGCATGAGCCTGAGACTGATCCAGCGGAGGATCCTGCGGAGGAAGAGGAAGAAGAGGAGTTCCCACCGAACTACATTGATGCTGAGATGTATGATGAGTTATATGACCGTAACGTAGACTTACGTGACAGTGTTCAAGATCTAACTGAGAGGGCGATTATTCAGTAGAAGGATAGGGATGTTGTGACTCTTCACAGACGTCTAGGAAACATGGAGTGGGATTTGGTTCATGAGAAGGGTCAAACCGAGGAAAAGTCTAAAGAAATAGAGAAGTTGAAGAAGGAATTGAAAGAGAGCTCAGAAAGACTGATCATAGCAGAGGAGGGCTGGGTAAAAGAGTCATGTCGTGCTGATCTTGTAGAAGAGGATTGTTGTGTAAAGAAGGCTAAGCTTGGGGAGACGTACTCTAAACTTCAAAATGAAATGGATGAGGCCCAGGATCGAGTTATGAGGTACCCAATCCAGTTCGAAGGACTACCATCATATATGCTAGATAACCGGACGATGTCCCGCATCATGGAAGAGGAACGTAGCAAATCTATTCAGCGCCTTAACAGGCAGTGATATGATTTGTTTAATTATGTGAAAAACTTATATGGTGTTAGATGTAAATTCCGATGTGTTTATAAACAAATGAATATTTTAATTTATTAAATCTTGTAAATTCTTTATCTTGGGATAGTTGATGTAAATAGCAGTGTTGCTATCGTTTGATGTTAAAACTTTTGATTTAATAACTATATCAAGTTATTTGAGAGAATGTGTTAAGTGATTATGTCAAATTGTTGAGTTAAGCCTTAACTATTCCGAGAATTTAATAAATATCTAATAAGCATATATTTTAACAGAAATATGTCATCGAGAAGAAGATAAAACCGTCAAGCAGCTCAAGAAGAATCGACGAATAACAACAACAACGCCAATGCTAATCCCGTTCAACAATTGGTGAACTTACTAGCTGGAGCGATGAATAATCAACCTCAAGCTCCACCAGATATGACGTTCAAAGATTTCAAGGTAGTGGGACCGCCAGAGTTTAAAGGCTCCATGAACTCGATAGAAGCTCAGACTTGGGTTATGGAGATGGAGAAGGTTTTCGATGTTGCTAGAGTCAGAGAGGACCAGAAGACCGCTAACACAACGTTCATGCTAAAATCCGAAGCCATTTATTAGTGGCAAACAAATAAGGTCCGTGGAGGAGAAGGTATGATCACGTGGGAGAGATTCAAGAAGATGTTTTTCGAGATGTATTTCCCAACCAGCTCGCAGAACCAAATGGAGGTTCAGTTTCTGGAGTTGAATTAGGGGAATATATCCGTACCAGACTATGTGACAAGATTTAATGAGTTGGCTAGGTTTTCCACATATCAAGTACACACAAATGAGAGAAAAGCAAGAAGGTTTGAACAAGGATTAAAGCCCTGGTTGTATAGTAAAGTGTCGTTGAAGACACTCGCTGGAGTACTAGAGAAAGCCATACTCGCTAAAGGTGGAAGCGATGCGGTAATCAAATATAATTAGGATCAGCAGAGGAAGAAGAGTGAAAGTGAAGGAAATAACAAGGCTAGTGGAAGTAACACGGGAGGTGGTAATAATAATCAAAAGAGAAGGTTGACTGACAACTCGTCAACTGGAAATCAGCAAGGAGGTCAGAAAAAGAGGATCGAAGCGTGCCCGACCTGCGGGAAAGCTCATTTGGGAGTGTGTATGAAGGGTAAACGAGTGTGCTACAATTATTGTCAGGAAGGCCACATAGCACCTAACTGTCCTAACCCAAAAAAGGGTGCCTTCTTCACTTGTGGCTCTAAGGATCATCTTGCAAGGGATCTAGAGGGCAGGATCAAGAGGAAATAGAGGAAACAATGGTGGAAGCGCCCTAACTATCACAGGACCAACGGCAACCAACCGACCGATCGCCATGACGTTCAACATGACGGTGTAGGATGCAGTGCAGTCTCGTGATGTGGTGTCAGGTATCATTAATGCTTATGTATTATTTGATTCGGGTGCTACTTGTTCATTTATATCCAATGACTTTGCTAAGAACTTAGAATTGCCTAAGGATGAGTTAGAATACCCCATGAACATAGAAATTACGAATAGAGAAATAATCACTGTTAAGTACGTACATAAGAACTGTAGAGTGGATATTAAGGGTAATATCATGAACGTAGATCTTATCCCTATTCAACTTTGAGAATTTGAAGGTATTTTGGGTATGGACTGGTTATTCAATTACGGGGCTGTAATTGATTTCTATAAGAAGTGTATTAACATTATGAATCCGTCAAAGGTTGTGTTTTATGGTAGCAAGTCTCCTAGACAAGCGAGTTGTCTGACGATGATGCAAGCCAGGAAGTTGTTAAGATATGGCTGTGAAGGATATTTAGCTTACATAGTCGACAGTGGTAAAGAAAATCTGAAAGTAGAGGAGATACCAGTGGTGAGGGACTTCGCAGACGTATTTCCGGACGATTTTCCTGGACTTCCGCCAGATAGAGAGGTTGAATTCGTGATCGATTGGCGTCAGGAACGACTCCAATATCAAAGGCACCGTATCGAATGGCACAAGAAGTACAACTACAAGAATTATTGGACAAGAAGTACATTCAACCTAGCGTATCGCCATGGGGAGTGCCGATGTTATTTGTAAAGAAGAAGGATGGAACGACGCAGCTCTGCATCGACTATAGAGAACTGAATAAGGTCACGATTAAGAATAGATATCCATTACCAAGGATCGATGACCTGTTTGATCAATTAAAGGGAGAGAGATACTTTTCAAAGATATACTTGAGGAGTGGTTATCATCAAATGAAGGTGAGACCAGAGGACGTACCAAAAACAGCGTTCAAAACACGATATAGTCACTACAAATTTTTGGTAATGTCATTTGGTCTAGCAAATGCTCTTGCAACATTTATGGGCTTAATAAATGGAGTGTTCAAGTCGTTTTTGGATAAATTCGTAGCAGTATTTATAGATGACATTTTGGTATATTCAAAAACCAAGGAAGAACATGAAGAACATTTGAAATTAACATTAGAGGCGTTGAGAAGGGAGAATTTGTATGCCAAGTTTTTGAAATGCGAATTTTGGATCAAGCGGGTACAATTTCTAGGTCATGTGATTGATAAAGACGAAATTTCGGTAGATCCATCCAAAGTCGAAGACGTGATAAACTGGGATCAGCCGAGAACACCGTCGGAAGTATGAAGTTTTCTTGGATTAGCAGGATATTATAGAAGATTCATCAAGATTTCTGCAAGATTGCAACTCCGTTAACGAATTTGACTCAAAAAGCTATAAAATTTGTTTGGACGGAGAAGTGTGAGGAAAGCTTTCAAGAGCTGAAGAAGAGGTTGAGTACAACACCTGTGTTGTCTCTTTCGGATGATACGGGAAATTTTGTGGTTTATAGTGACGCGTCGCATAAAGGACTTGGCTGTGTGCTTATGCAAAACGGCAGAGTCATTGCGTATGCATCATGCCAATTGAAGGATTATGAGAAGGGGTATCCGACTCACGACTTGGAGTTAGCTGCAGTGGTTTTTGCTTTAAAAATCTAGAGACACTATCTCTATGGGGAGAAGTGTGAAATATATACAGATCATAAGAATCTGAAATATATTTTCAATAGAAGAACTTGAATATGCGCCAAAGAAGGTGGTTGGAGTTAATTAAGGACTATGATTGTGAGATTTTATACCATCCGGGGAAGGCAAATGTGGTTGCTGATGCCTTAAGTAGAAAGGGTTGGGAGAAATTGATGATGTTGACCGCTTAGGAGGAACTAATTTCAGAAATGGAGAAACTGGAGTTGGAAGTGAAGTATCCTATGGAAATTGATGAGAAGCTATTTCAGATGCAATCTGGTACAACCCTACTGGATAAAGTTAAGCAGGATCAACTTCAAGATGAAGAATGTAAAAAGGTGAACAAGAAGATATCTGAAGGAACCGAACCGAGATTCAAGATGGATAAGGAAGGAATATTGAGATTCGAGAGCAGAATTTTGGTACCGCCAGTAACAGAGATTAAGGAAGACATTTTGAGCGAGGCTCATAGCTCACGATATTCGATTCATCCTGGTAGTACCAAGATGTACCAAGATCTTCGACAACATTTCTGGTGGCCAAATTTGAAACGAGATGTTTCAGAGTGTGTTGCCAAGTGTCTAACTTGTCAAAAAGTGAAAGAAGAACATAAGAGGCCGAATGGATTGCTACAACCGTTGGAGATCCCAGAATGAAAATGGGAAAATATTACGATGGACTTCGTGGTTAGCGTTTTGACAACTCAAAAAGGCTATGACGCAGTATGGGTTATCGTTGACCGACTGACAAAATCTGCACACTTCCTTCCGATCAAAATCAGATTCAACTTAGATCAGTTGGCAAGGTTATATATGAAAGAGATTGTTTTGAGGCACGGAGTTCCGATGTCAATTGGTTCCGATAGGGATCCGCTCTTTACATCGAACTTCAGGAAACGTCTATAGGAATGAATGGGTACGCAATTGCGAATGAGTACGACATACCACCCTTAGACAGATGGGCAGATTGAAAGAACGATTCAGACATTAGAAGATATGCTAAGAGACTGTGTAATGGACTTTAAAGGAAATTGGGATGATCACCTACCGCTTGTAGAGTTCGGCTACAACAATAGTTATCACGCTACTATTGGCATGCCACATTATGAAGCGTTATACGGTAGAAAGTGCAGAACTCTGATATACTTGGATGAAGTTGGCGAATGTCAATTATTAGGCCAATAATTGGTACAGCAGACAGCAGAATTAGTCAAAGTGATCCGAACAAGACTTGTAGTAGCTCAAGATACACAGAAGAAATATGTCGATCCACACCGTAAAAATGTTGAGTTTGAATCGGGTAGTTATGTATTCCTGAAGGTTTCTCCTGGAAAGGAAAGATCGGGTTCGAAAAGAAAGTGAAATTAAGCCCAAGATTCATTAGACCATTTGAGGTACTGCGAAGGATCAAAGAAGTTGTGTATGAGGTAGCCTTATCTCCATCACTCGAAAATGTCCACAACGTTTTCCATGTTTCCGTTTTACGACCCTACAAACCCGATTACAAGCATGTAATTGAATACGAACCCCTACATTTTGAAAAAGACTTATCTTACGAAGAAATTCCTGTTCAAATTGTCAACAAAAAAGAATAAGTTCTCATAAATAAAGTAATACCTTCTGTTAAGCGATTATGTGGACAAAATCTTTATGGGGGGGAGAATGTAACGGGTCGAATTGATTGAGTCATGATTCTGGGGACAGAATCCTTTTAAGGGGGGAAAGATGTGACGAACGAGATTTTTGTAATTTAATTTTTATATTTATTGAATTAAATAAATATTTCTTGATGATTTAATTATTAGATTAAATAATTAATTGATGAGGTTGTGATAGATTAATTTAATTATGTGTTATATTTATTAAATTAATGTGAAGAATTTTATTATTCAAAGTATGTAATTATGCGAGTTTATTGAATTAAAAGAAATATTTAATAAGCATAATATTATTTTTACTTAAATTAATAATTAATGAGAAAATTAATTATATGACTACGTGAATTAATGATAAATTATTGTATTTTGTTTAAATTAAATATTTGATTTATTTTATAAAGGATTTTGTTTAAATTAAATATTTGATTTATTTTATAAAGGGGTGTGACATTATTCAACTATAATATAAGGAATTTATCAAAATAAATGGGTTTGGGTTTTAAGAATGACCAAACAAAGCCTTAGGGGAGGTTGAGAGCAGTTAACTCATGATGGGTTAACTCTGCGCTCAGTTATTTTTATAAATTTAATACGTCGTCTTCTTCTTTCATTTGGCTAAGTCTGGAAAAGGAAAATCAGAGAGAATTAAGAAATTTTGAGGGAAATTGTGAGTGTGTGATCAAACAAGTATCTGAGAAAGGATCATCAAGGATCATCCCTACGAATCTATACTCTGGGTAATTCCTTTAACCAAATTTTGTTCTACATCATTTAAAGTTTTCATGAAAATGGCTTTCAAGTTAATTATTTAAGTCTCTGTAATTGAAAATTTAGAGTCTTTGTAATTGAAAAGGGGTGTTAATATACTAGTCTAACATGTTTTACTATATATTGTATTTTATCCAAAACATTAGTTTCATAAAATAGGTCGTATATTGTTCTTCAAAAATACAAAGTATAGAAATATGGACATATGGCCCTTACGCACGAATTTAATATGTTAATCATATGTTGTATCATAAATTTTACACTTGTATATAATTATGTATGTTAAAATGAAGGAATCAAACTTCAAATGAACAGATTCGGTGTTATAACGAACCCGTACTGTTAATTTTTATATTGTGTGTTCAAAACCTTCAAGAACATCAAGAACAGTAAAATTATATGTTTTGATTATGTAAATTATGTGAATTAACTTGTTAAAATCATGCTACAAGGGTTGAGTAGTAAGTATATGTGTATTACAGTGTTTAGGTATGTCTAATTTCGTGTAGAAATAATTTAATTAGAGGTTTTGGCCATGTTCTGCAATTTTTCGCGAATTGCGTAATCGGTATCTTCATTCATCAGCAGCAATGGCGCTTGATTCCATGCCTTAATACCCATGTTTGCGGCATTAAAGGCCAAGTCATTAGCTATGCACCGCCACCAAGAACGCCGAGAACAAGCACAACAGTGGCGCCGCAACGCCACTCTGCAGAATGTCCAGAAATGAAATTTTCCTTATTATTCAAGTCTAAGAATATGATAGTAACCTAATCTAATGTACATAAAAATATGTTAGATGTCTAATGAGATGTTAAATAGATTCTTAACATATCAATAACGCATTTAAGTATGTATTGAATTATTGAACACATAGTTAGCTTATTGTTCATATAGTGTAATATTATGTGACCATAAGTGTGATAATTTGACTAAGTAAAGTCATAATCCGAGTTAGACAAAAAGAATTAACTTGTGATGACTAGTTACGTTATAATTGACTGGTCCTGTGAATGAAAATGATATGTAGGATTAAATCAAGGAACGTGTATAATTAACGTGTAATCTACGCACGAGGCAAGTTTCCTAACCCTACTTGTTATCATTATTCAAGTTTATAAATTACATCGAGTAATTTCTCGTTATTATTAATCATGTTCAAATTGTTATATTAAAGATTATTTATATTTTTAAAGTATGATTATGTTATACAATACTTGTTCTATTGTATACCTCTTGAGATAGTTATTCAATTTAATATCAGTTATTGTTAAACCTTATTAGACTAGCGAATCCTTATTGATTCGACTAGTCTATAGTTGATGAACGTTCTATGTAAGACCCCAACTTATTATAAATAAAATTGAATTTCCTTTATTTATTATTTTGAAATAGTAAGGGTTAATTTTATTAATATAATTAGTTATGGGTAAAATGCGCAAATATTTCAAATAAGCAAGTGGTTATATAATATTCATTTTTATCAGAGAATATTCGTTTGGTCGTGGAATATTCTTACTGTAGGGGAATATTCGTACGACGGCGCAACCTTGTGTGGGCCCCATAATGAAAAGCGATTGGATGAAGAAAACGATAAATATAAGTTGTTTATAAATAATGGCGTAGTTATTATCAATTAATCTTGTTGAAATACTCTATGGTTAAAACACGTTAGCTTACGCAGATTTACACCAATTATTGATTCTTACGTAAGAAGGCACTACTCAATAATTGTTACAGTAATTACAGTTCAGTATTTTATTTTATTGATTCAATAATTGCTGCGTTGATATTTTATATTACTGTTGTTTCAATAATTGTCACTACACAGTATTTTCCATTATTGGAGCAATAATTTATATTATCTGAATAATATTATTGGATAACATTATTGGCAATGTCTAGAAAGTTCTGTCTAAGGAGAGGTTTGGTCATCTAATTGCGCGCCAGTAAGAAGAGATCCTTATTGGAAAGCCCCCTCTTTCTTGGGAACTGCCTAGTTGTCAGTATTGTGATTCTGTAATATTATTTCTGAATAATTAATTGTTGATTTATATGATGAGAAAAATATTGATTTTATGTGGATATAGATGGAGAAAATTTTTAATGTGACAATTATTGAAAATTAATATTTTATCTTTTTCTGATAAAATAATTCATTTAATTATATTATTTTAATAATATAATAATGGTGATATTTTTACAATGAATGTGGGATATATGAGTATATGAGGAGTAAGAGTATTTTTGCTCAATAAATGATAAACACATGTTTTGTGTGTCGGTGAACCCCATTTCTTGACTGAAATTTAATTATAGCTTGTAAAATCGCCCGTTTATGGATTTCGGTCAACTTCTGTTTGGAATTTGGAAAACCTTTCATCTGCAAAGTTGTAGATAATGAAATTTCCTATGGAAAAGACATGAGGTTTGAATTTTTCTGACAAAAGGGCTATTTATTATGAATTATTGAAGTTCCGAAGTTCCGAAATAATTAAATTTTGGAAGTTTTAAATATTTTTGTTTAGAAAAATGTTTTTAGCATTATGTTGGGCTTTATTGGTGGCTGAATTCAGATGGTCTTGAGGTGGGCATGAATTTTGTTTATAAATATATTATTATATTAAATTTTCTGCTTTGGTGTTCTAAGCATTTTCCTATAAATAGGGTGCTTAGGTTAGAATTGAAAATCACACCAGAAACTGAAGTTTTCTCTCTCTTTCTCTCTCGATATATTGAGCGTATTCTTGTGAGTATTTTAATACTTTGAGTGTTGATATACGGTGCTAGTTCAAGTCATAACCTATATCCAGTGTTTCAACTAGAAGTACTGTCTTTACGAGGTAAGGGATGTTATTTTCTTCTTAAATGATATTATTTTCTTCAATATCATTATGCCGAAATATTGGTTTGAACTTTTTATCAAATTTGGAACTTTTTGTGTCGGGGTTACTATTCACGATATCACGACTATTCACGATATCTATTCACGATATCGACACTATTCAATAGAAAAATGAAATTTTCTTCTTTTTGTCCAAAATATCTATTATGGATAAAAAGTTTTGATTGTATCCATGTTTTGATCAATCTTGAATTTTACTCTACTATGATTATTTATGAGATATTTTTGGACATGGAATAGCTGAAATACGAATCTTTAATATTTATTCTTTTGTTTCACTGGATTCATTTTCTTTAAAATATTTTTCATCATCCTCAGTCCTAAATGATGATATAATTGAATATCTTTGGCCTGTAGTGCAAATATTAATGATTTCTGATGAATATCTTTGGCCCGTAGTGCAAAGATGAACATGTGTTTAGATGAACATGACCAATGATGAATATCTTTGGCCTGTAGTGCAAAGATGAATATTTGATTCCAGATATATGTTGATTGATGTTACAGGGATAAAATATTGACGATGGACTTTTAAATTCATATATAGAAGATAGTAGATTTTATTCTCTATTTAACTCTTCTAATGAATTATTATTTTCGCTGTGAATATTGATTTAAAACTTGTTGTCTATTGTATTCTATTAGATTATTCCCTGTTGAGGACTAACAATAATTTGTTCTATATTATCTTAGTCATAATATTCTTTACTAGGCTAGTTGAGCTCACCTTTTTCCTTTTTGTTCCATTTTTCTTCTCAGGAGGCGAGAATGTAGCGAGTACTAGTCGGGGTATGGAATGAAGGTTCTAGAAAGTCGTTTTAGTGGTCCTCACCATTTTTGTAAAATAATGTATCAATAATTATAATGAGGACTTATTTGAGTGTGGATATTGTCTAGATGACAATATTCGTATTTAAACTCACGATTTTAATGTTGTATTAATAAAGTTGTAGTTGTTTCTGTACCATATATTTTGACGACTAAGAATGGGTGTTGTATACCTATCTTGGGGGCGTCACATTCTAAATTTCAGAACCCTTATTGATTTATCCAAACCAAACTTCCTTTGGTACGGACTCTAATGTCAAACTGAGATGAACAACCCTGTATAGGGATTACTTATGCGTTAGCGTTAAGATATTGTGCACAACATGGTACTAAAGGCTGATCCCCCTAAGTACGAGTAGAAGAGTCCATAGTCTTATGACTGTTAAAGGTTTCAAGTATAACCCTTGATAACCTAGGACATAGCTCAAGGTCTTACAACCCTCATAAATCTTTTGATTCTTGTTATTCATTCTAGATTCAAAAGTTGAGTTTTATTTCAGAAGTCTTTGATTCACTCGCATGTTATTATATATTGTTATTTCATTTTTATACTTGTGGGCAATCATGCTCACTCTTGCGTAATAATAACATTGTAGTCAAGAACGAAAGGTCCGACGAGCCTTCTACTAGCAAAGGCAAGGGCAAGATTAACAAGTGATGAAGACTTGTTATTTTATGTGATGATGTATTTCTGTTTTAGACTTATGCTAATGATGTGTATGATGATTAATTGTTTATGTTTCCGCAGTTAAGATTTAAGGTTAGTATGACCTAAGATTTATATATTTTTATAATGTAACTCCTTAAGGAGAGGATTTATTTCAATTTATTAATGTTTTCATTTATTATGGGTAGATAGACATATGATGTTTGTATAGTGAACACCAAATCATGTGGGAATTGAAGTACCCGGATTTGGGGGTGTCACATTGGGGCTCAAAATATTACAGTATAATACCTTCATCTTTTCCTTCATTTTTAATTTAGTCGTGCAAGTATTATCAAACTTGCACCACATCCCCTAATAGTATATCATGTGAATCAATAGTACATTCATGTGAATCAATAGTACACATATATGAAAAAAATAGTTACAGTATAGTACCATCATCTATACCTCTATTTTTAATTAAGTCATGCAATTATTATCAATCTTGCACTACCTTCCCTAATAGTACATGCATGTGAGTCAATAGTACACACATGTGAACAAATATTTATAAGCATGTGAATTAATAGCAATTAATTTCTCATTTATCCGATTAATTACCAGATTGGTCAATATAAACTCCAGACATCAATTATTATCGAAATAGATGTCGATTTCCACTAACACTAATAATCCCCACACAATGGAAATATCAATTTCATCTTTAATCAACACGAACTTATTCATTATTAATATTATAACTCACAATATTTAACAACCAGATCATTCCCAAGAAAGGGGGGGCTTTCCGATAAGGATTTCTCCTTATTAGCGCGCAATTAGGTGACCAAACCTCTCATTGACAGAATTTTCTAGACATTGTTAATATTTCAAATAATAATATGAATAACTTTGTCGTCTCAATTATTGATTTAATAATAATAAATACTAAGAAAATGATACTGTGACAATAATTGAATCAATAATATGAGATATATTATGCAGCAATTACTGTAACAATAATTGAGTATAACCAAGTGACTTCTCACATAAGCATCAATAATCAATACCGTGTGCTACTATGCAACCACGTGTATTACTATTCTTTTACCACCGGGTAGTTCAACAGTTTAACGATAAAACTTTCACCGTTATTTTTGTAAAAAGATAATTTTGTCATTTTCTAATTACGACAATACTTCCGTTGTGGGGTCCACCGAAGATTGTGCCGTCGTACGAATATTCCCTATTAAAATGAATATTCCCCAACCAATCGAATATTATATAACCACTTACTTACTTTGCAAAATTTGTAAATAATACCCACAACTATAACATTATATCAAATCCACACCATAATATTCAAAAATATATTTCGAGAAAAATTAATCTTTATTCATAAAAGTTGGGGTCTTACAACCTCCCCTTCTTATGAAATTTCATCCTTGAAATTAGGGTGCGTACCTGGTATGTCGAAGAGGTGAGGATACCTTGACTTCATTTCAGATTCTAACTCCCAGGTCATTTACTCAACATTATGGTTTCTCAACAAAACTCTGACTTGAGGTATAACCTTGGAGCATAGAATATGATCCTTCTTATCCAAGATTTTAATAGGTAGCTCTTCATACGTTAAATCTTCCGCTATCTCATCTGGTTCTAATTCAATAAAGTGGTTCGGGTCTTTCACATATTTACGTAACATAGATATGTGAAAACCGTTATGAACACGACACATACTTGGCGGTAAGGCGAGTCTATAGGCCACAGTTCCTACTCGATCGAGGATTCTAAATGGGCCAATGAATCAAGGATTGAGCTTTTCTCTCTTTGCAAATCTTGTAACTCTTTTTCATGGAGCGACACGTAACAACACATGATCTCCAATATTGAATTCCACATCTTTTTGATGAAAATCAGCATAACTCTTTTGTCGATCTTGTGAGGTTTGTATACATTGCCAGATCATTTAAATCTTTTCCGTAGTCATGCGTACTAATTTTGGTCCCAACAACATTGCTTCACCCACCTCATCCCAACATACTGGAGAACGACACTTTCTTCCATACAACGCCTCAAATGAAGTAATGCCGATACTTGCTTGATAACTATTGTTGTAAGAGAATTCCACAAATGGCAAAAACTTATCCCAACTTCATTTGAAGTCAAGGACACAGAGTCTTAATAGATCTTCAAGAGTTTGAATAGTCCTCTCCTACTGCCCATCCGTTTGAGGATGATATGCTGAACTGAATCGTAAATCTGTGCCCATAGCTTTTTGTAAACTAACCAAAAACTGTGAAGTTAATCTTGGGTCTCGATCAGAAACTATGGATACGCATACCATGCAGTCTTACAATCTCATTTATGTATATACGAGCAAGACGTTCAAGTGTATAAGTTTCTCGTATAGGTAAGAAATGAGCCGACTTGGTCAATCTATCAACAATGACCCAAAATGCATATATGCCATGAGAAACCTTGGGAAGACCAGTAACGAAATCCATGGTAATGTGCTCCCACTTCTATTCAAAAATTTCAAGTGGTTGCAATGGACCTTTTGGCACTTGATGCTCCGCCTTGACTCGTTGACAAGTTAGACACCTTGAGATAAACCCCGCTATCTCTCTCTTCATATTGCTCCACCAAAATGTATGTTGAAGATCATGATACATTTTCGTACTCCCATGATGGATTGCAAACGGTGTGTTGTGCGCCTCCATCATGATTTTATACTTGAAGTCAGAATCGTTAGGAACACAAAGTCTGGAGTTGACTCAAAGTATTCCTTCTTCATCGATTCTTGCTTTTGGAATAGCACCTTCTTACACTTTCTTCCTCATACACATCAGCTCCAGGTTTGTAACTTGAGCAACTTTAACTTTATTGATTAATATCGGTTCTACTCGTATATTTGCCATCATCACATGGGTCTCTGAAGTCTTTAACTCTATCTCCATCCTTTGTAAGTCATACAAAATGGGCCTTTGCATTGACAATATTGCACTCGTACTCGCATATGATCTTCTACTCAATGTGTCAGCTACTACGTTCGCTTTTCCAGGTTGGTATTGAATGGTATGATCGTAATCTTTCAATAGCTCAAGCCATCGTCGTTGCCGCATGTTGAGTTCCTTTTGAGTGAAGAAATATTTGAGGCTTTTATGATCCGTATAGATCTCCACCTTCTCTCCACACAGGTAATGCCTCCAAATCTTAAGCGCAAAAACGATAGCTGCCAACTCTAGATCATGAGTAGGATAATTCCTCTCATAATCTTTGAGTTGTCGTGAGGCATAGGCTATGACTTTCCCATGTTACATGAGAACACATCCTAACCCTTTGCACAAGCATCATCAGATGACAAATCCCTCCGAGCCAGATGGTATTGTCAAAATAGGTGCTGAAATGAGTCTCCTCTTGAGTTCTTGAAAACTCTTCTCACATTCTTCGCTCCAACCAAATTTTGTATCTTTCCGAGTCAGCTCAGTTAATGGAGTAGTGATTCGAGAAAACCCTTCTATGAATCTACGATAATAACCATCTAAGCCGAGAAAGTTATATACTTCGGTCACTGACTTAGGTTGCTCCCAGCTTTGAATTGCTTCAATCTTTGTCGGGTCAACAGATATTTCGTGATTTGATATTACGTGCCCAAGGAAAGCTTACTTTCTCAATCCAGAACTCGCATTTCTTCAACTTGGCATAAAGCTTATTTTCACGAAGCTTTTCGAGTATCAGCCTCAAGTGTTGTTCATGATCTTCACAACTTTTGGAATATATGAGGATGTCATCAATAAAGATGACCACAAAGTGATCCAAATATTTCTTGAATACTCGGTTCATCATATCCATGAAGGTAGCAGGGGTATTAGTCAATCCAAAAGACATGACTAGGAATTCGTAATGCCCGTAATGAGTTCTGAAAGCCGTCTTTGGAATGTCATCAGTTTTAATCTTTAACTAATGATATCTAGAACGAAGATCGATCTTTGAAAAGAATTTGGCACCTTGCAACTGGTCAAACAGGTCATCAATGTGAGGCAACGGATTCCTATTTTTGATGGTGACATGATTCAACTCCCGATAATCAATACAAAGTCGCATACTTCCATCTTTCTTCTTCATGAATAGAGCAGGAGCACCCCAAGGAGACGTACTAGGACGAATGAAACCGATGTCTAATAATTCCTGTAGTTTGGTTTTTAACTCCTGAAGTTCAATAGGAGCCATTCGATACGGGGCTTTGGAAATGGGTTTTGTACCGGGTTCAAGGTCGATACCAAACTCGATTTCACGCTCCGGGGGTAGGCCAAGAAGTTCTTCGGGGAATACGTCAAGAAATTTATTAACAATAGAATTTCATTCAAATCTGACATATTTTTGTTTAAATATGTGACATGGGCTAAGAAATCTTGACATCCATTTTTTAATAAACGAATAGCTTTATGGCTTGATATGACAGTGATTGACTTTAGTGGTTTGGTTGCTTGAATTTGCATAATAGGTTGGTTAGTAATGTGAAAGCTAACAACTTTACAAAAATAATCAATTTTAGCATGATAAGTAGTTAACCAATCAATCCCTAAAATCACATCAAATACAAGTATTATCAAAGAGATAAGATCGACAGGTAATGTGTGGTTACCGATTTGAATCAAACAAGACTTATAAAAATAGTGGATGTAATGAAGGTTTCTACCAACGGAGTTTTAACAGATAAGTCAAAGTCTAATTTCTCCGGAGTTAAATTTAAACGTTGAGCGCAAGTAGAAGAAATAAAAGAATGGGTAGAACCGGTATCAAATAAGGTATAGACTTCACTAGAGTTTATGATTAGCTTACCCGTGATCACCTCGTTCGGATTCCTCACTTTTTGGGAGGTTACAACAAACGCTCTCCCTTGAACTAACGGTTTTGACTTCTCTAGGACGACCTTTGGTGCCTCCATCCCAGCTGGACTTGGCTTTACTGCACGACAAAATCGGGCTAGGTGACCTTCTCTTCCGTAATTATAACACATTTTGGATTGCGCGTACAGTTCGGACTGATATGTCCCTCCCCTCCGCATTTGTAACATACGATGGGATGTCGTTCCCCTTCCTTAACAATAGGTGCTAGTGATAACGTCTTTCCATCATTGTTGAATCTTCTCTTCTTGAAATTTCCACTTCTATTATCTTAGCCATGATTTCCACCGAAGTGGTTACAATTTTTGGCATGTTGATTCCCTCCACGTTTGTTATCACCACTTTGATGACTGCTTCCATTAGTATTATCATTTTGTCGGTCGCTCTCTCTTAGTTGAGTTGACTCGTTATCGCGCTCCAATAACTTAGCCTTATTTACAACATCTGAATACAAACAAAATTTGTGAGAAATTAGGTATTGACGTATCTCGGGGTTCAAACCTCTTAGAAACATCCGCCTCATTCTGTCTTCATTATCAACCAAGTGGGACGCAAACTGGGACAACTCGACAAACTAAGCTTCGTACTGCGACACAGTCATAATGTTCTGCTCCAACTTGATGAACTCTACCTCCTTCATGTGATGAATACTTTCGGTAAAGTACTTGTTGTTGAACAGTTCTTAGAACTTTTCCTAAGACATCTTCAGTACGGCAGGTTGAGTACGCTTTACAAATTCCCACCAGCAATTTGCCTCTCCTCGCAACATGAAGGTGGCAAAGGGAACCTTTTGCCCCTCAGAGCATCTCAAGACATCAAATATCTTGGTGATCTGTTTTATCCACGTCTCTGCCTTAAGTGGTTTTGGCTCTCCAATAAACATCGGTGGTCCTAGCTCCTTGAACTGTTTAGCGGTGAGTCCGAGAGTTGCCAGTGTTTCCACCTACATTTTGAACGGGAGTCGTTATCGCCTGATGTTGCATGAATTGCATAAAGCCTCTGAACATCCCATCGTTAATCATTTGGTCAGCGTTGTTGTTTTCTTTAGGATTATTGTCATCCAGATGCACATTATCCTGGGTATTGATCGTTGGTGACTCAACGGTCTCATATGCTTCATTGCTTATCTCAACATTTTTGGATGCCATTTTCAAATACTACCACAAAATAACGGTTAATTGACATGTCACATATTATCCCTATACTCCGACCGACCAAATAAATACCAAACACTACTAAAAATCAGTTTATAGCGATTTGGTCACCGACCGTCTCTATAAAGCCAAAAGACCGTTGCTAAAAGTTTTAGCGACGATGTCACGACCGTCGCCATAGAACCATCAAGAAAGCCTATAGCGACGGTCTTTTTGGCCTATATAGCGGTCGCCGAATTCTAGCTATAGGTCATGGAAAAATCGTGTATTTGCTTTCTATACTAACGGTCACTAAGAGTTATTGCTACGGTCAAGACCGTAGCTATAGATGTCTATAGCGACGCTTGGTGACCGTCGCTATAGGGATGTGTTTTATAGAACACTATAGCTACGGTCGATGACCGTCGCTATAGCCTTTTCATATTTAAAAATAAAAAATAATAATGCACATTTATTCAACAAACACAAATACAATATAAAAAATATTATATACATCATTTAAAATCATTCACATTACAACATTTCTAGCATCACAACCAAGTACATTGTCCACCTTACATGTTTATCTCAAACAAACAAGAAATGAATTTTCTCATGAACTGGTGGCTAGCTGTCTTATTAAGCTTTATCATATTCCTTTATTTAGATAAAACATAACGACTCAAACACAAGTCGCCCGTTTGGTATCCCATCATCCATCTAAGACGTTTGGTGATGATCGTGAATTGCATGGATCACGATTGCAGCTTGATCCACACTTCTGAGCATGCCCTCCTTCGGTTCCAAAGTTCTTCTCGGACCCATTAAAGTAACTATAAAATTCGCAAGAGTTTAATGTATATACATATATATTTTTAATTAGAGTACTTGATTCAAAGATAAGAAATTAAAGCTTATTTCTGATGAATTATACATAATGTCTTTCTTTGGTGCAACCCCAACGATGATGGTGGCGGTTGTGGTGGTCTCTATATCAAGGTGCATCCAAAGATCTCGCACTCAAACATTTCAAAAATTTTGAAAGAAAATAAAAGAAAGAAATTTGTGTGCATGTTTCGTACATAACTATGCTTTTAACTGAATAATAATATTTTTAATCTTAAAAAAGAAAAAACTAGATAATTGCTTCTCCAACTCAGATCGTGAGATCAATGCTCAATTTACAGTCCCAAAGGGCTAGGGGCACTAGGCTGTCTTGTTGCACTCGCTATAAGCCCAATCAAAAACTATAACAACTTATTGTTATTGTTGATAGAGTTGAGAATTTATATGCCCCCAAAAAAAATGAGAACTTGTACATATTTCTACATGTTTGGATGTGCGACTGAGATATGTAATAAGAAGTTTTACCCTCCACCGTTGCCACACTTGCAGTTAGAACCACAGCTACAATTTGATCCGCAGCTAGACATTTTTCTTCAATGTAGGAAATTAAGAGAATATGGATGATGAATGAATTAAGGTTATTCTAGATATTGTACTCAACCCTCTACTACTTATAATACAATACAGAGGAGAGACAATGCTTACCCAATGTACACATATATTAATGTAATTAGCCGGCAGTTACCAACTGCTAAAGAGTATTGTATCTTACATCGCCAATTAGACTTTGCAATGCAACAGTAAAGTTGTCTACCTGGATACAACTGAAAATGCAGTTCTTTCATGTATAATACATAAGATAAGCATGTACAAGAGATTACCTTAAGACTATCCGAAAAGAGCAAGCTCTGTTGCATAGAAACCTCATCATAGTTGGCTGGTTCTCGGGGAAGGGGGATTGAACCAGATGAATCTCATTTCTTGTTGTTAAAGCTGATAGTTATTGACCTAAATACATATAAAGTACAAATAAATTTGTTATCAATACTAAAGCGAAAGATTAACCCGTAAGAATGCCTTTAATACTTGTGCAATCATCCCCTAGAGAAACATATCCACAAACTTGCAAAATGTAAACTTTAATAATTCTGCCAATATCAAAATCCCTTTAATTTAACATCCTAAATTTAACCATTACACCCTCATTGAAACTGAATCCTTAAAAACATCAAAAGTTGCAATCTTTTAACAAAATAATTCAATTCAATAACAGGGTTAACCAAGAATAATGGAAATAAAAACGTTAAGAGTATTGTTTACAAATACAATATCGGCTGTAACTTCAAAAACATCTTCAATTTTAATCTAAAAACAAACCCACAAGTAAAACTAGTAAGGAAATAAAGAGACCTAAAACTAATATTGCATATTACAAGCAGATGATAGGTTAGATCTTCAATTTCCTAATGGATAAGCGAATAAAGAAACAAACAAATGAGATATGACTGAGGGATTCATCTGCCATAGCACAAAGCCACCAGACTCCGCTGTTTTTGAGGAGTTTCTACTCTTTATCACCTTTGTAGCAGTCTCCATATCAAAGGCTAGCATTCGCACCTATATTGGCAGTTAGCTAAGGCTTTCTGCCATTGCTAACTAACAGCAGCTCTACCCCTTCTTTGTTCAATATTTAATTTTAAGATAGCTTACAAGATGTACTAACATATAAGTTATACAAGCAGCTCTATATGCTTATTTATAACCATATTTAAATATGTAACACAGAACATATATGGAAGTATTTTAAGCATATAAAACCCCTCCATTTCAGTTATAATTTTGTTCTCCTTTAATTTATCCAAGCGTTTGCCCCAGCACAATCATGAACTTCATTCATCCAAGCTCTAGCTAAGTGAAGAAATCAGGATGTACGAAACCAAGCGAGTAAAAAAGTATCTTACAAGTAGGAGATCATCCAGAGCCGAGAATGGTTTGGCAAAGCTATGAACACACAAATCATGAAGAACTAACCAGCAAAGAAACTATTCCAATACAAAACTTTGGCACCTTTTGATGTCAACGCTGTACGAAACCATCAAAACAATCATATTCAATATGAGAATAAATTATGTACCATGGTAAATAATAAATACAAAATCTGTTAATACAATTCAAATTCCTTGATTTTCTCCTAAGTTCCCTACATGTCATGTTGTTATTAGAGTGTAAAACTCTAGTTTTACGAGCCATCCTTAAATAGTTTAGTCTCATTCAAGATATCATTTTACGAGCCATGTGAACTGAATAAAATTGGAACTTTTTTAATTTAATCAACAAGAGATCACAGATATAGAAAGTTGACACTTACCTGGCGTAAGGGGCTATCTTTAGGAAGATAGCTACCAATTGTTTTCTCATAAACTTCACAAGTAGAGAAGTGAATGAGATGTTTATTGTTCTCTGAACAGTATTTCACATAAAAGCAAAAGAAACACATGAAGTTTTAGATCTTCTAAAAAGGGAAAATGTCAAAAGAAAATAAATTTCACCTAAACAAATCAGTACACATCAACATCTATCAAACTCAATCTGAATTAGACTTCAATAATACACACAAGACCAAAGATGATAGATCTATCTGTATGCATGTGATATAAACATGTAATATAGGGAAAAAATCAGCAATCAGAAATACAAAAGAGCAAAACGCAAATTCATATACAGGAACAAGTTCTATTGCTGGCAAACTCGAATATTTTTTCCCATTTTGAATCACAGTTGCCTGTAGTGACTGAATTTCTTTAAGTGCCTCCAAAGCTTTCTCAGCGTTGCTCTCTTGCCATACCCCCACAATTTTATTCATAATTAAGATCAAGAATATTACCAGAGGTTCAACAAAAGCGGTGATAGCCATTTCCCCACCTTCATCCCCATCATACAACGCTAAAACAAATGAAATCACAAAGAAAGAATAAGTAAAATCCTCACTAAAGTATCATTAAACCGTTCTAAAATTAAGCTAAAAATTGACTGCCCCTCATGCTTCTCTAACTCATTCCATCCATAGATATGCCTTCTCTTTTTAACTTCATCTGGCGATAATCCAAAATCTCAATTCACATGCAACTCCTCTTTGCATTCCCCAACATCTTTGGCCCACGCAAAAATAATACTACTATATTCGACCGCAGTATTGCTCCCCCCCGTAGTCTCTCTCTTCCCATAATTTCTGCCCTCGTTTACCTATAAGTCCCACCAATTTAATCCAAACCACACAATTTGGATACTAACTTTTCAATTTCTCACCTGAAATTAATAAATATCAACACATAAATATCATGATATGATTATGCAAATTTCATAAACCTAAGATCTAAAATTACCAGTAAAATCTAAATTCTAAAGTAATAACATTAACATAACAATTCATGTACACTATTATACATATACATAAAAATTATAAGTCCTAGGGTTTGGATTTGGATTACCTGAAAGTGTTGGTAGAACAAATATACAGAGAGACACTTAAGAGTATGATTAGACTAGCTAATGCACAGGAAGCACACCAGCTCCGGTATAGTTCATATCAGAATGTGTGAAATGCTCAAAATAGAGCTTAGCCTTTGCTGCAGAATCCATGCGGGAAAAACCATGAACCACGGTCTCAAGGCTGCTAATACAGGAATCCATCCATTCTCTCTGTAATCTCAAACCTAAAGATGATAAAAATGCAGTAATTGGACATTCAGAGGCTTCACCGGGGATGGAAACGGATTCTACGGAAGTTGTTGAAGTAGACGTTGGAGGCGGCGGAGGAGATAGAGAAGATAAATGGTCGAGAGACATTGATGAATTCTTCGTCTGAGATATCAAGGGGGACGGGTTCAGAAGAGTTGGGGATAGGGTTAGAAGAATTTGGGGGAAACTGGGAGGGGTTTTCTTAAAAAAAAACCTCTATACCGACGGTTCCGTGTCGACCGTCGCTATAGATACCCTATAGCGACAGTTCCGTGTCGACCGTCGCTATAGCTTGTCGCTATATGTCGAATTTCTAGTAGTGAAATAAACTTAGATAGGTCATAATAGCAAAGGAATTTCCCCTCTCTCCCATCCTAGTTCTAGTCTCACATCTCAGCCAGGGATCATATCCATAAGTTTTGATACCAACTATGATTCCCCCAAAATAGGTATACATCACCCATTCTGAGTCGCCAAATACATGGTACAAAATTTAAATACAACTTAATTATAAAACTATCGTGTAAAATACGAGAAAACATAAGCTAAGAGTTTTAATACGAATATTATCTTTTAGACATTATTCAAACTCAAATGGAGTCCTTATTACCTTTATTATCACACTATTTCACTGAATAGTGAGGACTACTAATGCAAACATCTGGACCATCACTCCGTTCCCCGACTAGTCCCAACTATATTCTCATTTCCTGAAGAGAACAATGAAAACAAAGGGTGAGCTCAACTAGCCCAGTAAGAAATAATATGACTAAGATAATGCAGAATAAATTATCGTTAGCTTTTAACAGTGTTACACAGATAAAATATAATAAACATCAAGTTTAACTGCAGCGGAACAAGCAATCCATTAGAAGAGTCAAGTAGAGCATGCTATCTACTATCTTCGACAATTTAAAAAGTTTATCATCAATTTTATCGCTGAGACTTAGCTTAATAAAAAAACCACATCATCGACTCATCCCTGCACTACGGGCCAAGGATATTCATGTAATCATCAATGGTTATGATTATACCGAATAATCCCTGGTCATAATCATACCAACAACTGTCCATCAATGCACTATAGGCCAATGAGGATTTTTACCACATCATTGGTAACATTACGGTCATGATTATACCGAATAATCCCTGGTCATAATCTTACCAATCAATAGTACATCTATGCACTTAAGCCACAGATGACCTTTATCACAATATAAGCATGAGGATGATGACAATGATATATGAATTCAATTAAAAGAAATCAAAGGATAAATTTTTAAAGATTTATAACTTAATTTATCCAGAATTCAATAATGTCCAAATTGTCAACATGATACTGCTTTGTCGAGTAAAATTCAAGAATAATATTGTATCAAAAATGATTTGGACAGCAAAGAAATCAATTTTTGTCATGAATAATTCCCCGGGTGAATAGTACCTCATGAATAGTACTTCAGGAATAGTACCCCATAAATAGTACTTTGTGAATAGTACTCTTGAATAGTACTTTGTGAATAGTATTCATGAATAGTACTTTATAAATAGTACCCATTGAATAGTACTTTGTGAATAGTACCGTAAAAATTAATACTACTCATGGACTGTACTCCGGCATAAAAAGCTTAAAATTTAACAAGAATATGGAGAAAATATCCTTGTGAAACGATACTAGATGAAGAACAAATTTTAAGGATATTTTACTAATTTCACGGAGTATAGAAGCAATACTTTAACAAAATGAGGGTATAATCAGGAATATGAGATGAAATAATATTCTTCACATACTACATAGTATGGAAGAAAATATTATTCCTATGAATACTGAACAAAATAATATCCCTTACCTCAAAAGAAGACTGGATACTAAAATAGTGAGGTAGCAGATTTTTCCACTTCTTTCTCTCTATAGCTTCTCTCTCTATAATTGCTCTTGTGAGTCTTAGTGAATTAGTGAGAATGAAAGGAGAATGACCTTCTATTTATAGGAAAACAAAGTTTCGATAATTGCACGGTTTGGGGCTCGAAATATTATAGTATAATACCTTTATCTTTTCATTTATTTTTAATTTACTCCTGCAAGTATTATCAAACTTGCACCACCTCCCCTAATAGTACATCATGTGAATCAATAGTACATTCATGTGAATCAATAGTTATATACATGTGAAAAAAAATTTACAGTATAGTACCTTCATCTGTACCTCAATTTTAAATTTAGTCATTCAAGTATTATCAATCTTGCACAACCTTCCCTAATAGTACATTCATGTGAATCTAAAGTGCACACATGTGAACAAATAGTTATAAGCATGTGAATAAGCAATTAATTGCTCATTTATCTGATTAATTACCCGATTGGTCAATATAACCTCCAGACATCAATTATTATCAGAATAGATGTCGATATCCACTAACACTAATAATCCCCATATTAGTTCCTAGTAGGCACAAGTTATCTAGAAGGGGGGGTTAAATAGATATATGAAAATATTTTTGTTTTAACTAGTTCTTAGATAATGATTCAAACTTTGCAAAATTAGTATTTATTTTAATCTTCTTTAACAAGCAATGGAGTTATGAGCGAGTAAGGCAGTTGTAGCAGATATAGCAGTTATAGCATGAATGTAAATGACACAGTTGTTTTTAAGTGGTTCAGAGCACTCAAAGCTCCTAGTCCACTCTTCTACTCAACGAGTAGGATATCCACTAAGGATGTCTTTTACAATCTTCTGAATCACTCAGATTCTTTCTAGACCAGCAGTCTAGGAACTTCTTCTAGTTCACTCTTAAACTCTTCAAGTCCAGCTGACTTGGCTTTCTTACAGTTCACTACGAACTCTTCAAGTCCAGCAGACTTGGTACTCTTCTTCAGTTGATTGATGGTTGTTGTTACGTTCTTGAAGATTACTACTCAGTTGCTGTGTAAGCACTGGTTCGTTAAGAACTGTGTAGCTGAGCAAGCTTTGATATTTCTCAGATCGCAGAGTTGAGCCTTAGATAATTCTTCACGTTAAATGTTTGATTGCTTGCTTGCTTCTCTCTCATCTGTCTGATCTATATATATATGTGATGTTGAAAACTATCCGTTGGATCCATCCATTGTGGCATTAAATGCATCTGAATTTTCTGTACTGTGATGGAGACATTTCTGCACATCTTCTGAATTCTGCATTCTGGCCCCCTGACACTGTAGGCTGCTTTCTCACCTACCACCTGAAAAGGTGTTTTGTCCCTCTTATCCATAGTACTATCCTTAGCTTCTTCAATACGCTTCTTTGTTGTATACTAAGGATATTTCATATAATCTGGCACTAATGAGTACTGCAACATTTGAGATCCATTTCTCAATTGTTGGGAAAACACATATGATGAGGCTCGACATTTTTTGACATTAGACAGATGATGCTCTACGATTTGGATCGTGATGTTCTACGATTTAGATCGTAGTGTCTTTAACTTGCACACTACGATGCTATTAGTCGAGAGCACTACGATTTCCCTTTATCCTTCGCACCCTACGATCTTCTCTTGCTCGTGTTGTTGACTCTACGTTCTCGAGAGCTCACTACGATCGTTGACTTGTAAACTTCATGTTTCCTTCAGAACACTACGATTATGGAGTTAACTCAGCACTCGTTGGAACCACTCTACGAAGTCCGAAGAGTTTCATTCAAGGCAGGCACACTACGATCTTCAGGCTCTACGTTTTCTGCCTTGACCTCTGTAATGTTGATCAAGTTGATGCACTATGATTTCTTCAAGACTAATCTATTAAATCTTAAGATCAACCTAACAGTTTTGATCTTTCTATCTATACATTCTTTAACAGAATGATACACGTTGAGAGCTTAGATCAACCTAACAGTTTTGATCTATCACTAAGTCCTTGTACACATATTCATTTAAGGACCTTACAAATAATCATGAACACATGCATTAAAATATCAAATCATAATAAGCATTCTCCCAACAATCTCCCCCTATTTGTTGTTGACATAACCATGGAGATTTGTTGTCATGATTATTAGTGATTAGATGTATTTGCAGGAAATTTAAACATGACTTAGTATTTCAGTGAGCAACTGAAATTTCTAGAGAATAAACATGAATTTATTGATGATCAGAAGATATTAAAATATAGCATTACATCAATAAAATATTAAACTCTCAACTTATCACTGTTTTCTTGGTCTCTTCTGTGGAGGAGGATGGCATATTCCTCGGCCCTTCTTTTCTTTTGAGCTTCTTCATTCCTTGCTAACTCTTCCAGCTCGCTTAGACTTAGAACTGGATTCTATTCATGTCTGCGCATAAATGCAGGATCTTCAATTGGCATTCATATGTGTACCGTAGACACGTCTTGTGAGCTAGGAGTTGGCCCCTTATGACTCAGAGGAATAGCTGTGACAATTTCCTGGTGACCAGATCGTTGAGTCTGATAATGTCTTGCAGGACTTCGTGATGTCTGAGCATGAAATTGACTTCTCCCCTTTCTTAAGTTGCATGACCTCTTTTTCCTCTGCCTCTTCCTTGGCTTCCTTCATCATCTTGATCTCCTTTCCCTTTATTTTTCTCCCCCTTTATGTCAGCATCAAGGGTTCGAATATCTATGAGACAACTTTGTTAACCCCTTGGACAAGCTCATTTAGTTGGCTTTGAGTTTGAGCAATGTCTTCCCTATTCTCCTTGATCTGTTTGTCAACTCTAACTTCTTTATTTTGGAGGACTGTCAGAATCATATCATTATGCTTCTCGTGATTGGCATAAGATTTCTGGAAGTCATAAACAGAAGCTTTCAAGTTTAGAATATTATCCAACATAATTTGATGTTGACGATCTTGGTTTTTCTGAATTTCAAGCATAGCCTCGCGTTGTTTGGCAGCAACCTGTAAATGGATCTCATCTCTGTATGATATGCTCTTCAGAATCACTTTGATAATTTCCCTTAGCTTCGTAGTGAGCTCAGTATTCATTGTACTAGGGAATTTGTTAGCAACTTTTATCATTTGATTCAGGCGGATGTTGAGGAGATCAGAGTGGGATTCCAGACTTGCTTCGATAGACTTGATCATCTGCTCAGAGGTTTCTTTTAAGTCATCCTTTGTGGGTAGGCTTGGGAGAGCATTATTGGATTGGGGATTGTCCATTTTAGGGGTTCTTGGTGGAGATTGATCTTGTAAATTGTACAACGCTAGATCAAGACTGAAATAGTCATGTGATGAGGAGGATGGTATATCAGCTGGAGGGGTTTGGGTTTGGACATCTGAGATATGTGACTCTACGATTTCAATGTTTGACTCTACGATGTGGCTAGAGTCTAGAATTGTAGAGTTGGTTATTTGAGGGAGTAGGGTAAGGTTGATTTCTTCTGGTTCTTCAGTTACAGAATTTTGGGATTTTGCAACTGGAAACTGATTTAATGGGTTGAGAGTCACTTTCAGCCATTTAGGAAATTCATAGAAATGACTAAATGAAGATGATGACAGGTGATTAACTCTAAAGCTTGTAGGGATAGTCAATACCTCAAGTTTGGCTTTTGATGAGGAATGGTTGGTAATCAGCTTTTTGGCGAAAGTGACTTCCCCTAGAAATCCATGAGCCAGAACTGTGATTACTGGATATTCCTTGAAGCTCAAAAACATGTGATCCCATGATTTCAGAATTTGAGCTTGATGGTATGCCATCATGGGTAGGTAAGAAAACATTTGGTTCTACAAATAGCTTCTGTATCCATCTTTTCCTACACCCGTTATTTCGAGCTCATCATCATCATCCTCTTTCTCTTCTTTATTTTCTTCTGAAGAATCCATTATCTCAATGGCCTTTGGGAGGTTTGACATTGGTTCATCTTCATTTTGAGCAAGGACCTCTTCTTCAGCCATTGGGATAAAATGAGGCTCCCCCTCAATATGATCATCTTCTTGGAGGTTTAGAAACACCCCTTCAGCTGGTAAATCTTCTTCTAAGTTCAGAAAGTCCCTTTCAGCTGGAACCTCTTCTTGAGCAGTAGGCTTCTCCCCCTCAGCTGGTGTATACTCAATCATGAGAATTTCAGGGTTCTCCCCCTCAGCTGGAGCATTTTCCTCTTCGGTTGCTTGGGGCAGTTCTACTTTTGCAGCCATACTCTTGGCTTCCTTCTTCAGTACTTTTTCATTCTCAAGAATATACTTCTTGACCAGCTTTCTCTTTGCTTTGCTGGTTTTAGTCACCACTTCTGAACTCTCTTGAGTCTTTGTTTTGCCACGTTGATCAGCCACTATCCTTGAAGCAGCTTCCTCCATTTCTGCCACACTTGGCCTGGTTTCAGAGAACAGCAGAGTCTCCACAATCGAAGACACTGTTGGTATTTTGGACTTATGACCAGTCTTGTTCTTCTTTAAGATTTGTGAAATGGTGGCTTGATCCTCTTCAGCTTCTTCTTGCTATTGCATCTTCCTTAGCCTTCTTAGAGTCTCTATGTCAGAGGACTCTACAGGAATGTTAGTTGTAGATCCTTGAGGCTCTTCGACTTGTCTTGCCCTTAGCTTTCTCTTGCCTTTGCTTTTTCTGGCAAGAGCAGAGGGTTCTTCCTTATATACTTCTCCTTCTTCTTCAACTTCGTTGACAACGGACATTCCTCCTTGAAAGCCTGCTTCCTTTTGTTCCCCAGTTCTCCCACTGGACTCTGTCATCATTCTCATATACTCAGCAGGGTTCCTTTCCCAGTTTTAAAACATTTGTTGTGTCATTTTTTGGTTTGGGTTGATGGCTTCTCCTTCATCATCCCCGATTTTGTCACCCAATGCAGATTGCAGAATGATGCTAATGAACCTCCCATACAGCATCTTCGGGGTGCTCTTTGATTTCTTCGAGCTTACGATCCACTTGCCGATCCACTCGAGCAATCTGACCCCATAGTTGAGTTGAGTACCATATACCATGGCAGCCACATGAGCTTAAGCTGAGCCTCATTTACCGAGTCATGACCTGAGCTCTTGCAGTAGATGCATTTCCCAATAATGTCAGCCAAAAATTCATACCTCTGAGGGAACTCCTTCTTTTTGTAGCATTTCATAGAGGGGTTCTTCTTGTGATTCATCTTCTTCAGTCCCTCTTGAAATCTCATGCTATCTAGAAATGGGTGCCCTACATTTTTGAAACCTAGGGCCAGATTGACGTCTTCTTCCCCTAGTTTTATTTCAACTCCTCTAACTCGTGTGGTGATGGTGTTGTTTTCGTATACTCCATTTTTGTAGAACTCCTTCACCAGTTTAGGATAGATGAGCGTATCGGTGCTGAGAGCCTCTTCTAGACATGCCTTCTTTAGTAAGGCTAAGATCTTATGAAACTTAGGTGGAGCAGTTTTGAACTCGTCAAAACAGAGTCTGTAGCCCAAAATCACATTATAAGCAGCCATCGATTCTGTAGTTGAGCAGAGGGATACTACTGAGCTTTTGTCTGAGTTAGGGTTTTGCTGAGAAAGAGAGAGAATGAGAGATAATCTTTTGAACTTCAGATTTTAAAAACATGGTTTCAATTTGTACTTGTAACTTCCCTTTCTCTTTTTGTCTTAGTGGGACAGGTGTCGCCTCTTTCTTGGCTCTACGATTTTGACTGATTAGGAATGTATATACTGATTTGCCCTTTGAGTCTTCAGAGCTAAGGTGTCCTTAGTATGATTATGATCGTAGAGTTGGTCTTCTGTTCGTTGAGTCTGTCCTACGATCATCGAGTCTATCCGGCAGTCGTTAAGTCTGATCAGCATTTGTAGAGTCTGTCCTACGATCGTCAAGTCTGTCCTACGATCGTTGAGTCTGATCAGCATTCGTTGAGTCTTTCCTCTATGATAGTTGAGTCTTTGCTACGATCGTTGAGGTAGATTTCTGTTCAGCTCTACGATCGTGGTGCTTCCTTGATCATGTCTACGATTTGAGTTCAGCCTTTATATCTGTCATTGTTAGCACAGTCTAGAGCATACATTCATGGTGATAGATTTACCATGCCTAGCTCACTTATTAACTTATTAAATCTGGATTCATCTAGTGGTTTAGTAAAAACATCAGCAAGTTGATTTTCGATAGGGATATATTGTAAAGATATAGTTCCATTTTGCACATGATCCCTAATGAAGTGATGCCGTATTTCTATATGCTTGGTTCTAGAATGCATAACAGGATTATGAGTTATTGCTATGGCACTTGTATTATCACAGTGTATAGGTATAGACTTGAAATCAAACCCATAGTCAGCTAGCTGATTTCTCATCCAAAGGATCTGAAAACAAAGAATGCCAAAGAA
Organism: Panax quinquefolius; assembly: GCA_020205615.1. Taxonomy (NCBI): domain Eukaryota; kingdom Viridiplantae; phylum Streptophyta; class Magnoliopsida; order Apiales; family Araliaceae; genus Panax; species Panax quinquefolius. The sequence goes on from CM035165.1 coordinate 73,217,832, forward strand.
AGAATGTATTCACCTGCGGTTGAAGTTGACACTGAGTTTTGCTTTTTGCTGAACCAAGACACAAGTCTGTTCCCTAGTAGTTGACAAGTGCCACTGGTACTTTTTCTATCTATTTTGCATCCTGCAAAGTCAGCATCTGTGTATCCTATTAGTTTAAAAGAGGATTCCTTGGGATACCACAGCCCCAAGTAGGGTGTACCCTTTAGATACCTGAAGATCCTCTTTACAGCAGACAGATGTGACTCTTTAGGGTTAGCTTGAAATCTAGCACATATGCATGTTGCAAACATTATATCTGGTCTACTGGCAGTTAGGTATAAAAGAGAACCTATCATACCTCTGTATTGAGTTATATCAATACATTTACCATTCTCATCCTTGTCAAGCTTGGTTGCGGAAGCAATTGGTGTTTTCATGGGAGAGGCTGATTCCATGCCATACTTCTTTTGTAAGTCTTTGATGTATTTGGCTTGGTTAATGAATATTCCTTCATCAGTTTGCTTCACTTGCAGTCCAAGGAAGAAATTCAGCTCACCCATCATGCTCATTTCAAACTTGCTCTGCATTAGCTTAGAGAATCTCTTACATAACTTTTCATCAGTAGAACCAAAAATGATATCATCAACATATATTTGAACTAGTAAGACTTTGTCTTTATGCTTTCTAAGAAATAGTGTAGTATCTACCCTACCTCTAGTGAACCCATTTTCTATTAAGAAGTTAGTCAGTGTTTCATACCATGCTTTAGGTGCTTGTTTAAGACCATATAAATCTTTGTCTAATCTATAAACATAATTGGAAAGAGATGGATTGATGAAACCTGGAGGTTGTTCTACGTAGACTTCTTCTTGAAGCTCTCCATTTAGGAATGCACTCTTGACATCCATCTGAAAGACTTTGAACTTCATGTGGGCAGCAAAGGTAAGAAAGATTCTGATGGCTTCTAATCTGGCAACAGGTGCAAATGTCTCATCATAGTCAATGCCTTCTTCTTGAGAATAGCCCTTTGCCACTAGTCTTGCCTTGTTTCTGGTAATGACCCCATCTTCATGAAGACCCAATTGGTTCGTATGACAGGATGACTCTTTGGTCTTGGTATCAATCTCCACACTTTCCTTCATTCAAATTGGTTGAGATCTTCCTGCATGGCTTCTATCCAACTAGAGTCTTCCATAGCATCCTCTATCTTCTTTGGCTCTATCTGTGACAAGAAGCTTAGATAAAAGCATTCATTCTGAGTAGCAGCTCTTGTTTTGACTCTTGCACTTGGATCTCCAATGATTAGATCCTGAGTGTGATCTCTTGCCCATCTGTTCCCGGTTGGGACATCTGTCCTGATGCCTTCCTGTCTTAAGTCTTCAAGGTCTATCTCTTCTTTCTTGGAGTGGAGGCTCACTGTCTTGGATGGACCTCTCTACGACTTCATTATCATGCTCTACGATTTCACTATCTGGTACTACGATCGTAGTGTTGAGCTCGACGACTTCATTCGTAGTGTCTGCACTATTGGTCGTAGTGTCTTGGGGCACTGTTTTATCTAAGTCAGATTCATCAAAGATGATGTGTATTGAGACTTCGACACTCAGTGTCTTCTTGTTGAACACTCTGTAAGCTTTGCTGTCTGTGGCATATCCAAGAAAGATCCCTTCGTCTGACTTGGGCTGGAATTTTGTCAGATATTGCTTTCCATTATTGAGAATATAGCATGTACAGCCAAAGACATGGAAATAGCTGACACTTGGCTTCCTTCTTTTCCACAGTTGGTAGGGTGTCCTCTTGATCTTAGAGTGAATTAATGATCTATTTTGAGAGTAACATGCAGTGTTGACAGCTTCTACCCAGAAGTATTCAGGCAGACGAGCTGCTGCTAGTAGGGTCCTTCCAGCCTCTATCAGAGTTCGGTTCTTTCTTTCAGTAACTCCATTTTGTTGAGGAGTTCATGGAGCTGAGAAGTTATGACTGATGCCATTGTCTGAGCAGAACTTGTCTATTTCTGAGAAATCGAATTCTCTTCCATGATCACTCCTTATTGCCTTGATTTTCTCTCCTTTCTCGTTCATCACCAGTCTGAACATTTTGATTAATTTGGAGCTTGTTTCATCCTTTGAAGTTAGGAAGAATACCCATGTGAATCTGGTGTAGTCGTCGACTACGACTAGCGAGTATCTTTTTCCTCCAAGACTGGTTGTCGGGATTGGCCCAAAGAGATCCATGTGGAGCAACTACAGGGGCTTGTCAATGGAATTTGCAGTCTTGCTCTTCAATGAGCTTCTGGTTTGCTTTCCAAGCTGGCAAGCATTGCATAGTCTTTCCTTTACAAAGTTGAACTTGGGTAGACCATCTACGAGGTCTTTTGATGCCAGTTTGGACATGCTTTTGAAGTTTAAGTGAGACAGCTTTCTATGCCATAGCCAGCTCATTTCCTGGGATGCTTTTGCTAGAAAACATATTGTTTCATCAGAGCTTAGTTGACGAAGATCTATAGTGTAGACATTTCCTTCAGTTGTTCCGGTCAACTTTATGGCAGATGTCTTCAAATCTCTGACTTGACATTGATTGTTGAGAAATGTTACTTGGTGACCCTTGTCGCAGAGTTGGCTAATGCTTCGAAGATTGTGTTGGAGTCCTTCCACATAAGCTACTTTCTTTGAAGAAGATCTTGCACCATTGCCAGTGAGCCATATCCTCTTGTTTTTGACCGAAGTCGTTATCTCCAAATATGACTGAGGGACCTTCCTTTTCTACATAGTTGGATGGTAGAGCTTTGTTCCCTGTCATATGCCTCGAGCAACCATTGTCCAGATACCATGTTGAGGTCGTGGAGCTCTTTTCCTGTCAAAACATTTGAACCTTCATTTTGGTACCCATATTTGCATGGGTCCTTCTTTGTTAGTGCCTTTGGGGACCCAAATTTGTCTAATCTTGGGTCTTACATGCATGGAATTATAATAACACTTTGTAGCCCTATGACCATTTTTATTGCATATGAAACATCTATTATAATGCATGCCTGTGTGTGTGTGATGATTCATCTTCCATTTAGACTTGTGTGGTTTCTTAGTTAACCTTCTGTTAAACTGATTTTCTTTCTTCCACGTGTCCTTAGGTTTCATAAATAGTGATGAGTGTGCCTTACCTCTACTGTACCTTCCTAGTTGATTCGTAGAGTTGATTTTATTTGTCTCTACGATTCTTCGAGGTTGGTAAGTAGAGATTGGGTTACTCTTTTCCTTGATGAAACCCAGACCAGCGTGAGATCCTTTACTTCTCTGAGTATAACTAGAGATAGTAGAATAAGGTTGAACTCGTTCTTCCAACTGTGAGGATTTCACAAAAGCGATGCCTCTACCAAAACTTGAGACATTACTAGTGCTAGTTTCCATTATCTTTTCCACACTTAACTCTGAGATGGATTCCCCAAAGCCTAAGCCTGTTCTGTCGAATGTGCTCCTCTGACTAGAGAGCAGGCAGTCCATGGATGATGAGGATTTATTCCATGCAGAGATAGTATTCTCTAGATCCTCAATTTTAGAGGTTAACTTAGACTCTCTTTGTGCATGATGTGTGTTTGTCTGTTTTAAAGTTTCATTCTCAGCTTCAAGCTGGGAGAGAAGATTAGTACTTAGAAGGGCTATTTCAAGCTCTTCTTGAACTTTCTTCTTCTCCTCTTGAAGAAGTGAATGATCTTTAGACAAGACTCTGAACCACTTCATGTATTGATGTAGTCGATGGTTATGCCATGCAAAGCGCGCCTTAAGTCACTTATATCTACATCGAGAATTAAAATCAAATACCTCATCGATACTCACATCATGTATGTCTAGGCTTTGTTTGACCTTTGCATGTTTACCCATTAAGCACAGATTGGCCATATATGGTTCTTCCTCATCTCCGGAGTCTGCATTTGAGTTATTATCTGAATCACTCCACGATCCTCCGGCAACCAGACCTTTGTCTCTTTTCTGAGGCCTCTTGGTTCCTTTGTATTCTTTCTTTGCATGAGATTTCTTCTTTAGCTCTTTTTTGATAGGCTTGTTGCAGTTGGCAATGAAATGACTAGGTTTCTTGCAGTTGTAGCATAAATAATTCATTTGTTCTTGGCGACGTAATTCTTTGACTTTCTTTGGCTTCTTGGGGCTCGCCTTGTCGCATGAACCTTCTTAGTCTTTTACCAGCATAGCAAAGTCATCGTCATCATCTTCATCATCATCAGAGTCAATCTCGGTGATGTCTTTTGATTCACTTTCATTTGCCTTTAGGGCAACACCCTTATCAGCGTGTTGGGTCAACTCCAGTTCGTACGTCAGGAGATTTCCATATAGTTGTTGAACTGTCATCTCATTAAGATTCTTTGATTCTCTTATTGCTGTGGTCTTTGCATCCCACCTTCTTGGTAGGGCTCTCATGAACTTTATGGTTAGATCCTTGTGAGGATAGATCTTCCCATATGCTAGTAGAGAGTTGAGCAGAACGTTGAATCTTTCATAAGTTGCGATCCACGTTTTCTCCTCGCATACGAGCGAAACATTTCATACTTCTTTGTGTCGGAGAGAGGCGCTTGTTCACTCACTCGACTTCTTTAGTTCCTTCGTACATAATCAGCAGTGCTTCCCAAACATCCTTAGCTGTTTTGCTGTTTACAACATTTTCAAACAGATCGTCCTCTAAGGATTGGAACAGGATGTTCTTTGCCTTTTTATCAAGTTGGACGGCTCTTTTCTCTGTGTTTGTCCATTCCTCTTTCAATTTTATTTGTACTCTGTTTGGATCGTCAATGGTTGGTGCAAGCTTTGTTGGTATATAGGTCCCATTAAGAACAGTCTCAAATAGATCTTCATCTATTGAGTACATGTAAGCTTGCATCCTGACTTTCCAGTTAGCAAATTTATCTTTGTTGCAAATTGGTGGCTTCTTTGCCTCCCTGGTCTGGATTCGCTTGGTACGAAAAGCATTTGGATCTACTAAAGCGTGTAAGTCGTAAATAGAACCCGCTTTCGATATACAATTGTTAGTTCCTAGTAGGCACAAGTTATATAGAAGGGGGGGGTGAATAGATATATGAAAATCTTTTCGTTTTAACTAGTTCTTAGATAATGATTCAAACTTTGCAGAATTAGTATTTGTTTTAATCTTCTTTAACAAGCAATGGAGTTATGAAAGCGAGTAAAAGCGGTTATAGCAGAGATATAGCGATTATATAGCATGAATGTAAACGACACGTTGTTTTAAGTGGTTCAGAGCACTCAAAGCTCCTAGTCCACTCTTCTACTCAACGAGTAGGATATCCACTAAGGATGTCTTTTACAATCTTCTGAATCACTCAGATTCCTTCTAGACCAGCAGTCTAGGAACTTCTTCTAGTTCACTCTTGAACTCTTCAAGTCCAGCAGACTCGGCTTTCTTACAGTTCACTACAAACTCTTCAAGACTAGCAGACTTGGTACTCTTCTTCAGTTGATTGATGGTTGTTGTTACGTTCTTGAAGATTGCTACTCAGTTGTTGTGTAAGCACTGGTTCGTTAAGAACTGAGTAGCTGAGCAAGCTTTGATATTTCTCAGATCGTATAGTTGAGCCTTAGAGAATTCTTCACGTTGAATGTTTGATTGCTTGCTTACTTCTCTTTCATGTGTCCGATCTTTATATATATGATGTTGAAAACTATCCGTTGGATCCATCCGTTGTGGCATTAAATGCATCTAAACTTTCTGTACTGTGATGGAGACATTTATGCACATCTTCTAAATTCTGCATTCTGGCCCCCTGATACTGCAGGCTGCTTTCTCACCTACCACCTGAAAAGGTGTTTTGTCCCTCTTATCCATAGTACTATCCTTAGCTTCTTCAATACGCTTCTTTGTTGTATACTAAGGATATTTCATACAATCTGGCACTAATGAGTACTGTAGCATCTGAGATACATTTCTCAATTGTTGGGAAAACACAGATTATGAGGCTCGACGTTTTCTGACATTAGACAGATGATGCTCTACGATTTGGATCGTGATGTTCTACGATTTAGATCGTAGTGTCTTTGACTTGCACACTACGATGCTATTAGTTGAGAGCACTACGATTTCCCTTTATCCTTCGCACCATACGATCTTCTCTTTCTCGTGTTGTTGACTCTACGTTCCCGAGAGCTCATTACGATCGTTGACTTGTAAACTTCATGTTTCCTTCAGCACACTACGATCGTGGAGTTAACTCAGCACTCGTTGGGACCACTCTACGAAGTCCGAAGAGTTTCATTCAAGGCAGGCACACTACGATCTTCAGGCTCTACGTTTTTTGCCTTGACTTCTGTAATGTTTATCAAGTTGATGCACTATGATTTCTTCAAGACTAATCTATTACATCTTAAGATCAACCTAACAGTTTTGATCTTTCTATCTATACATTCTTTATCATAATGATACACGTTGAGATCTTAGATCAACCTAATAGTTTTGATCTATCACTAAGTCCTTGTACACATATTCATTTAAGGACCTTACAAATAATCATGAACACATGCATTAAAACATCAAATCATAATATGCATTCTCCCAACACCCCACACAATGGAAATATCAATTTCATCTTTAATTAACACGAACTTATTCATCATTAATATTATAACTCACAATATTTAACAACCAGATCATTCCTAGGAAAGAGGGGGTTTTCTGATATGGATTTATCCCTATTGGCGCGCAATTAGGTGACCAAACCTCTCATTAACAGAACTTTCTAGACATTGTTAATATTGCAAATAATAATATGAATAACTTTATCGTCTCAATTATTGATTTAATAATAATAAATATTATGCAGATGATATTGTGACAATAATTAAATCAATAATATGAGAGATATTATGCAGTAATTACTATAGCAATAATTGAGTATAACTAAGTGACTTCTCACGTAAGCATCAATAATCAATATCGTGTGCTACTATGCAACCACGCGTATTACTGTTCTTTTACCACCGGGAAGTTCAACAATTTAACGGTAAAACTTTCGCTGTTATTTTTATAAAAAGATAATTCCGTTGTTTTCCAATTACGACAATACTTCTGTTGTGGGGTCCACCAATGATTGCACCATTGTACGAATATTCCCTATTAAAATGAATATTCCCCAACCAATCGAATATTATATAACCACTTACTTACTTTGCAAAATTTGTAACTAATATGTTAGTTCCCAGTAGGCACAATAGATCTAGAAGGGGGGGGGGTGAATAGATTCTTTTTATTTCAAAGACTTTTCTCTACTATTTTGTATAGCTATTAAATTAGCATATGACAAACATAAGAATCTTTTCAAGCACAACGGAATAAGTAAAAGATCTCCTTCATTGATATATCCATAATCATACATACATTGTTCGTAGAGTAAGTTTAGTTGTAAGCAGTTAAAACATACATAGCAGTTATAGCAGTTATAGTACATAATGTAAATGACATAATGTAAAGGATATAAGGGGTTTTAAGTGGTTCAGAGACTCAAGCTCCTAATCCACTCTTCTTCTTTTAACTAGTAGGATTTCCACTAAGGAAGGGCAGTACCTTGAATCACTAAGATTCCTTCAAGGCCAGAAGCCTTGGGACTTCAATTCACTAAAACTCTTAAAGGCCAGCAGCCTTAGAACTCCTCTAGTTCCCTAGGAACTCTTCAAGCCCAGCAGGCTTGGAACTTCGTTTAGTCCCTCCGAACAAGGACCCCTTAGGCCCGGCTTCTGTTGAGTTGTTTGTTTGTTGGAGTTGGTGCTGAGCTGCTAAGATGTCTTCGTGCTCTGAACATCTTCTGTACTTCACAACTTAGCGTGATCATCCTTGAAGTGCAGTTGAGTGTTGCATGATGCTCAGCTTTTTCAGTTACTCATTCACTTTGGATGACCCCTTGATGACTTCCTTGAAGATTGTTCCTCTTGATACACGATGACTGCACATGATGGGTTTCTAAGATGACTGTAAGTTCCTCTGCTAGGTACTTAGAAAATTTCTCATGCTTGCCACCATGATGACATTTGTGATCTCCCTTCTTGATACCTGATGTCTTCTCATGATGGACTTGCTAAGATGACTGTTAGCTCTTCTCTATGGTACATAGAGTCTTCCCATGATGGATACCATGATGACATGATGTTCTTCTTTCTCTCGACAGTTCAGAACACTCTTCTTGTAGTAGAACTCTCACTTCTACATAGTAGAACTCTTACTTCTACTTCTTCCTTTGCATGTATCTGAGTGTTCTTTGTGGATCGTAGAGTGAACCTTCGGACTTACTATTTCACATGGTTTAGATCCGTCCACCGTTACTCTAAACTCGGCAACTCCAGCAGCCTTTGATCTTTGAAGCTCTAGCTGATTTATACTCCTTCCCAATCCTTCCGTTGGAAAGTAGCCGTTGAAAGCTATTCAAACATCTTCACAGGTCTCGAGTTGCTTGAGGTAGACTGGTGATGTGACATGTCATACTTTATCTGACATTGCAGTCTACTGTTTCATCTACCCCATTAGAGTTGTCACTTTAATGCCTTGGGTAGGTCGAAGACTTTATTTCTTCCTTCTAATTTCTCGATCAGAGGTTGTCCTTTTGCATCGATGCTCTCAATAAGCACTTGTCCGAACATCACCCTTCAGATTGAACCGTTGTCAATGCTTCAGTCTTCAGCTATTCGAACTCTACGATTCTGATGCATGTCTTTGAGGACCTGATCGTAGTGTCATGTTGAGTGTTGTTCATTGACTATTAGAGTTAACACTACGATCTTGAAGAGTGTTGATTGGATCTTCAATGTAGAACACCTCTTCCTTCTATTGTGCAGTGCTTTAACACTTCTGTTTGCTTCGACTGTTCTCATAGACTGATGGCCTAACTCCTTGCTCTGGTCCCCTCTTGAATAGCAAGAAACTTCAGATTTGTGGCGCGTCCGGCTCGCTTTCTCCTTGTGATCTCCCATTCACTTATCATCAATGGACTGACCCTATGCTTAATCACTTTAGTCTTGTTCTTTAGAGACTAACTAGTATCTCGGTTCACTTTTCATTATTTCTTTCTTTGTTTGGCAAACACTATGATCCCGGTTGCTTCCAAGATCGTTGTCTTCTGTTCACTTGACGGCTACTGCACTTGCTAACTTTCCTTAGTCAGTTACTGAAGTCTTCTTAGGATAATCTTGTGGAAGACTTCATCTCAAATGGCTTTACAACTCAATCTCGATGATGATTGGTTTGGTGCTTAGATCTTTTGTTAGCTTGCATGCCATTCATTGAGTGCTCTCTGGTTCCCTTCAGGTAGGATGTATCTTTGCATTGCCAACCAAAGGCTTTGTTCCTTTGGATATTCTGGGAGTGCTCATTAGTTGAGAATCGTACTTGCTCTACGATTCTGCCTATGCATTGTGAAAACTTCTGTTGAGGTCGTAGTTCTGCACTCTACGATTCAGCTTCGGCTGTGTAGACACTACGATCCTGGGATTAGATCTTGACACTTTACGGTTTCTGCCTTGTGCTTGTTGTCTTCATCTGATCTTGCTCGACTACGATCTTTGCATGTAATCAGTAGACTCTACGATCTCGAGTGTGATCTATGATCCTTAACTTGGCTTCGGCATCGGTAGACTCTACGACTCCGAGTGTAGTCTATGTTTCTGACTTGGTTTCGGCAGATGTTCGGTCGGTTAGTAGGCACGCTATCTCTACGATTCTGAATATAACTTCCTCAGCACACTACGATCCCGAGGAAGCTCTTCTCGATATACTACGATCCTTCATCGTTTCTCCTGGCAGTCTATGAACTCCGAGATCTACTATCTTGCAGACTACGATTCTGCCTCGATAGCTCTTGAGTTATCCTTGACTCTCCTGGCAGACTACGATCTCTGGTGCAGTACTCGACGATCAGACAAGCCTATCTATTACATCATAAGATCAACCTAACATGCTTGATCTTTCTATATTTATAGTTCTTGTACATCATTTCTTTTTAAGGACTTTATAAAGCTGTTTTTCTTATGTAGGATCAACCTAACATACTTGATCAATTCATTCTAAGTCCTTATACATATGTTTCTATTATCTATCAAAGGACTTTACAACTTTTCTTAATGCAAGCATACTTGCATATTATTCATTCATATATATATATATATATATATATATATATATATATATTGTGACGCCCCCAAAATAGGTATACATCACCTATTCTGAGTTGTCAATACATGGTACAGAAACAACTACAACTTTATTATTACAACAATAAAAGCGTGAGAGTTTGAATACAAATATTATCTTCTGATAATATCTATACTCAAATAAATCCTCATCACATTTATTGATACATTATTTTACAAAAATGGTGAGGACTACTAAACAATCCTTTCTAAAACCTTCATTCCATACCCCAGACTAAATACTCGCTATATTCTCGCCTCCACGAGAAAAATGGAACAAAAAGGAAAAGGGTGAGCTCAACTAGCTCGATAAAGAATATTATGACTAAGATAATATACAACAAATTATCGTTAGTCTTCAACAGGGAAAAATATAATAGAATACAATAGACAACAAATTTTAAATCAATATTCGCAATGAAATAATAATTCATTAGAAGAGTTAAGTAGAGAATGCAAACTACTATCTTCTATGTATGAATTTAAAAGTTCATCGCTCTATCTTTTATCCCTGTAACATCAATCAATATACATCTGGAATCAAATATTCATCTTTGCACTACAGGCCAAAGATATTCTTCAAAATCATTCATCTTTGCACTACAGGCCAAAGATATTCTTAAGAAATCATTCATCTTTGCACTCTGCCAAAGATATTCCATAATATCATCATTTAAGGCCGAGGATGATGAAAATATTTTTTAAAGAAACGAATCCAGTGAAACAAAATGACAAGGATTAAGGATTAAGGATTCGTACTTGGTTTTATCCACGTCCAAAAATACCTCAAAAATAATCATAGTGGTGTAAAATTCAAGAATGATCAAAACATGGATACAATCGAGTTAGTATCCGAATAGATGTTTTAGACGAAAAGAAGAAATTTTATTTTTCTATTGAATAGTACCGTATATCGAATAGTCTTGTCAGATATCGTGAATAGTCTTGAGTATCGTGAATAGTAACTCAGACACCAAAAGATAGAAATTCCACAAAAAAACATCTTCACGCTTCATGAATAGTACTTTCGTGAATAGTAACTCGTGAATAGTAACTCATGAATAGTAACTCGTGAATAGTAACTCATAAATAAGTAACCCATAAATAGTAACCCCGACATGAAAAAGTTCCAAATTTGATAAAAACTTCAGATCAACATTTCAAAGATAATGATATTGAAGAAATAATATCATTACTGAAAAAAAAAAATATCCCTTACCTCGAAGATCGGTACTTCTAGCTAGAATCTAAGGGTATAGTCTTTGAAGGGAACTTGCACCGCTAGCAATACTCAAAGTATACTCAAAATACTCACAAGAATACGCTCGATAATGTAGAAAGAGAAACTTGAGTTTACGGTGTGATTTTCAATTCTAACCTAAGCACCTATTTATAGGAAAATCTTTAGAACACCAAAGCGAAAATTTAATAAAATAATAATATTTCTTAAAAAATATTCAAGCCCACCTTAAAAATCTGATTTCAGATCATTTATAACACATGTGAGCCACTCAATTACAACAAAAAACGTTTTTCTTACAAAAAATATTTTAAACTCCCAAAATCAATTATTTGAAGCTTGAACTTCAATAATTCATAATAAATAGCCCTTTCATCAGAAAATTCGAATCTCGCGAGTTTTTATAGGAATTTCAATTCTCTAACACTTTGCAGAAGAAAGTTTTTCCAAATTCCAAATAGAAATTGACCGAAATCCACAAACGGGCGATTTTACAGTTATAATCAAATTTCGATCGATAAATGGGGTCCCACAAGCATGTTTAACATGTTTTAAACATTTATTGCAACAAAAATACTCTTCCTCCTCGTATACTCATATATCCCACATTCGTTGTAAAAATATCACCGTTAATATATTATTAAAATAATATATTTAAATGAATTATTTTATCGAGAAAAGATAAAATATTAATTTTCAACAATTGTCATTTTAAAAATTTTCTCCATCTATATCCACATAAAATCAATATTTTCCTCATCATATAAATCAATAATTAATTATTCACAAATAATATTACAGAATCACAATATTGACAACCGTGCGGTTCCGGAAGGGGCTTTCGATAAGAATTTCTTCTTCTTGGCGCAAGCAATTAGGTGACCAAACCTCTCCTTAGACGAACTTTCTAGACATTGCCAATAATGTTATCTAATAATATTATTCAGATAATATGAATTATTGCTTCGATAATGAAAAATCGTGTAATGACAATTATTGAAACAACAAAGAATATAAAATATCAACGCAATAATTATTAACTCAATAAAATCTTGAGCGATTAATTCACGTAACCATTATTGAGTAGTGCCTTCTTCGTAAGAATCAATAATTGGTGCAATACTGGTGTCTTCTTTTGTTCAACAACGCGTATTAGTGTGTTTTAACCATAGGGTATTCCAACAAGATTAACTGTGAATAACAACTACTGTTATTTAAAAACAACTTATATTTGTCGTTTTCTTCATCCAATCGCTTTTCCGTTATGGGGCCCACACATGCATCATGCTGTGCATTTAAATATTCCCCGACGATCTTTAATATTCCACGACCAAACGAATATTCCCAAAATGAACAATGAATATTTTATAACCACTTGCTTATTTTGAAATATTTGCGTATTTAACCCTTAACTATCCACATTAATCAAATCAACCCTTACTATTTCAAAATAATAAATAAAGGAAATTCCTTTTTATTTAAAAATTTAGGGTCTTACATATATATATCATAATCAAATCATATGTAAATAGAAATATCATTCACATGCTTATTCCCGACATAATACCCACAACTATAACATTATATCAAATCCACACCATAATATTCAAAAATATATTTAGAGAAAAATTAATCTTTATTCATAAAAGTTGGGGTCTTACATCAAATATCTTATTTAATTTAATTTAAATAAAATATAATAATTTCTCATTAATTCACATAGTCACATAATTAAATTCTCATTTATTAATTATGTCAAATCATTAAATCTCTAATTAATTATTAAATTAATTAGAATAACATTATACTTATTAAATAATTTATTTAATCTAATAAGCTCAATTAAATACATACTTTGAATAATAACATTCTCCACATTAATTTAATCAAGGTAACACATATAATTAAATTAATCCACCACAAATTCATCAATTAGATATTTAATCCAATACTTAGATCATCGAAAATATTTAATTAATTCAATAAATATTCAAATTAAATTACAAAATCTCGTTTGTCACAATTTCAATATTTATGTGTAATTGAAATAATAAAGTTTATGGAAAATAATGAGTTAGGAATACCAGTTTGGTTGGGAATTAGCGTCCAAGGAATTCTAGATCTTTAAAATGCTCATCAACCAAGTACTGGTTGAATCAGATAGAAACAAATAACTATTCAAGAGTTTGATTATATTATTATTCTCTAACTCTAACCTCTTGTTTGACGATTTATTGTCATGCGAAATCTTTAACCCTTATTTATTGTTGAAGCAAGTTAGTTAATCTTTATTTCTTTATTCCAAACGAGATTACTTTGGTTATTTCATTTATTTCATTATTTCTTTATTTCTTTAAGGAGGGAAGAATGTGACGATTTGATTGTTTGAGTTGTGATTCTGGGGACAGAATCCTTGTAAGGAGGGAATGATGTAACAATCCAAGATTTTATTTGTAATTTAAAATATTTATTAAATTAAATAAATATTTTATTGATGAAGTTGTTGTTTTGTAATTTAAAATATTTCTTAAATTAAATGAATATGTGATTTTGTTGGTAAATATTTATAAATTATATTTATTAGATAATATTCTAAATTAATTTAATTTATAGTTATATTGTTGTAAGATAACATGAGATATTATATTGTTGTTATGATGTGATAAATTAAGATGGTATATTAAATTATTAAATAAAATTATAATAAAGTTATAATTTTGTGATGTTTGTTTAAGTGGAGTATTTATTTAAAATATAGTATGTATAATTATTTTATTTAATTAATGTTGGATATGGAAATCCAAATAAGTCACATGTGGTTATAAATTATAAACTAAGTTGTTTATTAAAACAAATTAAAGTAGTTTAATTTAGTTTTACCCAAACAAGGTTTTATTGTATTAAGTCTTTAATTTTTAAATGGTTTTGCTAAACAAAGCCCTATGGCTTTTGGAATTCTTTTTTTATTATTTTGAAATTATATAAATAAAATAAATAATAAATATAATATAATTATATCATATACGTTAATAGTTTGTAACTGGTATTATATTAAGTATGCGTATTAAGCCATGTCGGTTTATTTTAGTTTACATATACTTTTATTTGTTAAGTGTAAGAATTATAGAGAACTTAAGAGAGATTGAGAGAAAACCTAAGCAATTTCAGTGTTTAGCAAGGGATTATCAAGCATATTGAAGGTATGTTCTATAACTTTGATATTAGATATGTATATGTATGAATACGACATAAAAATTCTAGGTCATGTGAATCCAATTTGTCTTGAATGGTTGTTATAAACTGAATTATTGTATCTATATGTATTTGTGGTGTTAGAACTAGTATGTAGTCAAGAATTATTATGCTAATTTTGGTTAAAAGGAACGAAAAGTAATCACAGTATATATTTTTCATATGGCTTGTGAAAGTACCAATTATGGTTGTCAATTAGTATGATAAACTATAAATTGAGTCTTGTTTATGCTTGTTTGTTAAGAAACAAAGAGAACATAGTTTGAACGAAGTGATTCGATGTAGAATTGTAATCACAGTGATGATTTTTGTAAAGAATGTCAAAAATGGTGTTTTTGTATGAAAATATAGAATTTGAGAAATTAAAATAGTTTTAGTTGTTGTTAAATTGTGCTAAGTGATTGAATATGTTAGCATTTATGTCTATGATAGTTGTATATTTATATTACGTGTTATTATCACTGTTTGGTGGGTGAAATTCGTGTTAGTTGGCTTAAGAAAAGTGTCGAGCTCTGCTTACGCAAAATCGAGTTTTGTGCGTCACAGTGGTATACAATTTGCCATGCAAGCGCTGTGGCCTCTAAGTACAAAACTTCATGCAGTAGCGTGAGTGCCCATTTCCAGACACTGAAGTCTGCTAATTTTGCAGACTTTGGTCGTTCTTTGTGGCTTAGCTAAAGGTTATGGTAATGTGTCCAACATGTAACAACAAGGCTAATACAGAGTTGTGTTATATGTATTATGAATTCAAAGTTGCAAAAATGATTAATAAATCAAAAACGTGCTATGTGATAACCTAGTTTATACAATGAACGTTAGTTATGTGTTGTGATGACTAACACTTGGGAATTCTGAAATGTAAATGGTAGCTTAAGACTTGTGCTAAAATTAACAAGTTTAGCTATAATGGGTGTTATTTTGGAAGTGGTTGTTAACATGTCAAATTGATATTGTGATTGCACTAAAATGTATAGGATATTGGAGTACGTGAATTGTAATTGTATAGCTTACGCAAGAGGCAAGTTCCCTAAACTTTGCTACTTTATTATTCAGCAAGGTTACCTTTTACTATTACGTTATACTTATGCATATTCTCTAACTCTAACCTCTTATTTGACAATTTATTGTCATGCGAATTCTTTAACCCTCATTTATTATCGAAGCAAGTTAGTTAATCTTTATTTCTTTATTCCAAACGAGATTACTTTGGTTATTCAAAGTCTGCAAAGTTGTTGTATGAAATGTGTTTATTCATCTACTAATAACTATTGTTTAATCTTCGTTCTCCAATGTCATTGTACTATCTTACATTATTGTACCAAACTCTAAGTTGCCTAGCAATTCTTTTTCAATTCAACTAATCCTTAGTTGATGTATGTTCTAAACTCAAAATTTCCCTTGAAGTCAACCCAAACCAAACTTCCTTTGGTTTGCATATGTACTCACACAAATTTTGAAAGCATGTTGTCGATGATAACATTTATTCAATTTAGAAATTGTTAATACTCTAGCTCTTATTGATTCATCGATATACCTTGTTCATGAAGATATTATAATCAGACTCTTGAATAGTTATTTGTTTCTATCTGATTCAACCAGTACTTGGTTAATGAGCATTCTAAAGATCTAGAATTCCTTGAAGCTAATTCCCAACCAAACATCATTTGGTTCGGAACCTGATGATCTAAGCTAAGATGAACAACCCTATTATTAGGGGATTATTTTAGAAATACGCAATAGCGTTAAAATGTTTCTACAATACATAGTCTGAAAGGGCTGATCACACAGAGTGCGAATGATGGTCCATATAGTCGTTTAGATCTGTTAAAGGTTCTGATGAAACACATGTTAACCTAGGACGAAGAAGATGATTATAGGTTTTTAGACTGTTAAAGGTTAAAGTAGCAATACTTGAAACCTAGAGTATAGTTCGTGGTCTTGTGACCCTCAGTGTATTCTTTGATGTTGATATCTATTGTTAACTTAACATTCATTATTCATTTGAACTCATAGTTTTTGAATTAAAGTTTATTGTTCCGGTAAGAATACTTTACCATTGAAAACTAAGATAATTGTCATTCATAAACCATTATTGTATATTATCCTTCTTGTGGGAAATTGTTTGCTCACTCTTTCACAAAATAATGCAGATGAAGTTAAGAACTTTGAAGAGCTTTCTTCAAGCAAGGACAAGGACAAAGTGTTTGATTAGACGATGATGTTTAATTTACCTTTTATTTATGAAGTTTATGTAATAGATTTGATTATGGCTATGTGTTAATTTTCCGCTGATGATTGTAATAAAGGTTAGATGACCTGGGATTTATCTTGAGATTATGTAACCCTTGATGGGAGATTTATTATTTAAACTTTTGAGTTTACTTATATCCTTTGTTTATGGGTAGTTAGTTATGATTTAATTGTACAGTGAACACCAAATCTGTGGAATTGAAGTACCCGAATTTGGGGGTGTCACACCCGACTAAATTATATTCTAACGTAATGTAATATTATTTGAACTAAAGCAATGTACATGGATTATATAATTCTATGTGTTTAATGTATGAGTGGGTGTATATATATATATATATATATATATATATGCACATTTGTAGAAAAATATCAAATAAATCTAAGTATGCTAGTATTAGTTTTGCTAAATGCTGAGTATTAGGAGGGAGTGTCCCAAATTGTCTGTCACTCTCTTCATTCACGTGAATGGAAAAAATGTTAGTCTACTTCTTCTTCAAAAACTCAGAGTTTTCAAATGATGAAGAGGGGAGTGGGTTAAATAGTGACTATGAATTGATATTCCACCAAATTTCCATGAACCATTAGCTTCTTCTTTCTTCCTTTGGTTTAATTTATGGAGCAAAACCCAATTTTGGTCCATGGTTCCTCAATAAATATAGACCTTCTTCTTCATTCTTCGGACTTGAAATTTTGAGAATTCTAGTTCTAATTATAGTGAGTGAGTGGTTTAGAAATTAGGGAGCAATCAGAAATTAAGAATCAAGGAGTATCAATTTAGCTTCAAAAGGTATAATTCTTAAACCATGTTCATAGAATTCTGTGTTTGATAAATTCTTAAAAATTTCATAAATACTTAATATTTGAGTCAAGAATGGATGGTCAAAACTTGTTGCTATCTGTGAATTTATGCTAGACATTGTTAATATGGTTGAATACAAAAATAATGAAAGTTAAACGGATTAATTTGGTCTAGAAACAATTTTGTAATAAGAGAAATCACTAAACATGTTAAACTTTGGAAAAATAACAAGAACTTTGAATTTGATTCTTGATTTTTGTTTTTTAAATGAATTGAGTTGTTAGAATCATGCTAGATATGTTTGGTAATAAGTTTGTGGAGTTTATATAAGATGAGTATGCTTAAATTGATGTTTGTTTATGGGTTGGGAAGTTGGTTTGCAGCAGGGGAGAAATAGATGAACAACAGGAGACGTGTCTGGGTAATGCCCCCCGGCGGGCATTTCAGCACCATATAGTGCCGCCTCGACCGGCTTCCTACAGCTAAAATGACGCCTAGTGGGTGTGACAGAGATGCATAAAATTTTTTGCTTCGATTATTCAGTCCGAGGAGATGTTAACCTAACCTAACCTAATAAACCTAAAGGGACTTTAAACATGTATAAAGACGTGTCATAAGTTTTGTTAGTATGTGTAAATCTTGATTGAAAGACAAGTTCGAAGTTGAAAACCAAACTGACGAACATTGTGTTTTTTGAATTCTGACCCCTTAATCAGGTGTATGTGTGAGGTCCCCAAATCCGGGTCCCGAATCACCGTGGATCTGGTACAATCATTCTATTACTATTTACGTAAGATATAAACATAAATTGTTTATACAATAAACTTTACACACTATCCCCAAGTTCGAGTAACCTTAACTTATACACAAATCAATATCCTATCTATCTTACAATGTTATTATTATACAATATTGTTACAAGTCTAGCTGCACACATAGTCCCAAGCTGAACATGGCTTTATCCTTTCTTGTATCCGAACGTATTCGTATTAATCTCTAATGTTAATCATTATATAGCAATGGTGAGCAACAAGTTTGCCCAGCAAGTTTAAGTTCAATAAGTTAACGATATATCATGATAGGAAGAATTTTGAATAATAGCTGGCTAACATTCAACAATATAATTGTGAACTAGCATGGACAACTTTTCATTGCTGAACGAACATTGAACATGAACATATCAATTATATCTGGACCGAATGGTAATGAAGGTGATCAGCCTTTTATACCTGATGAATACATGCAATATGCACTGAGTACGATTGAATAATTCATAAACATGATAATCAGTAATGATTATCCACAAGCATATTTGAAATAACAACTCGAGGTCGAGTTAAGGAAAAACTTGCATGTTCCGATGTTTACCGTTACGCATTCTATTTAGCTTTGTCTAAAAACCTAATATAAATAATATCGATCTACAAATGAATATATAATTCTTTTTACACCAAATCACATAATTCAAAATATATACACCTCATAATAAGAATTTTAATTATTAAATTCTTATTTTAATAACTTATGAAAATTCGGGTTGTCACATCCTTCCCTCTTTATAAGGATTCCGTCCTCGAAATCAAAGAAACCTCCCTTACTCGGTTTTCACCAAATCTCTTTTCAAAATTTATTGTTGAATATCTTCAACACATTACCTTAATATAGGTTTAATACTTCCTACTACATTCATTACTTCAACAAATTCTAAGTTTTATTTCATAACTTTCACTTGAACTCAATTATATTTTGAGTATTATATATTCTTTAACCCATTCATTTCTATGAAACCCGATCTCGGTGCTTCACGATACCATTTCTATGAGCAGAATAATACTAATAATAATAACAATAATATAAATATTAAGCTTAATTTACATAATTATCAGAGTTTAGCTCCCAAGTACGTAACCTTTAATACATTCCTTACATAACATGATAGATAATATATGTCATTGCCTTAATAATATCCAACTATTACATAAGTTAACATTGCAATCATTCATCAACCTTTCATTTTCCCTTGTTCTTAGCAAAGTCTTCAGGTTGTTCACACTTAGCTGAAAACATTTAAATTAAGCAAGGATGAGCATTTGAGTGCCCAGCAAGTAATAACAATTATAAATATTAGCTTAAAGGATTAAATGTTTTCTTTGTATTCCCCTTCTACAACAAATCAATAGTTGTGAAGTAATCTGAACCGATAAAAATAACATAACCACTCTCTATCCAATTTTTTAAACTACGAATTGACTATAAATAGGGTTAAGGTGACATGTTATAAACATTATTTTCTATTTTCGAAAAAGTTAAATAGAAATTCATCTGCAAACCGTCATAACTTACGGGCACGGGGGTGATCAGCCCGTTATGCCCTGTATTGATCAACACTACATGCAATAACGATATGATCGTTCACTCTGTCCGCCTTGGGCGCATAAAAGTTTTCCCTTGATCGGGATGTTCATACTTAGTCTGGAATCCAAACAAAATTAATTTGATTGGATACAAAAAGGTTTTATCATATTCAACGTTATTTCTAAATCTGTGTCTAGCTAATCAAATAGCTTAGTCGACTTTTACTTATTGTATACATACTGGTGATCAATTGGTGTGTATATATATATATATATATATATCAACATGTGATTAAATACAATGATTATCCAAGTGGGGACACTTGAATAACCATATTTAGAAATTAACGAACAGAATATATATATCTGAATTACAGTATAATAACATGTTGATAATCAATGATCGGATATAACATATATAACAATAGGGTTAATAATCTAGTATAATAATAATATAATTTTGAAACATTCTTACTTCTGTCCATTGCATAAAGGAAATGTAAAGTAGGATACTTGCCTGATATGCTGCTTACAATACGCAACTTAGTTTTTATCTTTCGTATAACAACCTATCAGTAATAAAATCATTTTACTGATTAGAATAACATATCACAACACGTAGCACTACTTATTGCAGTCAGCACATAACCTAATCACATTGGCACATAGGTTTAGCAGTCACTGGATCACTAACAAACATAAATACAGTCAAAATATCTAAGTCCAGATCAATTTCTAAAATATGTCGGTGTACCAACGGCTTTATCGGGTAATTATCGAGTCTAAGACTCTATCCTGTAACTTAGTATCAGTCATATTATTT
Source organism: Panax quinquefolius (assembly GCA_020205615.1). Lineage (NCBI taxonomy): Eukaryota > Viridiplantae > Streptophyta > Magnoliopsida > Apiales > Araliaceae > Panax > Panax quinquefolius. The sequence goes on from CM035165.1 coordinate 73,238,719, forward strand.
TTAAATGACTTATAATAATTTTTAAACATCTATTATAATTTATCATGAATTTTCAAACACCGAAATCATTATTAAATGATTTAAATATTAATTAATTATATTATCATTAATATTTAATTAATATTAAACTATTAATGAAACCATTGCCAAAATATTAAAAATATTTATAATAACTTAAAATATTTTTAAAGTATTAATAATACCTTAAATCATTTTTAAAACATTTAAAATTATTTTAAATAATTACCATTAATATTTAAATATTAATGTACTAGTTATCAAAATATTAAAAGTCATTAATTATAACTTAAAATATTTTTAATTCATTTATATCCTTTTTAAATAATTTTTAAATTAATAAAACTATTTTAAACTATTTATTTAATATAATTATTAAATAAATTTAATATCATTAATATTAAGTTCTTAATGAAATTATCCTTTAAATATTAAAAGTTATATTTTATAACTTAAAATATCTTTAAATACTTTATTTTTATTTAAAATGATTTTTATGATAATAAAATCTTTTTAAACCAAATTATTTAATATAATTATTAAATAACTTTAATATCATTAATAATAATTAATTAATGGTATTTACTTTTAAATATTGAAAGTTATATTATATAACTTAAAATATTTTTAAATACCTTATTATTATTATTTAAAATGATTTTTAATATAATAAAATCATTTTAATTAATTTATTTAATTCATTTAGTAAATAACTTAATGATCATTAATATTAATTTATTAATAAAATTTATCACAAAATATTAAAAGTCATTAAAAATAACTTAAAATATTTTCTTATATCATAATATAATTTTAAATGATTTTTCAAGTATTAAAATCATTTTAACTAATTTATTTAATATTATAATTAAATAAATTAAATACCATTAAAATTTCAAAAATATTAAATATTTATGAAATATACTTAAAATAATTAAAAACTAATTTTCAGACTTTAAAATAATTTTTAATAATTTATTATGTATTTAAAATAATTTAAAACTATTTTTTCTATTTGTTTAATTAAAATAATTAATTTCTAAAAGTATTTGTTACTAAAGACTACCTATAGCGACAGAACCGTCGCTATAGGTGTTCTTCGTGTTCTTAGCTAATTCCAAAAACTTATGTGTAGTGACCGAGTTGGCTACTTTGACCAATGATTAAACACTGATCAAGTAGTTTCTGGACTTGGTTTTGGTTAGATCGTGTAGTACAAATGCAACACTACAAGACCCAACAATAAACATGATCAAACAACATCACAATAAGTAGATTTAAGCCTTCAAAGTTACTGTCAGAGTTGTTCTTCATTTTCTGGGTTACCCAGAAATGAAGAACAGTTCGATCAGTCCACTTTGGGCTTCCACAACTTCCAATCCTGTTAATGTTTATGTGATTTAAGACGTCTAGATTGTAGCTAGCATGTAATATTACAGATCTAATACAACACATCACCATAACAACAAAACGCTAGCAAGATCTTGATCGGTCAATGGCTGTCAGAAAGTATGTTCTTCATGTTTTTGGAAATTCCAGAAAATACATTCGTGACCGAGTGGCCTGGTTTGACCACTTACTACGTTCGATCAATTAATGATTTAAGAGATCTAAAGGCCAGAATCTAAAGTTCAGGTTACAGAGCTACAATCTAGTTAGAAAAACAACATCAAACATTCAATCATCTGACAGATCTTGACCTTCAAAGATCTTGTCAGACGCTGAAAACCCATTTATTGGTTACCTAGAAACTTGCAAGTCATGGTCGGTCAACGCAGTTTGACCTTCCATAACTAGTAATATACATATGATCTAAGCCTGATTTCAAACCCAGATCAAAGAGCACATATCAGACTACAACTACCAACTTTCAAAACACAAAACTCATTAAAGATCATAGAGATATAAGGACTGACATTCGGTTGTCAGAACACAGAACAAATTTTTCTAGATTTTGTATAACTTCAAATGTGAGCCTCTAGATGTTATGGATTTAACATCTAGCAACCCAAATCATCTTTATACATTATATATAACATGTTTAACACAAAAAATTTAACATCTAACAACAGATCAATGGTCAGATTTTCAAGTTAGGGTTTATACCTCACTTTGAAAATTTTGGATTCTAAGCTTCTCATTTGTTTAAGGAATTCGTGGGGCTTGAATTGTGAGCTGATATACTACTATATGTCGTAGGTTAGAGAGAAAGGGACTTGGATGGGTATTGTGATCAAATGAGCTAACAATATGACTTTTTTTCTCTCTCAATCTATTTTTATGATAATAAAATGAACTTGGCTGGCATGATTTGGCTGATTGCTGGAGATTTATGTTGTAATAAGTCAATATGTTAGGTCAAGAGTTAGCCAACCACTCCAACAACTCAAACACTTGGCAAAATCCAATAATGCACAAAAGGGTAAAAGGGTCATTTGGCTTTTATTTTTAATGGCAAAATTGTAATCTTGACAAACCCTTAGGGTTTGACCCTTACGGTTTAACTATAAGGTTTAACACAAAATGAATTTCTAGGTTTTCATTTAGGGTTTAAATTAAACTAAAAATAAAATTAATTTCTAAAAATAGAAATTTAGGGTTCATTAATTAGCTAGGTTTTCTAATTAAATTATACACGAATATTAGGGTTTAAAATCACTAATTATAATTAACCTTGTTAATTAAATAATTATTATGATTTTGATAATTAGGGTTACAAATTATAATTAGGGTTTTTAATTACCAAATTAGGGTTCTAGATATTAGGGTTTTAAATTACTAATTAGGTTTTCCATAATTAGCAATAAAATCTAATATACATGATATTAATCACATTAAAATAATTTCTGACTGATCACAAACTCTAGTATAGGTTTCAAATTAGGGTTTTCTAATTTCAGAAATTAGGGTTTTAATTTATAATTATTATTTTCCATAATTACAAGGCTTTACTTAAAATTACAAATTGTATAACACATAACAAAGTGTCCTAACAGATTTTTAAAGTCTCATTTGACTTCAGAATTAGGGTTTAACAGTAATATTAGTGTTTATAAGAATATTGCTAGGGTTTGGTCATAATACATTCACCCTAATTGACCAACCATTATCAATACGTACATACAGTACATATTTATAGCACTAAAAAATCAAAATATAATATTATTATATTATTATTCTCATTCCTTGATAAAAATCCAAAATTAGGGTTTAGATTCCATATCTCGATTTATCTTTCATATTTAACATTATTAATTAAGTTAAAATAATTAACTTAATTAATCTAGCATAAATTCATATAATAAAATAAGTAATTATTATAATAATTCTAAAAATTATTTCATATATTATTTAAATAATATACTTATAATTTCATGAAAAATAATTAATAAATATATTTCTACTATAAAATTAATTATTATAAGAATATAATCAATAATTCTAAAATAAAATTATTTGTAAATAATCATGTAATAAATATATATTTTTATTTATCACATAAATACATATTGTGACGCCCCCAAAATAGGTATACATCACCCATCTTGAGTCGCCAAATACATGGTACAAAATTCAAATACAACTTAATAATATAACTGTCGTGTAAAATACGACAAAATACATAAACTGAGAGTTTTAATACGAATATTTTCTTTTAGACAATATTCAACTCAAATGGAGTCCTCAATACATTTATTATCACACTATTTCATAGAATAGTGAGGACTACTAATGCTATCATCTGGATAGTCACTCCGTTCCCTAACTAGTCCCAGCTACGTTCTCATTTCTTGAAGAGAACAATGAAAGCAAAAGGGTGAGCTCAACTAGCCCAGTAAGAAATATTATGAATAAGATAATGCAGAATAATTTATCGTTAGCCTTCAACAGTGTTAAACTGATAAAATATAACAAACATCACGTTTAACTGCAGCGGAACAAGCAATCCTTTAGAAGAGTCAAGTAGAGCATAAAATCTACTATCTTCTATGATTTAAAAGGTTTTTCATCACTTTTATCGCTGAGACTCAACATAATAAATAATCCACATCATCGAATCACCCCTGAACTACGACCAAGGATATTCTTTACTATAACGACCACAAATTATCCATGCACCACGGGCCAAGGATATTCGTGTATTCATCAATGGTCATGATCATGCCAACAACTGTCCAACAATGCACTACAGGCCAATGAGGACTTTTACCACATCATTTGTAACATTATAGTCATGATTATACCAAATAATCCCAGGTCATAATCATACCAAGTCTATCTATGCACTACAGGCCACATATGACTTTTAACATAATATAACATGAGGATGATGACAATGATATAAGAATTCAATAAAACAAGTTAAAGGATTAATTTTTAAAGATTTATAATTTAATTTATCCAAAATTCAATATTGTCAAATTATCGACGATAATCTTTGCTTTGTGGAGTAAAATTCAAGAATGATAATGTATCAAAAATGATTTGGACCGAAAAGAAATCAATTTTTGTTATGAATAGTACTCTAGGTGAATATTACCCGAGTGAATAGTACCCCGTGAATAGTACTTTGGGAATAGTACTCTGTGAATAGTACTGGTGAATAGTACTTTGTGAATAGTACTTTGTTTATAGTACCCATGAATAGTACTTTTGTGAATAGTACCGTATAAATGAATAGTACTCATGGACAGTACTCTGATATGAAAAACTTAAAATTTAACAAGAATGTGCATAAAATATACTTGTGAAGCGATATAAGATGAAACACAAATTTCAAAGATATTCTACTAATTTCACGGAATATAGAAGCAATACTTTAATCGAATGATTGTATAATCAAGAATACGAGACGAAATAATATTACTCACATACTACAGAGTATGGAAGAAAATATTATTCCTATGAATACTGAACAAAATAATATCCCTTACCTCAGAAGAAGACTAGATACTGGAATAATGAGGTAGCAGACTTCTTTTCTACTTTCTCTCTAAAGCTTCTCTCTCTATAAATGCTCTTGTGAGTCTTAGTGAATTGGTGAGAATGAAAGAAGAATGAGCCTCTATTTATAGGAAAATATAGTTTCGATAATTGCACGTTTTGGGGCTCAAAATATTACAGTATAATACCTTCATCTTTTTCTTCATTTTTAATTTAGTCCTGCCAGTATTATCAAACTTGCACCACCTCCTCTAATAGTAAATCTTGTGAATCAATAGTACAATCATGTAAAAAAATATTTACTGTATAGTACCTTCATCTATACCTCCATTTTTAATTTAGTCATGTAAGTATTATCAATCTTGAACCACCTCCCCTAATAGTACATGAATGTGAATCAATAGTACACATATGTGACCACATAGTTATAAGCATGTAAATAAATATCAATTAATTGCTCATTTATCCGATTAATTACCCGATTGATCAATATAACCTCCAGCCATCCATTATTATCGAAATAGATGTCGATTTCTACTAACACTAATAATCCCAACATAATGGAGCTATCAATTTCATCTTTAATCAACACAAACTTATTCATTATTAATATTATAACTCACAATATTTAACAACCAAGTCATTCCCAGGAAAGAGAGGGCTTTTCAATAAGGATTTCTCTTTATTGGCGCGAAATTAGGTGACCAAACCTCTCCTTGACGGAACTTCTAGACATTGTCAATATTGCAAATAATAATATGAATAACTTTGTCATCTCAATTATTGATTTAATAATATCAAATATTATGCAGATGATACTGTGACAATAATTGAATCAATAATATAAAGATATTGTGCAGCAATTATTGTAGCAATAATTGTGTATAACTGAGTGACTTCTCACGTAAGCATCAATAATCAATACCGTGTGCTAGTATGAAACCACGCGTATTACTGTACTTTTACCACCGGGTAGTTCAATAGTTTAACGGTAAAACTTTCGCTGTTATTTTTATAAAAAGATAATTCTGTCATTTTCTAACTACGACAATACTTCCGTTGTGGGGTCTACCAATGATTGTGCCGTCGTACGAATATTCCCTGTTAAAACGAATATTCCCCGAGCAATCAAATATTATATAACCACTTTCTTACTTTGCAAAATTTGTAAATAAAACCCACAACTATAACATTATATCAAATCCACACCATAATATTCAAAAATATATTTTGAGAAAAATTAATCTTTATTCATAAAAGTTGGGGTCTTACAACCTCCCCTTCTTATGAAATTTCGTCCTCGAAATTAGGATGCATACCTGGTATGTCGAAGAGGTGAGGATACCTTGACTTCATTTCAGATTCTAACTCCTAGGTTATTTCCTCAACATCGTGGTTTCTCCACAAAACTTTAACTTGAGGTATAACCTTGGAGCGTAGAATATGATCCTTCTTATCCAAGATTTTAATAGGTACCTCCTCATAAGTAAATCTTCCGCTATCTCGTCCGGTTCTAATTCAATAATGTGGTTCGGGTCTTTCACATATTTATGTAACATAGATATTTAAAAAATGTTATGAACACGAGACATACTTGGCTATAAGGCGAGTCTATAGGCCACAGTTCCTACTCGACCGAGGATTAAAAATGGGCCAATGAATCGAGGATTGAGCTTTCTTCTCTTTCCAAATCTCAGAACTCCTTTCCATGAAGCAACACGTAACAACACATGATCTCCAATATTGAATTCCACGTCCTTTTGATGAAGATCAACATAATTCTTTTGTCGATCTTGTGAGAATTTTATACGTTGTCGGATCGTTTGAATCTTTTCAGTAGTCATACGTACTAACTCTGGTCCTAACAACGTTGCTTCACCCACCTCATCCCAGCATACTGGAGAACGACACTTTCTTCCATACAACACCTCAAATGGAGTCATGCCAATACTTGTTTGATAACTGTTGTTGTAGGAAAACTCCACCAATGGTAAGAACTTGTCTCATCTTCCTTTGAAGTTAAGGACACTGAGTCTTAATAAATCTTCAAGAGTTTGAATAGTCCTCTTCGACTGCCCATCCTTTTGAGGATGATATGCCGAACTAAATCATAAATCTGTGCCCATAGCTTTTTGTAAACTAACCCAAAATCATGAAGTGAATCTTGGGTCTTGATTATAAACTATGGATACTGGAATACCATGCAATCTTACAATCTCGTTTATGTACATACGAGAAAGATGTTAAAGTGTATAAGTTTCTCGTATCGGTAAGAAATGAGCAGACTTGGTCAATCTATCAACAATAACCTAAATCGCATCTATGCCTTGAGAAACCTTGGGAAGACCATAAACGAAATCCATGGTAATGTGCTCCCACTTCCATTCTAGAATTTCAAGTGGTTGCAATGGACCTTTTGGCACTTGATGCTCCGCCTTGACTCGTTGACAAGTTAGACACCTTGAGATAAACCCCGCTATCTCTCTCTTCATATTGCTCAACTAAAATGTATGTCGAAGATCACGATACATTTTGGTATTCCCAAGATGGATTGCAAATGGTGTGTTGTGCGCCTCCATCATGATTTTATACTTCAAGTCAGAATCGTTAGGAACACAAAGTCTGGAGTTGACTTGAAGTATTCCTTCTTCATCAATTCTTGCTTTCGGAATAGCACCTTCTTGTACTTTCTTCCTCATACGCATCAGCTCCAGGTTTGTAGCTTGAGCAGCTTTAACTTTATCGATTAAAGTCGGTTCTACTCATATATTCGCCATCATGACATGGGTCCCCGGAGTCTTTAACTCTATCTCCATCCTTTGTAAGTCATACAAAATGGGCCTTTACGTTGACAATATCGCACTCGTACCCACATATGATCTTCTACTCAATGCGTCAGCTACTACATTCGTTTTTCCATGATGGTATTGAATGGTATGATCGTAATCTTTCAATAGCTCAAGCCATCGTCGTTGCCGCATGTTGAGTTCCTTTTGAGTGAAGAAATATTTGAGGCTTTTATGATCCGTATAGATCTCCACCTTCTCTCCATACAGGTAATGCCTCCAAATCTTAAGCGCAAAAATGATAGCTGCCAACTCTAGATCATGAGTAGGATAATTCCTCTTATATTCTTTGAGTTTTCGTGAGGCATAGGCTATAAATTTCCCATGTTGCATGAGAACACACCCTAAACCTTTGCCTGAAGCATCGCTTTATACGACAAATCCCTCCGAACCAGATGGTATTGTCAGAATAGGTGCTGAAATGAGACTCCTCTTGAGTTCTTGAAAACTCTTCTCACATTCCTTGCTCCAACCAAATTTTGTATCTTTCTGAGTCAGCTGAGTTAATGGAGTAGTGATTCGAGAAAACCCTTCTACGAATCTTCGATAATAACCAGCTAAGCCGAGAAAGCTACGAACTTCGGTCACTGACTTAGGTTGCTCCCAGCTTTGAATTGCTTCAATCTTTGTCGGGTCAACAGATATTCCATGATTTGATATCACGTGCCGAAGGAATTCTACTTCCTCAAGCTAGAACTCGCATTTCTTCAACTTGGCATATACCTTGTTTTCACGAAGCTTTTGGAGTATCAGCCTCAAGTGTTGCTCATGATCTTCACGGTTTTTTGAGTAAATGAGGATGTCATTAATAAAGACGACCACAAAGTGATCCAAATATTCCTTGAATACTCGGTTCATCATATCCATGAAGGCAGCAAGAGCATTAGTCAATCCAATAGACATGACTAGGAATTCGTAATGCCCGTACCGAGTTCTGAAAGCAGTCTTTGGAATGTCATCGGTTTTAATCTTCAACTGATGATATCCAGAACTAAGATTGATCTTTGAAAAGAATTTGGCACCTTGCAACTGGTCAAACAGGTCATCAATGCGAGGCAACGGGTACCTATTTTTGATGGTGACATGATTCAACTCCCAATAATCAATACAAAGTCGCATACTTCCATCTTTCTTCTTCATGAATAGAACAGGAGCACCACAAGGAGACGTACTAGGTCGAATGAAACCAATGTCTAACAATTCCCGTAGTTGGATTTTTAACTCCTGAAGTTCAATAGGAGCCATTCGATATGGGGCTTTGGAAATGGGTTTTGTACCAGGTTCAAGGTCGATACAAAATTCAATTTCACTCTCTGGGGATAGGCCAGGAAGTTCTTTAGGAAATACGTTAGGAAATTTATTAACAATAGAAATATCATTCAAAACTGACGTATTTTTGTTTAAATCTGTGACACGAGCTAAGAAAGCTTGACATCCGTTTTTCAATAAACGAATAGCTTTATGGCTTGAAATGATAATGATTGATTTTAATGGTTTGGTTGCTTGAATTCTCATAATAGGTTAGTTAGGAATATGAAAGCTAACAACCTTACGAAAATAATTAATTTTTGCATGATAAGTAGTTAACCAATCAATTCCTAGAATTACGTAAAATACAAGTATTTTCAATGAAATAAGATTGACAGGTAATGTGAGGGTACCGATTTGAACCAAACAAGACTTATAAACAGTGGATATAATGAAGGTTTAACGGAGTTTCAACAGATAAGTCAAAGTCTAATTTCTCCGGAGTTAAATATAAACGTTGAGCGCAAGTAGGAGAAATAAAAGAATGGGTAGAACCGGTATCAAATAAGGTATATACTTCGCTAAAGTTTATTATAAGCTTACCCGTGATGACCTCGTTCGGGTTCTTTGCTTTTTGGGAGGTTACGACAAATGCTCTCCCTTGAACTATCGGTTTTGTCTTGTTTGGGACGGCCTTTGATGCCTCCATCCCAGCTGGAGTTGACTTCGGTGCACGATAAAATTGGGTAAGGTGACCTTCTTTTTTGCAATTATAACACGCTTTTGACTGGTGAGTACAGTTCAGACTGATATGTCCTTCCCCTCCGCATTTGTAACATACTATTGGCTGTCGTTCCCTTTCCTTAACAATAGGTGCTGGTGATGACGTCTTTCCATCATTGTTGAATCTCCACTTCTTGAAATTTCCACTTCTATTATCTTGATCATGATTACCACCGAAGTGGTTACCATTTCTAGCATATTGATTCCCTCCACACTTGTTGTCACCGCTTCGATGACTACTACCACTGGTATTATCATTTTGTCGGCTGATCTCTCTAGGTTGGGTTCACTCGTTATCGTGCTCCAATAACTGAGCCTTATTTACAACATCTGAATACAAACACAGTTTGTGAGAAATTAAGTATTGACGTATCTCAGGTTTCAAACCTCTTAGAAACATTCGCGTCATTCTCTCCTCATTATCAACCAAGTGGGACGCAAACCGGGACAACTCGGCAAACTTAGCTTCGTACTATGACACGGTCATATTGTTCTGTTCCAGCTTGAAGAACTCTAGCTCCTTCGTGTGACGAATACTTTTGGAAAAGTACTTGTCGTTGAACAGTTCTTGGAACTTCTCCCAAGACATCTTCAGTGCAAAAGATTGAGTATGCTTTACCGATTCCCACAAGTAGTCTGCCTCCCCTCGCAACATAAAGGTGGCAAAGGGAACCTTTTGAAAGTAGTATGCACACAAGCCAATCATGTTTGATGATAAAGCATATACTTTGTAACAATCTTATTCATTTATTAATAAAAAGTATTAATTTATTAAGGGCTTTTAATTATCTACATGATGCTGTTTTATAATATGTGATAAACCCATAGTTTTAAGCAATGCTTTTAGAATAATGATGATGATCATTCTAATGAGATCTAAATTCTTAGAAAGCTTAAAACTAAAATAGTTCCCAATCATTGGATTACTAAATTGGGGATTAGTGAATCCGGATAGATTGGTACATACGTTGCTTGCTCATTGGATGAGGATGATTGATCTCATGATCATTTGTGTGGAGACACTAAAGCAAGTATGTAGGTGCTTATTAGAGAATAAGTTCATTTGAGCGTTGGCTCGCTAAGGAATACCTAATGGAGTTTTATTTGTGCATCGATAGGAATTCTGTAGTGATAGTAGTACAAGTAATCCTTGGACTTGAGATCATCATAGTATCTTGTGTATGATGAGTTATACTTTGACTTATTCCTTAAGGCCCTTAGGGTATATCAAAGGGTATGCTTGGGTATAATAAGTTGTACATGAAGATAATGTATGATCAATAAAGAATCTACCACTTCTAATAAAAGAAGAGAAATGTCCTATGTGATTCGATAAATGACAACCCAGTAGTCCTTGGCCAAGGCAGAATGAAATTAGAAAGGAGTTTCTAATTTGCATTATTTGGAGTTGTGCATTTAAGGATCGAAATACATATAATTAAATAAAATAAGACTTGACAGTAATTCCATGTCTTATATTTAATTGGGACATTGTATGGTGGAAGGATTGAATTATCTGAGTAACTATTTACTCAAAGGTTCTTTAATGATTAATGTTGAAATCTATATTATCTGAAAAGTCGTTGATCATTGGGAGGCTTATCCTATTGTAGAATAAATATTATTTATTTAAATAAATTAATTGTTTAATTTATTTATTTAAATAAGATTAGAATTGTTCTAATTGATTTATTCACAACCAGGTTTAATATGGAGAACCTAAAGGGTCACACCATAAAAGGAAGAATAATTATTTAAGAAGTTAATGGCATAATCGTAATAATATGTTAAGTATATTTAATTTAATCTATGGTGATAGAATAAATTAAATAGCTTAATATTTATTATTTAATATTTTAGAAATATTAAATATAAATTAATAAGAGGAGTCTTATTAATATTATTACAATTATTATTATTTTAATTTCTAAAAGAGTTTAGGAATTAATTTAATATAAGTACTCTCATTTATTCCTAATTGGATTAGGAAGGAAAATTAGTTAAAGGAGTTTAATTAATTATCCCTAATAAGATTAGGGAGCTTAATTAATTAAAAGAATTTAATTAATTAAATAAAACCCAATTCCTTAATTGTTAAGGTGGGTTGCCCACATCTATTAATAAGAGGAGTCTTATTATGGGTGGGGTGGGGTTGTTGACTTTTACAACGACATAATTCCAATTTGTTGGAGAGTACACCCTTTTTCTATAGAGATAGGAAAAACTAGGGTTTGAGCCAATACCCCTTCTTCTTGAATTCCTATTCTTCCTTGGTGGATCACCTCTAGAGGCCAAACACATGGGTGGCTAACGTTGATCAAAGGAAGGAACAAAACCCGGTGGATTCAAGGAGATCGTGGAGAAGTAGGAGGTGAACTCGTACTTGAGGAAGCTCGTTTCTACAAGGGTATGATTTCATAATTTCTTATTCTTCGTTTAATTAATAATTGTGCATAAAGGGTGATTCGGGTATATGGTTTGTAAAAATTTTAAACTCTGATTTTACACGCTTCCGCTTAATTTGTGCAATTTGATTGCACCCATGAATATTACAAACCTAACAGTGGCATCAGAGCCAAACCTTTATGCGAATTATTAATTGTTTTAATTTGATATGTATATTGATATGTGTTTAGAACAATTTATTTGGGCATAATTTTATTGTATAAAATTTATTTAAAAAAAAAAAAAAAAAAAAAATCGCTATTTAAGTGGGTTATTGGCACACCGATTCCATTGCTACTTTTATTGCAAGTTTTTTTTTTTTAGTGGAGCCGCCGTATATTAGTGGAGCCTCCGTATATTAGTGGAGCCGCCGTATAATAAGGACTTGCACTCAGTTTATTAGTGGAGCCGCCGTATATTAATTCAATGGATGCCATGATTGATATTAAGTTGCAATTTTTTTTTTTTTTAAATCCGGCAGCTGAGTCTAAGTTCCAAAGGAACATGCACGGCAGGAACTAATTTTTTTTTTTTGAAGGGGCACGGAAATCAAGGGGCCATGTTACCATATATATATATATATATATATTCAATATATATATACGGTAATTATATATATATATATATATATAGTTATATATATATATATATATATATATATATTCTTAAATAATTATATATATATATATAGTTATATATATATATATTTCATTATTTTATGATTAAAATAAAAGTTTATTTTAATTTTAAAATAAAAGGTTTATTTTAATATTAAAATATAAAATTTATTTTAATTTTAAAATTAAATTTCATGCTAACTAAAGAGTTGGAATTGGATTCCATGATAACTAATTGGAGTTGAAATTGGATTCTATTTTTCCTTAAATAAAGGAGTTTATTTTAATATGAAATTAGATTTCATATTATTCAAAATAAAAAGGTTTATTTGTGAATAGGAAAGAGAATCCTAATTTCCTTAAATAAAGGAGTTTATTTATATATGAAATAAGATTTCATATTATTCAAAATAAAAGAGTTTATTTGTGAGTAGGAAAGAGAATCCATATTTCCTTAAATAAAGGAGTTTATTTAAATATGAAATAAGATTTCATATTATTCAAAATAAAGGAGTTTATTTGTGAATAGGAAAGATAATCCGTGTTTCCTTTAATATTTTATATATATATATGGAATTGGATTCCATAATTAATTAAAATAAAGGAGTTTATTTTTAAATTAAAATAAAATAGTTTATTTTATTCAAAATTGGATAAATTAAAATAAAATAGTTTTATTTTGATTTAAATTTAGATTAAAATAAAGGAGTTTATTTTGATTCAAAATTAGATTTTATACTAACTAAATTTGCCCATTAAATGATATCAATATATATATTAAATGTTTATTATTCATAAGATGAATGTTATTTATTGATGCATATGATGATGTATATGATAATAAATGGGATTAATTATGGACTATTGACCAATATGATTAGATTTTTTATTTTAGTTGGATGCATGAATGTATGGGTTTTATTAAATGGGGTCTGCGTACCTCGTCTTCTCTAATTTTTCTTGATGTAAATTCTATTCCCCTCCTATGTACTTCTCCTTGACTGCTGATCAAGGTTTCTATTTATTTTAAATAGTTTTGTAATAGGAATAGTTAGAATTAATTTTGAAGAATTGGAGATCAAGGAGCAAGGAGCGCTTGAAGACCCGTTTTGTAATGGAGCCCAGTTTAAATGTAATAGTTATATTTAAATATTATTTCTTGCACCCCTAGGGTTTGACCTTTTGGTTCACTTGGTGGCTCTAGTGAACCAAACTAGAATAAAAGTCCATAATCAATCCGGGTAGAATATTGTATTCTATATATGCATGCTTATACTATATATATATTATATATTATGCAAACATGCTTCGCATGTTCATTAATATGATGCGTATTTTATATATATATGTGCATGCGCGCTAAACAAGATGAGACAAATTTAATAATAAATCCCTCAAATTTTTATATTAAGTCCTAAGCGTTCAAAGATATTTGGAATATCGAACGTCGCCTTCTAGCATGATAAAATTAATAGAGTATTAAATATTTAATATGAGTTTGTTATGTCGCCACAAGGCAAGTATTAAGTATTTAAGATGTTAATTTATAACATTTGATGCTTATAAAGAAAATTGAACAATATTGTTTTGTTGTGTCACCACAAGGATGATATTTTTCTTTTTTGAATATATGGAGTGCTAGGTTGGACTTAACTTGGATAATTTTGATTCGGATGTGCCACCACTTGATCAAAATAATCTAAGAGGCAAAATACAAGGAGTTGCATAGTTGATGTAATTGACAAGAGTTGTCTACCTATTTATTTATATATAGTTTGTTGTGTCACCACAAGGCTATATACATTTGAAATGGGATCCTTATTCTCACTAGCATCTTTAATTAGATTTTTTAAGAACTATATATATTGAGGTAATATAGTTTGAAGAAAATAGTGGGAGATACCAATTTAAAACAAGACCTAAATTATTTTGGTAATTAATAAAAGAATGTATGTTAAAATGTTGTTAATTATAAATTCATTTACGAAATTTTACAATGTCTAAATTACTATCATTTGCGAAGCATATTAGATGCTAAATTAACGGTAATAAAATTAAGCGGATTGGTTAAGGATTTTGAGAATAGTTCTCATGGTGAAAAGCTATCTTATGTCCTTAATATGCCTATCCTGCGCAATGGTTGCGAATAATGCCTCGAGGAAGAGATTGCTACTTTTAGAAAGTGGCAAGATGATACATGATTGGCTCGATGCATCATGCTACGCATCTATGAGTAACGAGCTTGACGTCGACGTGAAACTATGGATGCTTCTACTATATTCCCGCACATCAAGTAGTTGATGGTGAGGAAAGTAGGACGATAGATATCGAGATATCTAAGGAGCTCTTCCGATCTAGAATGGCCAATGGCACTATAAATGCATAACAAAAGTTCTTAACATAATCAATTTGATTGATCAATTAGGACAACCGGGTTTTCATGGATGGAGAGTTGAGCCAAGATTTGATCTTGCACTAACTCCGGACTCCTTTCACAATTGTTGTGAATTTTTCATATAGAACAAGCTAGATATCGACCTCACGATTTGCTTAACGTGTTGAAAAATGTTGAGAGTCACTTTTCAAACAAGAAAACCAAGTCTTCTTGGTAGGGGCCAAAGGATCTTCGAAAAGAAGAACGATTCAAAGAAGGTAAATAGAAAGGCGTAAACAAAGGATAATAAGAACAAAAGCGATACGGATAGCAAAGGAGTTTGCTTCCCTTTGCAATAAGCTTTGGACAATTGGAAAGAAATCTGCGAGAAGCATTTTGCGAGAGGCTAACCAAAGAAGCTTAATGAAGTTTGATTTACAATACAATTTTGTTCATGATTGGAATAAATTTTTCTTTAAGTCAAGGTTCTACTTGGGTATTGGATACCGATTTTGGTTATCATAAATATAGATTTATGAAGGACCAAGCGAAGTAGAAAAGTTAAACAAATATAAGTAATCCTATGTAATGGGAAATGTAGCAAAGGTTGCCATATTAGCCATAGAAACTTATAGTTTAGCAATGCCTACTGAGCAAATCTATTAAGTCGATAAGTTGTTATTGTATTCCGGTTCTTGTTAAAATATTATTTCCATTTTATTGTTGGACAATGAAATCTTTGGTATTATAATTAAGAACAATTGTTGTTCTATTTATAATAATAATGTTTTGTATAGAACCTAAATATTACTTAATTAATTTTGTATACTTGACTTACGTAAAAATAATTTTGCAAATTGAAGAAACTAGTACAAGAAAAGGAGATGATCATTCAAAGAGTTGAATGTGTGTATTTGCTAAAATACAAGTGTGAATTATTTGAAAGGTTCAAAGAATTGAAGTGAAACAAATTGGCAATGTATTAAGATTCTTTGATTAGATCAAGGAATAAATACTTGTGCAATAAGTTTCTAGATCATCTCAAATGGTTTTCTCATAATGGACACATCGATCGCATAATTGATTGATGTATTTGAATGAAAAATCGTACCTTGTTGGACATGATGCGGTCCATAATGATTTTACCGACATTCCAAAGATCCTTCCGGATAATGTCCTAGAAATGGTGCATATCTCGAAAATGGTAACCTCAAAATCCATTTCAAGACTCCATAAAAGTTATGGATGGGGAGGATTCCTAATCTTAAGTATGTTAAGATAAAGGGTTGTCCAACTTATGTGAAAAGGTTTCAAAGGATAAGCTTGGTACAATATTTGACAAGTACAAATTTGTGGGACATCCTAAAGTAAGTTTAGGGTATATGTTCTATAATCCTACTTAGCAAAAAGGTGTTTGTTCTGAAACACGCTTCCTTCTAAGATTAAGGTGTTTATCATTGAAGGACTAGTGGGAGGATAATAGATCTTGAAGAGTTCAAGAACCATAAAACACTATAATTCAAATAAGAGGAACCTGTAGATAGACCTATTATACCACAACCAATAAATAAAATCTGGAATAGTCTGAAGATACACAGGAGGTATGGATTCATCATAGATGATGATGATGAGGTACACATCATAGAAGATGATGATCCGATTACATACGATGAGGTAAGTGTTGTAGACACTTTCGGAGAAATGGATTGAAGCAAGTTTCTCAAATATGAAACATTTGTTTTGATGAGGCAATCAAAAGAGTTTGATTTTATCAAAATAAGAATGAACCTAGTGTGTACAAAGGGTCGGTGGGAGCATAGTGACATTCCTAGTACTATATGTTGATATACTACGGATAAGGAATGACATACCAATGCTACTGATCGATAAAGATAAAGTTGTCTAAACATTCCTCCATGAATGATATGGAAGAGTATCTTAATTGGGGATATAAATCTATATAGATAGATTTAAGAGGATGCTCAACTTAACCCAAGGAACGTATATTCATTTGATGCTAAAGTCGTTTAGCATGGCAAACTCCAAGAGATGTCTCACATCGATGAGCTATGGAGTGTATCTCTCTTAATAGTCCCCACAGACTCTGAAAGAGAGGTCGCATGAGTGACTATCATGTATGCAATGAAATATCGAGACACGATGTTGATCGATCATAATACGGAGAAGTTCACTATGAGTCGATGAAAAACATCTTAAAGTGCTTAACCCAAGCACTAAGGATGTGATCATATTCATGGTGGGTCTTAATTAAAACTAGAGGGCTTAACGGACTCAAGTTTTTCGAACGGCACCAAGACGACGAAAAAATCCACTTTAAGGTAAAGGGTTACCTTGAACAGGTGGTGTAGTGAATTGGAAAGGTTCCAAACAAAGAAAGAGTTCTTTGGTTTAGTGATAAAGACAAAGTATATAGCTATTAATGAAGTTTGCAAGTTGATTGTTTGGATTAATAGTTCATTACGAAACTAGGAATAGTTCCTAAGTCTCATCTTGGATCTAAACATGTGTTGTGGCACTTTCATTTGATTATTAGAATCATTGAAAGATGGAAAATCACTATAGAGATAGTGGACTCTCAAGAACAACATTACATATCCATTTACTGAAGCTTATCCAACAAACGGGATAATCGTCACTTAGAGAAGAAGAGTATAAGATACCATGATGATTGGCTTTAGTGCAAGTGGGAGATTGAAAGTAGTATGCACACAAGCCAATCATGTTTGATGATAAAGCATATACTTTGTAACAATCTTATTCATTTATTAATAAAAAGTATTAATTTATTAAGGGCTTTTAATTATCTACATGATGTTGTTTTATAATATGTGATAAACCCATAGTTTTAAGCAATGCTTTTAGAATAATGATGATGATCATTCTAATGAGATCTAAATTCTTAGAAAGCTTAAAACTAAAATAGTTCCCAATCATTGGATTACTAAATTGGGGATTAGTG
The DNA here is from genome assembly GCA_020205615.1 of Panax quinquefolius. Lineage (NCBI taxonomy): Eukaryota > Viridiplantae > Streptophyta > Magnoliopsida > Apiales > Araliaceae > Panax > Panax quinquefolius. The sequence goes on from CM035165.1 coordinate 73,256,974, forward strand.
AATCCGGATAGATTGGTACATCGTTGCTTGCTCATTGGATGAGGATGATTGATCTCATGATCATTTGTGTGGAACACTAAAAGCAAGTATGTAGGTGCTTATTAGAGAATAAGTTCATTTGAGCGTGGCTCGCTAAGGAATACCTAATGGAGTTTTATTTGCTGTCAATAGGAATTCTGTAGTGATAGTAGTACAAGTAATCCTTGGACTTGAGATCATCATAGTATCTTGTGTATGATGAGTTATACTTTGACTTATTCCTTAAGACCCTTAGGGTATATCAAAGGGTATGCTTGGGTATAATAAGTTGTATATGGAGATAATGTATGATCGATAAAGAATCTACCACTTCTAATAAAGAAGAAATGTCCTATGTGATTCGATAAATGACAACCCAAAGAGTCCTTGGCGAAGGCGAAATGAAATTAGAAAGGAGTTTCTAATTTGCATTATTTGGAGTTATGCATTTAAGGATCGAAATACATATAATTAAATAAAATAAGACTTGCGATAATTAATTCCATGTCTTATATTTAATTGGGACATTGTATGGTGGAAGGATTGAATTATGCGGTAACTATTTACTCAAAGGTTCTTTAATGATTAATGTTGAAATCTATATTATCCGGAAAGTCGTTGATAGCTAGGGAGGCTTATCCTATTATAGAATAAATATTATTTATTTAAATAAATTAATTGTTTAATTTATTTATTTAAATAAGATTAGAATTGTTCTAATTGATTTATTCACAACTAGTTTAATATGGAGAACCTAAAGGGTCACACCATAAAAGGAAGAATAATTATTTAAGAAGTTAATGGCATAATCGTAATAATATATTAAGTATATTTAATTTAATCTATGGTGATAGAATAAATTAAATAGCTTAATATTTATTATTTAATATTTTAGAAATATTAAATATAAATTAATAAGAGGAGTCTTATTAATATTATTACAATTATTATTATTTTAATTTCTAAAAGAGTTTAGGAATTAATTTAATATAAGTACTCTCATTTATTCCTAATTGGATTAGGAAGGAAAATTAGTTAAAGGAGTTTAATTAATTATCCCTAATAAGATTAGGGAGCTTAATTAATTAAAAGAATTTAATTAATTAAATAAAACCCAATTCCTTAATTGTTAAGGTGGGTTGCCCACATCTATTAATAAGAGGAGTCTTATTATGGGTGGGGTGGGGTTGTTGACTTTTACAACGACATAATTCCAATTTGTTGGAGAGTACACCCTTTTTCTATAGAGATAGGAAAAACTAGGGTTTGAGCCAATACCCCTTCTTCTTGAATTCCTATTCTTCCTTGGTGGATCACCTCTAGAGGCCAAACACATGGGTGGCTAACGTTGATCAAAGGAAGGAACCAAACCCGGTGGATTCAAGGAGATCGCGGAGAAGTAGGAGGTGAACTCGTACCTGAGGAAGCTCGTTTCTACAAGGGTATGATTTCATAATTTCTTATTCTTCGTTTAATTAATAATTGTGCATAAAGGGTGATTCGGGTATATGGTTTGTAAAAATTTTAAACTCTGATTTTACACGCTTCCGCTTAATTTGTGCAATTTGATTGCGCCCATGAATATTACAAACCTAACACCTTTTGCTCCTCGGAGCATCCCAAGACATCAAATATCTTGGTGATCTGCTTTATCCACGTCTCCGCCTTTAGTGGTTTTGGCTCTCCAATAATCTCCGGTGGTTCGAGCTCCTTGAACTATTTAGCGGTTACCGTCCGAGAGTTTCCAGTGTTTCCACCTGCATTTTGAATAGGAGTCGCTCTTGCCTGCTGTTGCATGAATTGCATAAAGCCTCTGAACATCCCATCGTTCATTATTTGGTCAGCGTTGTTGTTTTTTTTTGAGGATTATTGCCATCCTGATGCACATTATCCTGGGTATTGATCATTGGTGACTCAACGGTCTCATGTGCTTCATTGCTTATCTCAACATTTTCGGATGCCATTTTCAAATACTGCCACAAAACAAGGGTTAATTGACATGTCACATATTATCCCTATACTCTGACCGACCAAATAAATACCAAATAAACTTAGGTAGGTCATACTAGCGAAGGAATTTCCCGTCTCTGCCCTCCTAGTTCTAGTCTCACATCTCAGCCAGGGATCATATCCCTAAGATTTGATACCAACTGTGACGCCCCCAAAATAGGTATACATCACCCATCTTGAGTCGCCAAATACATAATACAAAATTCAAATACAACTTAATAATACAACTGTCGTGTAAAATACTACAAAACATAAACTGAAAGTTTTAATACGAATATTATCTTCTAGACAGTATTCAACTCAAATGGAGTCCTAAATACATTTATTATCACACTATTTCATAGAATAGTGAGGACTACTAATGCTATCATCTGGACCGTCACTCCGTTCCCCGACTAGTCCCAGCTACGTTCATTTCCTGAAGAGAACAATGAAAACAAAAGGGTGAGCTCAACTAGCCCAGTAAGAAATATTATGACTAAGATAATGCGAATAATTTATCGTTAGCCTTCAACAGTGTTAAACTGATAAAATATAACAAACATCACGTTTAACTGCAGCGGAATAAGCAATCCATTAGAAGAGTCAAGTAGAGCATAAAATCTATTATCTTCTATGATTTAAAAGGTTTTTCATCACTTTTATCGCCGAGACTCAGCATAATAAATAATCCACATCATTGAATCACCCCTGCACTACGGCCAAGGATATTCTTTAGTATAACGACCACAAATTATCCATGCACTATGGGCCAAGGATATTCGTGTATTCATCAATGGTTATGATCATGCCAACAACTATCCATCAATGCACTACGGGCCAATGAGGACTTTACCACATCATTTGTAACATTACGGTCATGATTATACCGAATAATCGTTAGTCATAATCATACCAAGTCCATCTATGCACTACAGGCCACAGATGACTTTTAACATAATATAACATGAGGATGATGACAATGATATAAGAATTCAATAAAACAAGTTCAAGGATAAATTTTTAAAGTTTTATAATTTAATTTATCCAGAATTCAATATTGTCAAAATTGTCAACATGATACTACTTTGTGGAGTAAAATTCAAGAATGATAACGTATCAAAAATGATTTGGACCGAAAAGAAATCAATTTTTGTTATGAATAGTACTCCGGGTGAATATTACCCGAGTGAATAGTACCCCGTAAAAAGTATTTCAGGAATAGTACTCCGTGAATAGTACTTGTGAATAATACTTTGTGAATAATACCCGTGAATAGTACTTTTGTGAATAGTACCGTATAAATGAATAGTACTCATGGACAGTACTCCAGCATGAAAAACTTAAAATTTAACAAGAATGTGCAGAAAATATCCTTGTGAAGCGATACTAGATGAAGTACAAATTTCAAGGATATTCTACCAATTTCACGGAATATAGAAGCAATACATTAACAAAATGATGGTATAATCAAGAATACGAGACAAAAGAATATTACTCACATACTACAAAGTATGGAAGAAAATATTATTCCTATGAATACTGAACAAAATAATATCCCTTACCTCAGAAGAAGACTGGATACTGGAATAACGAATTAGTAGACTTCTTTTCTACTTTCTCTCTAAAGCTTCTCTCTCTATAAATGCTCTTGTGAGTCTTAGTGAATTGGTGAGAATGAAAGAAGAATGAGCCTCTATTTATAGGAAAATATAGTTTTGATAATTGCACGTTTTGGTGCTCGAAATATTACAGTGTAATACCTTCATCTTTTTCTTCATTTTTAATTTAGTCTTGCAATTATTATCAAACTTGTACCACCTCCCCTAATAGTACATCTTGTGAATCAATAGTACAATCATGTGAATAAATAGTACAATCATGTAAAAAAATTATTACAATATAGTACCTTCATCTATACCTCCATTTTTAATTTAGTTATGCAAGTATTATCAATCTTGCACCACCTCCCCTAATAGTACATGAATGTGAATCAATAGTACACACATGTGAACACGTAGTTATAATCATATGAATTAATAGCAATTAATTGCTCATTTATCCGATTAATTACCTGATTGATCAATATAACCTCCAGACATCCATTATTATCGAAATAGATGTCGATTTCTACTAACACTAATAATCCTAACACAATGGAGCTATCAATTTCATCATTAATCAACACGAACTTATTCATTATTAATATTATAACTCACAATATTTAACAACCAGGTCGTTCCCAGGAAAGAGAGGGCTTTTCAATAAGGATTTCTCTTTATTGGCGCGAAATTAGGTGACCAAACCTCTCCTTGACGGAACTTCTAGACATTGTCAATATTGCAAATAATAATATGAATAACTTTGTCATCTTAATTATTGATTTAATAATATAAAATATTATGCAGATGATATTGTGATAATAATTGAATCAATAATATGAAAGATATTATGCAGCAATTATTTGTAGCAATAATTGAGTATAACTGAGTGACTTCTCACGTAAACATCAATAATCAATAACGTGTGCTACTATGCAACCATGCGTATTACTGTACTTTTACCACCGGGTAGTTCAACAGTTTAACAGTAAAACTTTCGCCGTTATTTTAATAAAAAGATAATTTTGTCGTTTTCTAACTTTCGTTGTGCCACCAATGATTGTGCCATCATACAAATATTCCCCGACCAATCGAATATTATATAACCACTTTTTACTTTGCAAAATTTATAAATAATACCCACAACTATAACATTATATCAAATCCACACCATAATATTCAAAAAATATATTTTGAGAAAAATTAATCTTTATTCATAAAAATTGGGGTCTTACACATAGACACATTATCTTGTACAAATCCTCATCTTTAAAATAAAAAAAAATTATACGCAAAATTTTTGATTTAATTATATAGAAAATATCGGGTTGTTATACATATATATACTGCTTCAACGTGTATCAACAAACCCATTGACTTTAGGATTATCTCGGATAGCTACTATTGAAATCTTTTAGGATTTAGCATACACAACAATACACATATATGGGCTAATCGGTTTAAATATTAATTTTGCATATCCCGGATTATAAGATCAAATAATATTTCATTATAAAAATTCCTCTCAATTTTAAGCATGCATAAAATACTTATCATATTAAATGCACATAAAATGTCCTAGAGCCTTGAATTGAAAAATCAAATATTTACAATGAACTTACATTAAATCATAGCACACGAATGTCTTCAAATTCTTTGAACAATTCACCTAGGATTTTTTAATCAAATTATGACGCCCCCAAAATAGGTATACATCACCCATTCTGAGTCACCAAATACATGGTACTAAATTCAAATACAACTTAATTAATACAATTGTCGTGCAAATATGACAAAACATTTGCTGAGAGTTTTAACACGAATATTGTCTTCTAGACAATATCCAAACTCAAATCCAATCTTATTACAATTATTATCACACTATTTCATATAATAGTGAGGAATACTAAAACAACCATCTGGACCCTCACTTCGTTCCCTGACTAGTTCCAGCTATATTCTCATTTCCTAAAGAGAACAATGAAAGCAAAGAAAGAGCTCAACTAGCCCAATAAAGAATACTATGACTAAGATAATGCAGAATAAATTATCATTAGCCTTCTACAGTGTTAAACTGATAGAATATAATAGAAAACAAGTTTAACTGCAGCGGAACAACAATCCATTAGAAGAGCCAAGTAGAGCATGATATCTACTATCTTCTATGATTTTAAAGTTTATCATCAATTTTATCTCAAAAAATAATCCACATCAATTAATTATCCACGTACAACGGGCTAAGGATATTCATTATTATCACCAATGGTCATGATCGTGCCAACAACTGTCTATCAATGCACTACGGGCCAATGATGACTTTTACCACATCATTTGTAACATTACTGATCATAAATAATATAAACATGAGGATGATGATAATGATATAAGAATTCAATTAAATGCAATCAAAGGATAAATTCTAAAGATTTATAATTAAATTTATCCAAAATTCAATAATGTCCAAATTGTCAACATGATATTGCTTTGTGGAGTAAAATTCAAGAATAATATTGTATCAAAAATGATTTGGACCAAAAAGAGATTATTTTTTGTCATGAATAGTACCCCGAGTGAATAATACCCGAGTGAATAGTACCCCATGAATAGTACTTCAAGAATAGTACCTCGTGAATAGTACTCCGGCATGAAAATGTTAAAACTTATCAAGAATGCTCAGAATAATATTTTTATGAAAAAATACTGGATGAAGCGCAAATATAGAGGATATTCTACTAATTTCAAGAATTATAGAAGCAATACTTACCATAGTAAGTTTAAATTTAGGAATATAAAATGAAATAATATTCCTTCGATACTATGGAGTATGAAAGAAAATAATATTTCTTACGAGTATTGAAATAAAATAATATCCTTTACCTTAGTAGAAACTAGATTTGACTGGAATATCAGATATTATTTTGAGAAAATCTTGCAGAAAAACTACACTCAAAGTATCCTTATACTTAAGAAAATACTAAAATACTATAGAATAATAATTTACGATATTGAAGGTGTGTTTTTAGGAAGGAGGGTTACCCCTATTTATAAGCCTTGTTGGGAGGGAAAAACAAACCACTCAACCTTAATTCTTGACAAACTTACCTTTAATTACTTTTTTTTTTTCATGGTTGAGGGCCCACACCAAATGAAACACTTGCATGTAATGTCTTTGCAGGAGAATTTCAACTTTGAAAAAAACAACCAAAAGCATACTGCTTTTGAAAACAAAGAACTAGCATTCAACTTTCTTAGCTCTTCCCCTTTAATCACATGCTTAAATATATATATATATATATATATATATATATATATATATAATATTATTAATAAAAAAACTATAATACATTATAATAATATATTTGAATGGATATTTTATCGAAGAAGATAATTGTAATTCCACAGAAAAATATGTCAAACTTTCAACAAATATCTCATGCTGAAAATTCCTTCATTTGAATCAAAATTGAACCAATATCCACCACATAATAATTAATATTATAAGCTCATAATAACAACAACCAGATCATTCCCAGGATAGAGGGGGCTTTTCGATAAGGATTTATCCTTATTGACGCGCAATTAGATGACCAAACCCTTTTCCTCGACAGAATTTTCTAGACATTGTCAATAATGCTAACTTATAATATGAATAATTTTGTCGCATCAATTATTGATTTAATAATGTAAAATATTGTGCAGATGATACTGTGATAATAATTGAATTAATAATATAAGAAACTGTGAAACAATTACTGTGGTAATTATTGAATAAAACTGAGTGACTTCTCACATAAGCATCAATAATCAAAGATATTGTACAATACCGTGTGCTACTATGCAACCACGCGTATTACTGTACTTTTATCACCGGGTATTTCAACAGTTAACTGTAAAACTTTTACCGTTATTTTTATAAAAAGATATTTTTTGTCATTTTCTAACTCCGACAATAATTCCCTTGTAGGGTCCACCAATGATTGTGTCGTCGTACGAATATTCCTCGACCAATCGAATATTTTATGACAACTTGCTTACTTTGCAAAATTTGTAAATATTACCCATAACTATAACATTATATCAAATCCACACCATTATATTCAAAAATAATATTTAGAGAAAAAATTAATCTTTATTCATAAAAGTTGGGGTCTTACAACCTCCCCTTCTTATGAAATTTCGTCCTCGAAATTGGTGTACGTACCTGGTATGTTGAAGAGGTGAGGATACCTTGATTTCATTCCAGATTCTAACTCCCAGTTCATTTCCTCAACATCGTGGTTTCTCCACAAAACATTGACTTGAGGTATAACCTTGGAGCTTAGAATACGCTCCTTCTTATCCAAGATTTTAATAGGTAACTCTTCATACGTTAAATTTTCCGCTATCTCATCTGGTTTTAACTCAATAATGTGGTTAGGGTGTTCCACATATTTACATAACATAGATATGTGAAAAACGTTATGAACACGAGACATACTAGGCAGTAAAGAGAGTCTGTAAGCCATAGTTCCTATTCGATCAAGGATTTCAAATGGGCCAATGAATCTAGGATTGAGCTTTCCTCTCTTTCTAAATCTTATAACTCCTTTCCATGGAGCAACACGTAACTACACATGTTCTCTAACATTGAATTCCACGTCCTTTCGATGAAGATCAACATAACTCTTTTGTCGATCTTGTGAGGTCTTTTAACATTGACGGATCATTTGAATCTTTTCCGTAGTCATACGTACCAATTCTGGTCCATACAACGTTGCTTCACCAACCTTGTCCCAGCATACTGGAGAATGACACTTGCGTCCATGCAACACCTCGAATGGAGCCATGCCGATACTTGCTTGATAACTGTTGTTGTAGGAGAATTTGTCCCAACTTCTTTTAAAGTCAAGGACACAGAGTCTTAATAGATCCTCCAGAGTTTGAATAGTCCTCTCCAGGTTGCACCGTCATTCGAGGATGATATCTTTGAATCGAATCGCAAATCCATGCCCATAGCTTTCTGCAAACTGACCCAAAACTGTGAAGTGAATCTTGGGTCTCGATAAAAAACTATGGATACTGGCATACCATACAGTCTTACAATCTCATTTATGTATAAACGAGAAAGATAGTAAAGTGAATAAGTTTCTCGTATAGGTAAGAAATGAGCAGACTTGGTCAATCTGTCAACAATGACCCAAATTGCATCTATGCCTCTAAAAACCTTGGGAAGACCGGTAACGAAATTCATGGTAATGTGCTCTCACTTCCATTCTAGAATTTCAAGTGGTTACAATGGACCTTTTGGCACTTGGTGCTCTACCTTGACTCCTTGACAAGTTAGACACCTTGAGATAAACTCCGCGATCTCTCTTTTCATATTGCTCCACCAAAATGTATGTAAAAGATCACGATACATTTTGGTACTCCTGGGATGGATTGCAAATGGTGTGTTGTGCACCTCCATCACGATCTTATACTTCAAATCATAGTCGTTAGGAACACAAAGTCTGGAGTTAACTCTAAGTATTCCTTTTTCATCGATTCTTGCTTCCAGAATAACACCTTCTTACACTTTCTTCTTCATACGCATCACCTTCAGGTTTGTAGTCTGAGCAACTTTAACTTTATCGATTAAAGTCGATTCTACTCGTATATTTGTCATTATCACGTGGGTCCCTGGAGTCTTTATCTCTATCTCCATCCTTTGCAAGTCAGACAAAATGGGACTTTGCGTTGAAAATATCGCACTCGTACCCGCATATGATCTTCTACATAATGCGTCAGCTGTAAGACCCCAATTTTTTTTAATAAAGATGATTTTTCTATAAATATCATTTTTGAATATTATGGAATAAATTTGATATAATGTTGGTTTGTAATATTCATAATCTTGATCAAATTGCAAAAAAAGTGCGGCGTGTAAAAATCGAGTTTAAAAATTTTACAAACCATATACGGGATCACCCTTTATGCATAATTATTAATTAAGCGAAAAGATAAAGAATAAATCATACCCTTGAAGATCGAGCTTCCTCGGTACAAGTTCACCTCCAAATCCTTTTCGCGTTCAATCTTGAATCCACGGGTTTGGTTCCTTCCTTTGATCAGCGTTAGCCACCCAAATGTTTGGCCTCTGGGGGTGATCCACGAGGAAGAAGAAAATTCAAGAAGATGGGTGTTTGGCTAAAACCCTAGTTTTTCTATCTACTATAGAAAAGGTGTACTCTCCCAACAATTGGAATTATTACGTATGTTGTTAAAATCGACAACCCATACCACCCATAATAAGACTCTCTTTATTTATAGATGTGGGCAACCCACCTTAACAATTAAGGAATTGGGTTTTATTTAATTAATTAAATTCTTTTAATTAATTAAGCTCCCTAATCTTATTAGGGATAATTAATTAAACTCCTTTAATTAATTTTCCTTCTAATCTTATTAGGAATAAATGAAATACTTATATTAAATTAATTCCTAAACTCTTTTAGAAATTAAAATAATAATAATTGTAATAATATTAATAAGACTCCTCTTATTAATTTATATTTAATATTTCTAAAATATTAAATAATAAATATTAAGCTATTTAATTTATTCTATCACCATAGATTAAATTAAATATACTTAACTATATTATTACGATTATGCCATTAACTTCTTAAATAATTATTCTTCCTTTTATGGTGTGACCCTTTAGGTTCTCCATATTAAGCAGGTTGTGAATAAATCAATTAGAACAATTCTAATCTTATTTAAATAAATAAATTAAACAATTAATTTATTTAAATAAATAATATTTATTCTCTGATAGGGATAAGCCTCCTAGCGATCAGCGACTTTCCGGATAATATAGATTTCAACATTAATCATTAAAGAACCTTTGAGTAAATAGTTCTGTCTGAATTCAATCCTTCCACCATCTGATGTCCCAATTAAATATAAGGCATGGAATTCTTTGTCGAGTCTTATTTTATTTAATTATATGTATTTCGATCCTTAAATGCCTGACTCCAATAATGCAAATTAGAAACTCCTTTCTAATTTCATTACGCTAACCCGTAACCGAGGACTCTTTGGGTTGTCATTTATCGAATCACATAGGACATTTCTCTTCTTTTATTAGAAGTGGTAGATTCTTTATTGATCATACATTATCTCCATATACTGACTTATTATACCCAAGCATACCCTTTGATATACCCTAAGGGTCTTAAGGAATAAAGTCAAAGTATAACTCATCATACACAAGATACTATGATGATCTCTCAAGTCGAGGATTACTTGTCTTACTATCACTCTGAGAATTCTATTGTTGACGAATAAAAAAAACTCCATTAGGTATTCCTTAGCGAGCCCCACGTTCGATGAACTTATTCTCTAATAAGCACCTACATACTTGCTTTAGTGTCTCCACACAAATGATCATGAGATCAATCATCCTCATCGATGAGCAAGCAGCGTATGTACCCGATCTATCAGGATTCACTAATCCCCGATTTAGTAATCCAATGATTGGGAACTATTTTAGTTTTAAGCTTTCTAAAATTTAGATCTCATTTAGAATGATCATCATCATTATTCTAAAAGCATTGCTTAAAACTATGGGTTTATCACATATTATAAAAGCGACATCATGTAGATAATTAAAAGCCTTTAATAAATTAATACTTTTTATTAATAAATGAATAAGATTATTCTGAAAGTATATGCTTTATCATCAAACATGATTGGCTTGTGTGCATACTACTTTCAATCTCCCACTTGCACTAAAAAGCCGATCGTCGTGTATCTTCTACTCTTCTTCTCTACAAGTGGCGATTATCCTGTTTTGTTGGATAAGCTTTAGTTAATGGATATGTAATGTTGTTCTTGAGAGTCCACTATCTCTATAGTGATTTCCCATCTTTCAATGATTCTAATAATCAAATGAAAGTGCCCTGACAACACATGTTTAGATCGAAGATGAGACTTAGGAACTATTCTAGTTACGTAATGAACTTTTAATCCAAACAATCAACTTGCGACTTCATTTATAGCTATATACTTTGTCTTTATCACTAAACCGGACAACTCTTTCTTTGTTTGGAACCTTTCGATTCAACTGCACCTTTATTCGAGATAACACTTTACCTTAAAGTGGATTTTACTACATCGTCTTGATGCATATGAAAAACTTGAGTGCATTAAGCCCTCTAGTTTTAATTTAGACCCACCATGAATATGATCACATCCTTAGTCTTGGGTTAAGCACTTTAAGATGTTTTTCAGCATCTTCATAGTGAACTTCTCCAGAATATGGTGATCGACATCGGTCTCGTATATTTCATTGCATACATGATTGTCACTCATGCGATCTCTCTTTTTTGGAGTATGGGGACTATTAAGAGATACACTCCATAGCTCATCAACGTGAGACATCTCTTGGAGTTGCCATGCTAAAAGCGACTTTAGCATCAAATGAATATCGTTCCTTGGGTTAAGTCGAGCATCCTCTTAAATCTATCTATATAGATTTATATCCCCAATTAAGATACTCTTCCCAAATCATTCATGGAGGAATGTTTAGACAACTTTATCTTTCTTGATTGTAGCATTGGTATGTCATTCCTTATCAGTAGTATATCAACATATAATATTAGGAATGTCACGATGCTCCCACCCTTTTGACCCTTTTGTACACACTAGAACTCTTACCTCATCGAATGTAACTACTCATCATCGATCATCATCATCTTCTATGATGTGTACCTCATCATCATCATCATCATGATGAATCCATACCTCTAGGTATCTTGGTACTATTCGATTCTGATTAGGTTGTGTGTAATAGAATCTATCTATGAGGTTCCTCTTATTTGACTTATAGTGTTTTTTGTGGTTCTTGAACTCTTCAAGATCTATTATCCTCCACTAGCCCTTTTATGATAAACACCTTTATCTTAGAAGGCGTGTTTCGTAACAAACACCTTTTGCTAAGTAGGATTATAGAACATATACCTAAACTTACTTTAGGATGTCCCACAAATCTGTACATGTCGAATCTTGTCCCAAGCTTATCCTTTGAAACCTTTTCACATAAGTTGGACAACCCTTATCTTAACATACTTAAGATTAGGAATCCTCCACATCCATAACTTTTATGGAGTCTTGGGGCGGGATTTTGAGGTTACCTTTTTAATGAATGTCTGACCATTTCTAGGACATTATCCTGAAGGATCTTTGGAATGTCGGTAAAATCATTATGGACCGCACCATGTCCAACAAGTGCGATTTTTCCTTCGGATACATCAATCAATTATTGCGTGTCGGGGATGTGTCCATTATGAGAAAACCATTTGAGATGATCTAGAAACTTATTGCACAAGTATTTATTCCTTGATCTAATCAAAGAATCTTAATACTTTGCCAATTTGTTTCACTTACGAATTCTTTGAACCTTTCAAATAATTCACACTTGTATTCAACAAATACACACATTCAACTCTTTGAATGATCATCTCCTTTTCTTATACTAATTTGTTCAATATGCAAAATTATTTTTTCATGTAAATCAGTATACAAAATTTATTAAGTAATATTCGATTCTATACAAAACATTATTATTATAAATAGAACAACAATTGTTCTTAATTATAATACCAAAGATTTCATTGTCCAACAATAAAATGGAAATAATATTTTTAACAAGAAGCTGGAATCTGATAACAACTTATTGACTTAATAGATTTGCCGTGTAAGCATTGCTAAACTATAAGTTTCTATGGCTAATGTGACAACCTTTGCTTCATTTCCACACATAGGATTACTTATATTTGTTTAGCTTTCTACTTACTTGGTCCTTCATAAATCTATATTTATGATAACCAAAGTCGGTATCCAATACCCAAGTAGAACCTTGACTTAAAGAAAAATTTATTTTAAATCATGAACAAAAAGCGTATTATGTAAAACTTCACTAAGCTTCTTTGGTTAGCCTCTGCGCAAATGCTTCTCATGATTTCTTTCCGATGTCGGGCTTATTGCGGTGGAAGCAAACTCCTTTTTATCCATGTCGATTTTGTTCTTATTATCCTTTGTTTATGCCTTTCTATTTACCTTCTTTGAATCGTTCTTCTTTTGGGAAGATCCTTTGGCCCCTACCGGTAAGACTTGATCTTTCTTGGTTGGAAAGTGACTCTCGACATTTTTCAATATGTTAAGCAAATCGGTGAGTGATATCTAGCTTGTTCATATGAAAAATTCACAACAATTAATGAAAGGAGTCAGGGGGTGAGTGCAAGATCAAATCTTGGCTCAACTCTCCATCCATGACAAAACCGGTTGTCTAATTGATCAATCAAATTGATTATGTTAAGAACTTTTTATGCATCTTATAGTGCCATTGGCCGTTCTAGATCGGAAGAGCTCCTTAGATATCGATATATCTATCGGTCCTACTTTCCTCACCATCAACTACTTGATGTGCGGGAATATAGTAGGAGCATCCATAGTTTCATCTTGTGGCTTTGAAGCTTCGTTACTCATGGATCTGAGCATGATGCGTTTGAGCCAATGTGCATCATCATCTTGCCACTTTCTAAAAAGTAGCAATCTCTTCCTCGGAGGCATTATGCGCAACCATTGCGAGGATAGGCGTATTAAGGACATAAGATAGCTTTTTCGACTATGAGAACTATTCTCAAATTCCTTAACCAATCCAGTTTAATTGATTACGTTAATTTAGCATCTAATATGCTTGCGATGATAGTAATTTTAGACATTGTAAAATTACGTAAATGAATTTGTAATTAACAACATTTTAACATACATTCTTTTATTAATTACCAAAATAAATTAGGTCTTGTTTTAAATTGGTATCTCCCACTATTTTCTTCAAACTATATTACCCTCACTTATATAGTTAAACAAAAATCTAATTAAAGATTTGCTAGTGAGAATAAGGATCCCATTTCAAATGTATATAGCCTTGTGGTGACACAACAAACTATATATAAATAAATAGGTAGAACAACTTTTGTCGATTACATCAACTATCTGACTCCTTGTATTTTGCCTCTTAGATTATTTTGATCAGTGGTGGCACATCAGAATCAAAATTATCGAAGTTAAGTCAAACTAGCACACTCCATATATTCAAAAAAAAAATATATCATCCTTGTGGTGACCTGACAAAACAATATTGTTCAATTTTCTTTATAAGCATCAAATGTGATAAATTAACATCTTAAATACTTAATACTTGCCTTGTGGTGACACAACAAACTCGTATTAAATATTTAATACTCTATTAATTTTATCATGCTAGAAAAGCGACGTTCGATATTCCAAATATCTTTGAGCGCTTAGGACTTAATATAAAAAAAAATTGGGGTTTGTTATTAATTTGTCTCATCTCTTGTTTAAGCGTATGCATATATATATATAAAATACGCGTCGTATTAATGAACATCTGAAGCATGTTTGCATAATATATAATATATATATATATAAGCATGCACATATAGAATCTATATTCTACTATGGATTGATTATGGACTTTTATTCTAGTTTGGTTCACTAGAGCCACCAAGTGAACCAAAAGGTCAAACTCCCCAAGGTGCGAAAATAATATTTAAATATAACTATTACATTTAAACTTGGGCTCCATTACAAAAGCGGGTCTTCAAGCGCTCCTTTGCTCCTTGATCTCTAATTTTCAAAATTAATTCTAACTATTCCTATTACAAAACTATTTAAAATAAATAGAAACCTTGATCGTGATCGAGGGAAATGCATAGGAGGAGATAGAATTTACATTAAGAAAAATTAGAGAAGGCGAGTCTGTGAGACCCCATTTAATAAAACCCATACATTCATGCATCCAACTAAAATAAAATCCAATCGTTTGGTCGATAGTCCATAATCAATCCCATTTATTATCATACACATCACCATATGCATCGATATAAATAACATTCATCTCATGAATAATAAACATTTAATATATATATTGATATCATTTAATGGGCAAATTTAGTTAGTATAAAATCTATTTTTGAATCAAAATAAACTCCTTTATTTTAATCCAAATTTAAATCAAAATAAAACTATTTTATTTTAATTTATCCTATTTGAATAAAATAAACTATTTTATTTTAATCAAAATCTTTAATCAAAATAAACTCCTTTATTTTAATTAATTATGGAATCGATTCCATATAAAAAAAAAAAAAAATCTTTAATTAAAATAAACTCTTTTATTTTAATTAATTATGGAATCGATTCCATGTAAAAAAAAAAATCTTTATTAAAGGAAACACGGATATTTTTTCTATTCACAAAATAAACTCCTTTATTTTGAATAATATGAAATCTTATTTCATATTTAAATAAACTCCTTTATTTAAGGAAATTGGATTCTCTTTCTATTCACAAATAAACTCTTTTATTTTGAATAATATGAAATCTTATTTCATATCTAAATAAACTCCTTTATTTAAGGAAATTGGATTTCTTTTCTTTTATTCTTAAATTTTGAATAAACTTTCTTATTATTTTGAATAATATGAAATCTATTTAATTCATCTAAATAAACTCCTTTATTTAAGGAAAAATAAATCGAATCATTTCAACTCCAATTAGTTATCATGGAATCCAATTCCAACTCTAATTAGTTAGCATGAAATTCTAATTTTAAAATTAAAATAAACTTTTTTTTTTAATATTAAAATAAACTTTTTATTTTAAAATTAAAATAAACTTTTATTTTAATTATAAAATTAAAATATATATATATATATATATATATATATATATATATATATATATATATATATATATATATATATATATATATATATATATATATATATATATATATATATATATATATATATATATATAATTATATATATATATATATATATATTTATATATATATTTTTATTTTATTTATAATATATATTATTTATATTATATATTAATATATATATATATTTATTTTAATCATTATATTTATATTATATATTATTTGTAATTTTATTAATAATTTTTTAATTTTTATTTTTTGCTTGAAAAACCGTGATTTATATTAATATAAAAAAAAAAAAAATATTTTAATTTTTTTATTTTGATTTTTTTTTATTTATTATATTATAAATATTTTTTTTTTTAAAATTTTTTTTTGATTTTTTTTTTTTTTTTTTTTTTTTTTTTTTTTTTTTAAATTTTATCTGATAAAATTATATGCCCAATTAAATTGTTCTAAACACATATCAATATACATATCAAATTAAAACAATTAATAATTAGCATAAAGGTTTGGCTCGATGCCCTTTATTAGGTTTGTAATATTCATAACATGATCAAATTGCAAAAAAATGTGCGAGCGTGTAAAATCGAGTTTAAAATTTTTACAAACCATATACGGATCACCCTTTATGCACAATTATTAATTAAGCGAAAGAATAAAAAATCATCATACCCTTGAAGATCGAGCTTCCTCGGTGCAAGTTCACCTCAATCCTTTTCGCGTTCGATCTTGAATCCATAGGGTTTGGTTCCTTCCTTTGATCAGCGTTAGCCACCCAAATGTTTGGCCTCTGAGGTGATCCACGAGAAGAAGAAAATTCAAGAAGATGGGTGTTTGGCTAAACCCTAGTTTTTCTATCTACTATAGAAAAAGGTGTACTCTCCAACAATTGGAATTATTACGTATGTTGTTAAAATCAACAACCCCCCCACCCGTAATAAGACTCCTCTTATTTATAGATGTGGGCAACCCACTTAACAATTAAGGAATTGGGTTTTATTTAATTAATTAAATTCTTTTAATTAATTAAGCTCCCTAATCTTATTAGGGATAATTAATTAAACTCCTTTAATTAATTTTCCTTCTAATCTTATTAGGAATAAATGAGAGTACTTATATTAAATTAATTCCTAAACTCTTTTAGAAATTAAAATAATAATAATTGTAATAATATTAATAAGACTCCTCTTATTAATTTATATTTAATATTTCTAAAATATTAAATAATAAATATTAAGCTATTTAATTTATTCTATCACCATAGATTAAATTAAATATACTTAACTATATTATTACGATTATGCCATTAACTTCTTAAATAATTATTCTTCCTTTTATGGTGTGACCCCTTTAGGTTCTCCATATTAAGCCGGTTGTGAATAAATCAATTAGAACAATTCTAATCTTATTTAAATAAATAAATTAAACAATTAATTTATTTAAATAAATATTTTATTCTCTGATAGGGATAAGCCTCCCCTAGCGATCAACGACTTTCCGGATAATATAGATTTCAACATTAATCATTAAAGAACCTTTGAGTAAATAGTTCTTGCAAATGCAATTCAATCCTTCCACCATCTGATGTCCCGATTAAATATAAGGCATGGAATTCTTGTCGAGTCTTATTTTATTTAATTATATGTATTTCGATCTTAAATGCACAACTCAAATAATGCAAATTAGAAACTCCTTTCTAATTTCATTACGCCTTAACCAAGGACTCTTTGGGTTGTCATTTATCGAATCACATAGGACATTTCTCTTCTTTTATTAGAAGTGGTAGATTCTTTATTGATCATACATTATCTCCATATACAACTTATTATACCCAAGCATACCCTTTGATATACCTAAGGGTCTTAAGGAATAAGTCAAAGTATAACTCATCATACACGAATCTTATGATGATCTCAAGTCGAGGATTACTTGTACTACTATCACTCTGAGAATTCTATTGACGAGGCAAATAAAACTCCATTAGGTATTCCTTAGCGAGCCACGTTCGATGAACTTATTCTCTAATAAGCACCTACATACTTGCTTTAGTGTCTCCACACAAATGATCATGAGATCAATCATCCTCATCGATGAAGCAAAACAGCGTATGTACCCGATCTATCAGGATTCACTAATCCCCGATTTAGTAATCCAATGATTGGGAACTATTTTAGTTTTAAGCTTTCTAAAATTTAGATCATTAGAATGATCATCATCATTATTCTAAAAGCATTGCTTAAAACTATGGGTTTATCACATATTATAAAAAACGACATCGTGTAGATAATTAAAAGCCTTTAATAAATTAATACTTTTTATTAATAAATGAATAAGATTATTCTGAAAGTATATGCTTTATCATCAAACATGATTGGCTTGTGTGCATACTTTCAAGAATAATTTTATAAAGTTATTTATTTTATTAGACAATAATTAGAATATATTATATTTTATTATGCATAGTGTTGCATAGTGCATTGCATAGTTTTTTGCATTGTAAAATCTTTTATATATAAAACATAATACTTTTATAAAGTTATTTGTTTTTATTAGATTTTAAATAAAATATATAAATATATATATATATATATAGAATATATTATATTTTATTGCATAGTGTAGATCATAGTATCCTTTCTATTTTCCTATAAATAGGATGCTTAGTTATAATTGAAAACCACACCGTAGTTCGGAGAATTCTTACATAATCTTGGCGTATTTCTTTAGAGTATTAAGAAGTTTTGAGTAGTCAAGAGTTTTCTTCAAAATATCATCGCCTACCGATTGAATACTCTTCTTTTATGGTAAGGGATATTATTTGTTGTACTAAGTAAGGGCATTCTTTCTTTCTTATTAATGAAGAGGACTTACATTATTCCATTCTTTATTATTACATTTGAATAACTTTTGTATGTCTGTGCTGGATACCATATACTTGGTGAAATTCTTACATTATTCCATTCTTTATTATTATGTTGGAATAACATTGTCATGCAATCTTTGGAACATCGTGGTGAAATTCTTCCGTTACACATGACTGGTTCCATTCTTTATTATTTTGTTGGAACATCCTGTCTGTGCGTTTATGCATGACCTGGTTCCGTTGTTTATTATTTTGTTAAAATATCTTGTATGTGCATTTACGCATGACCTGGTTCCATTATTTATTATTCTATTGGAATATTACATACGTGCGTTTTGCATGACACAGTTCCGTTATTTATTATTACATTAGAATACCACATGTACATGCGGTCTATCGCATGCTTGGTGATTTCTTTTGTTATTCCATTCTTTATTATACTCAGTTAGTTAAAGTTTTGACTTCTATACTCCATGAAATTAGTGGAATATCCTTGATATTTGCGCTTCATCCAGTATCTTTTCATGGAAATATTCCTCTGAGGACTCTACAAGGAAGTATCATGTTAACAATTTGGACGTTATTAGTTCCTGGATAAATTAATTCTTGAAATTGTTTTTATTGAATTCTTATATCATTGTCATCATCCTCATGTTTATATTATATTGAAAGTCATATGTGGCCTGTAGTGCATAAATGGACTTGGTATGATTATGACCAGGGATTATTCTGTGTAATCATGAGCGTAATGTTACAAATGATGTGGAAAAAGTCTTCATTGGCCCGTAGTGCATTGATGGACAGTTGTTGGCATGATCATAACCATTGATGAAAACACGAATATCCTTGGCCCGTAGTGCATGGATAATTTGTGGTCGTGATACTAATAAATATCCTTGGCCGTAGTGCAGGGATGATTTGGATTATTTATTAAGCTGAGTCTCAGCGATAAAAGTAATGAAAAACCTTTTAAATCATAGAAGATAGTAGATTTTATTCTCTACTTGACTCTTCTAATGGATTTCTTGTTCATTTATTGCGATTAAACTTGATGTTTGTTATATTTTATCAGTTTAACATTGTTGAAGGTTAATGATAATTTATTACGCATTATCTTAGTCATAATATTTCTTCTTGGGCTAGTTGAGCTCACCCTTTTGCTTTCATTGTTCTCTTGAGAAATGAGAACGTAATTGAGGACTAGTCGGGAGAGCGGAGTGATGGTCAGGATGATAGCATTAGTAGTCCTCACTATTACTATGAAATAGTGTGATAATAAATGTAATGAGGACTTATTTTGAGTTTGAATACTATCTAGAAGACATTATTTGTTTTAAAACTCACAGCTCATGTTGTATATTTAAGGTTGTATTTGTATTATGTACCATGTATTTGGCGACTTTCGAGAATATGTGATGTATACTTATTTTGGGGCGTCACGGTTAGTATCAAAGCTTAGGGATATGATCCTGGTGAGATGTGAGACAAGAACTAGGAGGGGCGAGGCGAAATTCCTTCGCTAGTATGACCTACTAAGTTTATTTGGTATTTAATTGGTCGGTCGAGTATAGGGATAATATGTGATATGATAACTTAACCCTTGTTTTGTGGCGATATCTAAAACTGACATCCGAGAATGTTGAGAATAGCAATGGAGCACAGGAGACCGTTGAGTCTCCTTATATCAATAATCTTGAGAATGTGCATCGAAGGCGACAATCCTCATGCAAAACAACAACACCAACCAAATGAATGAACAATGTTCGAGCTTTATCTGATTTCCAAAATGTAGGTGGAAACACTAGAAACTCTCGAGCAGTCACCTTTAAGCGATTCAAGGAGGCTGGGACCACGAGTTTATTGGAGAGCCAAAACCACTTAAAGGCGAGAGCGTGGATAAAGCGAGATCACCAAGATATTTGATGTCTTGGGATGCTCAGAGGCAAAAGGTTCCCTTTTCCACCTTTATGTTGCGAGGAGAGCGATTCTTGGTGGGAATCGGTAAAAGCGTACTCAACTGCCCATGCTTGAAGATGTCTTGGGAGAAGTTCGAAGAACTATTCAATGACAAGTACTTTCCCAAATGTATTCGTCACATTAAAGAGGTAGAGTTCATCAAGTTGGAGCAAAACAATATGGCCGTGTTGCGATCTGAAGCTAAGTTTGCCGAGTTGTCCCGTTTTAAGGTCTCACTTGGTTGATAATGAGGAAAGAATGGCGCTTGAATGTTTCTAAGAGGTTTGAAACCTGAGATACGTCAATATCTAATTTCTCATAAACTATGTTTGTATTCAGATGTTGTAAATAGGGCTCAGTTATTAGAGCGTGATAATGAGTTAACTCAACCAAGAGAAAGCAGCCAGCAAAATGATAATACCAGTGGTAGCAGTCATCGAAGCGGTGACAACAAACGTGGAGGGAATCAACATGCCAGAAATGGTAACCACTTTTGTGGAAATCATGGCCAAGACAATAAGAATGGACATTTCAAGAAGAGGAGATTCAAAAATAATGGAAAGACGTCAGCATCAGCACCCATGGTTAAGGAGGAGAACGACCACCTATCATATGCTTCAAATGTGGAGGGGAGGGACATATCAGTCCAAACTACGCGATGCCATCCAAAGCGTGTTATAATTGTGGAAGAGAAGGTCACCTAGCCCAATTTTGTCGTGCACCGAAGATAAGTCTAGTTGGAACGGTGACACAAAATACCGTCCCAGATAAGTCAAACCCGGTAGTCCAAGGGAGAGCTTTTGTTGTGACCTCCCAGAAAGTAAGGAACCCGAATGAGGTCATCACGGGTAAGCTTATCATAAACTCTAGTAAAGTCTATACCTTATTTGATAGCGGTTCTACCCATTCTTTTATTTCTCCTACTTACGCTCAACGATTAAATTTGACTCCGGAGAAATTAGACTTTGAATTATTTGTGGAAACTCCGTTGGGAGAAACCTTCATTACATCCACTGTTTATAAGTCTTGTTTGGTTCAAATCGGTACCCTCACATTACCTGTCGATCTTATTTCATTAAAAATACTTGCATTTGATGTGATTCTAGGGATTGATTGGTTAACTATTCATCATGCAAAAATTGATTTTTTTTAAATAAGGTTGTTAACTTTCATATTCCTAACCAACCAATTATCTTGAATTCAAGCAACCAAACCATTAAAATCAATCACTTTGTAATCTCAAACCATAAAGCTATTCGTTTATTGAAAAATGGATGTCAAGCTTTCTTAGCTCATGTCACCGATTTAAACAAAAATACGTCGTATTTGAATGATATTTCTATTGTTAATAAATTTCTGGCGTATTCCACGAAGAACTTCTGCCTACCCCGAGGCATGAAATTATATTTTGTATCGACACGGAACCCGATAAAAACCCATTTCCAAAGCCCCATATCGAATGGCTCTATTGAACTTCGAGGAGTTAAAGACCCAATTGCGAGGAATTGTTAGACATTGGTTTAATTAGTCTAAAACGTCTCCTTGGGGTGCTCTTATTCTATTAAGTGAAGAAGAAAGATGGGAGTATCGCGACTTTGTATTGATTATCGGGGTTGAATCATGTCACCATCAAAAATAAGTACCCATTGCCACGTATTGATGACTGTTTGACCCGTTGCAAGGAGCCAAATTCTTTTCAAAGATTAATCTTCGTTACGGATATCACCAATTGAAGATTAGAACCGATGACATTCCAAAGACGGTTTTCAGAACTCGGTACATGCATTATGAATTCCTAGTCATGTCTTTTGGATTGACTAATGCTCCTGCTGCCTTTATGGATATGATGAACCGAGTATTCAAGGAATATTTTGATCACTTTGTGGTCGTCTTTATTGATGACATCCTTATTTATTCCAAAAGCCGTGAAGATCATGAACAACACTTGAGGCTGATACTCCAAAAGTTTCGTGAATACAAGCTTTATGTCAAGTTGAAGAAATACGAGTTCTGGCTTCAGGAAGTAGCATTCCTTGGGCACGTAGTATCAAGTCATGGAATATCTGTTGACCCGACCAAAATTAAAGCAATTCAAAGCTGGGAGCAACCTAAATCATTGACCAAAGTACGTAGCTTTCTCAATTTAGCTGGTTATTATCGGAGATTCGTGGAAGGATTTTCTTGAATCACTACTCCATTAACTCAGCTGACTCGAAAAGATACAAAGTTCGGTTGGATCAATGAATGTGAGAAGAGTTTTCAAGAACTCAAGAGGAGACTCATTTAGACACTGTTACGTGAATACCATTTGGCTCAGAGGGATTTGTCATCTACAGTGATGCTTCGGGCAAAGGGTTGGGATGTGTTCTCATGTAATATGGGAAAGTCATAGCCTATGCCTCAAGACAACTCAAAGAATATGAGAGGAATTATCCTACTCATGATCTAGAGTTGGCAGCTGTTGTCTTCACACTTAAAATTTGGAGGCATTACTTGTATGGGGAGGAAGTGGAGATCTTTACAGTTCATAAAAGCCTCAAATATTTCTTCACTCAAAAGGAACTCAACATGCGACAAGAACATTGGCTTGAACTATTGAAAGATTATGATCATACCATCCAATACCATACTGGAAAAGCGAACGTGGTAGCTGACGCATTGAGTAGAAGATCATATGCAAGTACGAGTGCGATATTGTCAACGCAAAGGCCCATTTTGTGTGACTTGCAAAGGATGGAGATAGAGTTAAAGACTCTAGGGACCCATGTGATGATGGCGAATATACGAGTAGAACTGACTTTAATTGATAAAGTTAAAGCTTCTCAAGATCTGAGACACAGGAGGCGATCATTATGAAGAAGAAAGTGCGAGGAAGGTGCTATCCGGGAAGCAAGAATCGATGAAGAAGGAATACTTTGAGTCAACTCCGGACTTTTTGTTCCTAACGACCCTAATTTAAAGTATAAAATCATGATGGAGGGGCACAATACACTGTTTGCAATCCATCCTGGGAGTACCAAAATGTATCATAATCTTCGACATACATTTTGGCGGGGCAATATGAAGAGAGAAATAGTGCTGTTTAGCTCAAGGTGTCTAACGTGTCAACGAGTCAAGGCGGAGTATCAAGTACCAAAAGGTCCATTGCAACCACTTGAAATTCCAAAATGGAAGTGGGAGCACATTACCATAGATTTCGTTACTGGTCTTCCCAAGGTTTCTCAAGGCATAGATGCAATTTGGGTCATTGTTGATAGATTGACCAAGTCTGCTCATTTCTTACCTATACGAGAAACTTATACACTTGAACGTCTTGCTCATATGTACATAAACGAGGTTGTAAGATTGCATGGTATGCCAATATCCATAGTTTCTGATCAAGACCAAAGATTCACTTAACGATTTTAGGTTAGTTTGCAGAAAGCTATGGGCACAGGTTTACGATTTAGCTCGGCATATCATCCTCAGACAGACGGGCAGTCAGAGAGGACTATTCAAAGTCTTGAAGATTTATTAAGACTCTATGTCCTTGACTTTAAGGGAAGTTGGGATAAGTTCTTACCATTGGTGGAGTTTTCCTACAACAACAGTTATCAAGCAAGTATTGGCATGGCTCCATTTGAGGCGTTGTATGGAAGAAAGTGTCGTTCTCTAGTATGTTGGGATGAGGTGACTGAAGCAACGTTGTTGGGACTGGAGTTGGTACGTATGACTATGAAAAAGATTCAAACGATCCAACAACGTATAAAAACCTCACAAGATCGACAAAAGAGTTATGATGATCATCATCGAAAGGACGTGGAATTCGATATAGGAGATCATGTGTTGTTACGTGTTGCTCCATGAAAAGGAGTTACGAGATTTGGAAAGAGAGAAAAACTTAATCCTGGATTCATCGACCCATTTTTAAACCTCGATCGAGTAGGAACTGTGGCCTATAGACTCGCTATACCGCCAAGTATGTCTCGTGTTCATAACGTTTTTCATATATTCATATTACATAAATATGTGGAAGACCCGAACCACATTATTGAGTTAGAACCGGACGAAATAGCGGAAGATTTGATGTATGAAGAGGTTCCTGTTCAAATCTTAGATAAGAAGGAACATATTCTACGCTCTAAGTTTATACCTCAAGTCAAAGTTTTGTGGAGAAACCACGATGTTGAGGAAATGACTTGGGAATTAGAATATTAAATGAAATCAAGGTATCCTTACCTTTTCGTCATACCAGGTACGTACCCTAATTTCGAGGGCGAAATTTTATAAGAAGGGGAGGTTGTAAGACCCCAATTTTTTTTTAATAAAGATGATTTTTCTATAAATATCATTTTTGAATATTATGGAATGAATTTGATATAATGTTATAGTTGTGGGTAATATTTATAAATTTTGTAAAGTACACAAGTTGTTATATAATATTCGATTGGTCGGGGAATATTTGTTTTAACAAGGAATATTCGTACAATGGCACAATCATTGGTGGACCCCACAACAGAATTATTGTCAGATTGAGAAAATGACAAAAATAATTTAGAAAATAACGGCAGAAGTTTTACCGTTAACTGTTGAAACACCCGATGTTAAAAATACAGTAATACGCGTGGTTGCATAGTAGCACACGATATTAATTATTGATGCTTACGTGAGAAGTCACTCAGTTTTTTTCAATTATTGCTACAGTAATTGCTGCATAGTATCTCACGTTATTTGATTCAATTATTGTCAATATTTTATATAATCAATAATTGAGATGACAAAGTTATTAATATTATTATTTGCAATATTAACGATGTCTAGAAGTTCTTTCAAGGAGAGGTTTGGTCACCTAATTGCGCGCCAATGGGGAGAAATCCTTATTGGAAAGCCCTCTCTTTCCTGGGAACGAATTGGTCGATTAATAGTGTGAATTATAATAATGATGATGAGTTTTGTTTTATTAGTATTATTAATGTAATAAAACAGAAAAGCTTTTTATATAAAACATAATACTTTTATAAAGTTATTCATTTTATTAGACTATAAATAGAATATATAATATTCTATTATGCATAGTGTTTTGCATAGTAAAATCTTTTTATATAAAACAGAATATTTTTATAAAGTTATTTATTTTATTAGATTTTAAATAATATATATATATATATATTTAGAATATATTATATTTTATTGCATAGTGCAGCATAGTATCCTTTCTATTTTCCTATAAATAGGATGCTTAGTTATAAATGAAAACCACACTAGAAGTTCAGAGAATTCTTCTATATTCTTGAGCGTATTTCTTTAGAGTTTTAAGAAGCTTTGAGTTATTCCATTTTTTATTATTCTGTTGGAATAACCTGTATACGCGGGATACCATATACTTGGTGAAATTCTTCTGTTATTCCATTCTTTATTATTATGTTGGAATAAGCTGTCTATGCAAAGTACTGCATACATGGTGAAATTCTTCTGTTATTCCATTCTTTATTATTCTGTTGGAACATCTTGTCTGTGCGTTTATGCAATACCTGGTTCCGTTGTTTATTATTCTGTTGGAATATCCTGTCTGTGTGTTTACGCATGACTTGGTTCCATTATTTATTATTCTATTGGAATATCCTGTCTGTGCGTTTACGCATGACCTGGTTCCGTTATTTATGATTCTGTTGGAATATCCTGTCTGTGCGGTCTATCGCATGCTTGGCGAATTCTTTTGTTATTCTATTCTTTATTATACTTAGTTAGTTAAAGTTTTGACTTCTATACTCCATGAAATTAGTGGAATATCCTTGATATTTGTGCTTCATCCAGTATCTTTTCATGGAAATATTCCTCTGAGGATTCTTGAGTGTTACTCTACAAAGAAGGATCATGTTGACAATTTGGACGTTATTAGTTCCTGGATAAATTAATTCTTGAACTTATTTTATTGAATTCTTATATCATTGTCATCATCTTCATGTTTATATTATATTGAAAGTCATCTGTGGCCTGTAGTGCATAAATGGACTTGGTATGATTATGACCAGGATTATTCGGTGTAATCATGACCGTAATGTTACAAATGATGTAGAAAAAGTCCTTATTGGCCCGTAGTGCATTGATGGACAGTTGTTGGCATGATCGTGACCATTGACGAATACACGAATATCCTTGGCCCGTAGTGCATGGATGTGGTCGTATGATACTAATAAATATCCTTGGCCGTAGTACATGGATGATGTGGATTATTTATTAAGCCGAGTCTCAGCGATAAAAGTAATGAAAAACCTTTTAAATCATAGAAGATAGTAGATTTTATTCTCTACTTGACACTTCTAATGGATTGCTCGTTCCGCTGTAGTTAAACTTGATGTTTGTTATATTTTATCAGTTTAACACTGTTGAAGGCTAATGATAATTTATTCTGCATTATCTTAGTCATAATATTTCTTACTGGGCTAGTTGAGCTCACCCTTTTGTTTTCATTGTTCTCTTTAGGAAATGAGAACGTAGCAGGGACTAGTCGGGGAACGGAGTGACGATCCAGATGATAGCATTAGTAGTCCTCACTATTCTATGAAATAGTGTGATAATAAATGTAATGAGGACTTATTTTGAGTTTGAATATGTGACGCCCCCAAATCCTGCTATCTTCCAACCCGACAGATGGCGCTCCACGATACTACATTCCATCCAATCATTCCATTGAAATAACAAAATAATGAGTGTAATTACTATCTTTGCATTACATCTGTAATAAATCCTTTCCCAGGTTCATAACCAAATAAATTCGTTGTTCTTCATAAGTGTATTACATACAAATATATTAGTCTATTATAGGACGGTTAATTGTCCATCTTAGCCTTGCCTTTATCTCTCTTAGAACTCTCAGTTCGTTCGGCTTTAGCTGCAAACAAAGAATCATATGAATATCACATCAACAAATACATGCTTTATATCCATATCTGAATAATTATCTACGAAGCATTATGAAACATTTGACTAATACTTCTCTTACAACAATTCAAGAGTATATATAATAGCTTAGGAATGATGAACCGGTCAATAGACCAGGAACATACTCTTTTCGTTTTCATACTTGAAAAGGATATCCGGCACTAAGGCCATCCACCCGACTTTACTTACGAGCACTTCTAGGTGATCTGCCTATTGTACTCTATGTTGATCAACACTCTTACGTTAAACGTATTTACATTCAACATTTGCCAACCTCGCATGCCCATCAAATAATCGATGAAAAATACTTTTGTTTGTATATAGACAAACTTACCTTCTCATCTGTACCAAATACTTGGCATATGATAGCGTTAACAGTTCT
The DNA here is from genome assembly GCA_020205615.1 of Panax quinquefolius. Lineage (NCBI taxonomy): Eukaryota > Viridiplantae > Streptophyta > Magnoliopsida > Apiales > Araliaceae > Panax > Panax quinquefolius. The sequence goes on from CM035165.1 coordinate 73,285,479, forward strand.
ATATCAACAGACTTGTAACAAATCAATCAACTCTTCAATACTTGTCTAGCCGAGTTAAAACATGCATCGACTCTTTTCTATTTACCATTCATCCATTGTATAACATGCATCACGTAAAAACTTGACCAACACGAAGGTCAGACAAGCGTTAAAAAAGACTTGCCTTCAAGCTTCTTCGAATTTATAATTCAACTATTCTCAGTCTTTACAGGATCTACATGATACATTCACATAGCACGCTATAATTAGTTACCACATAAACTATCTTTACGGTTCTAACCAACTTCTTTCTCTTCTATGTTTTATTTGAATTAACTTCGTTATTAAAGTCGATTCAACTCTTTATACTTCGTTATGTTTCATTAATGTTCTTACATCCTTAACCAACATTCGATCATAAATGGTTAATTACAAACGTTGAACATCATTCACGGTTCACTCATTACATCTTTATGTTCTTCGTTTGATTACTATTAAACCTTACTAGATTTTCTTATATTAACACCTTACAAATGAGTTAAGGTAAGTCTTATAATGTACCTTAAGTACCTTCAATATCTTACATTAAGTCTTCATTCAAAATGGAACAAAAACTAACTTGGTCAACCTTTTTCTACTACTGGTACTGCGGCGCGACATCCTATGCATTCTAGTGGCGCTGCGGCGCCACTCTCCAGAGGTTTTGCTCGGACTTGGCATTGCGGCGCGAGTCCATGTACAAATTCTCGCGCTGTGGCGCGAGTCTCCAGAACTTTTTATTTTCTCCCGGCCATAACTGGCACTGCGGCATGACAGATAACACAGGGTTTGGCGCTGCGGCGCCGAACCTGTGTATCAGTTGGCCAAAACAGTTTGGTTTCTTAACGAAACTCACGGCTTCCTAATTTGTTTGTTTTATATCCGAATTTACCCATTCAAATTCCTACAAGTCAGGAATTACATCCTTTACGTGTTCATATAAGAATTTCATATTTCTGAATTCTTTAACTCGGAATTCACCTTTGAGTTCATTTTTGAGCGTTCGTTTAACGTTTTCGTCCGTTCAATACTCGTTTTCTTCGTTATAAGTCGGAATGCGACGATTATTTCGCCAATGACTCTTAATTACCTCATCTCACGTGTTGACATTGGAAACCAACGTTTTCAAGTCACACAATAACTTTTGACCCTTAATCCGGACTTTATACGTTTTCGACGTTTAACTTCAATTTTCGTACAATTCGTCATAACTTCGTTACTAATGTTCGTTAAGCCAAATCACATGGAATACTTCCATGGACTTCATATCTACATCCTAACCAATCAAGATGTACATACCTTAGCTACAACGGTTTCCAAAACGTTCAATTATAACTAAGTTCATGTTCAAGACTTTCTACGTTTTCCACTTACGTAAACACTTACGATTTCTATTTGGTCATGACTTATAGAGATTGAATCTATGGTAAGTCACTCTCATTCCACCCTACAAGCCATACCCCACCCATTTATGATTCTCCATGATAAAAAAAACCAAAAGAGATGGAATTAGAATTGAAGAGTATTACCTTAAGAACTCTTAGTGTTCTTGTTGAACTTTTAATGAAAAAGCTTCAAGGTAGAAGAATAGTTTAAGTCTAGCTCTCTTTCTCTTTCAAATATGTTGGACAAGCTTTTTAAAACAACAAAAATCCAACCTAAGCCTTGTATATATAGAAAACCAAATGAGGGCAAAAATGTCCAATTTTCCACTTGCCTTGCAAACCAAGTGGCTGTCCCACCTTGCCCATGGATCATCCCCATGGGTTGCCCCATGTGTTTTACCCATCCCTTGACCCACAATTTAATTCTTTGGATTGGGCATGACATTAATAAACATTGGGCTTTAACCAATCTAATATTGGGCCTTCACTTGGTCTTGTATACTTAATTCATTGGGCTTGTTATTAATCCAAGTCCAATTAGATTGGATAAAATCCTTAGCTCGTACTCTAATAATATAACTCGTATTCTACGCGTATTATTCACGTATTCTCTTCGTATAATATTCATATAATAATCGTATTATACGTCGTACTATTCTTCATATCATACTCGTATACATACTAGTATAATACTCAAATTCCATACGTATAATAATCGAAACGACTATACACATTACATTTCCCTTCCGAAAACCTCTTACACAAACCCTTAGGTTTTAAGTCTATAGGTGAAAACTTTGTTTGCCATAACGGAAATATTATTGGATATTCCATAATATCGTCATATTCTAACATTACGTGTTTCTCAGAATTTCAAACCCTAGCTCCGAACGACATCGGATGAATAGTGTTTTTACGCAAACAATCTCAGAAAACCTTCGTTCTCGTCTTGATAATTCACAAAAATTAATTCTAGCTCAAAGCCAAAATACTAACCACATCCATATGTTCTAGGTCATAGAACGACCTTCGAATATCTTACTCACATAACAAATCAATTAAATTCATTTAATTCACATAATCAAATAAAAATTTAATTCATTGAAAATTCAAAATTCTCGGGCGTTACATTCTTCCCTCCTTATAAGGATTCTGTCCCCAGAATCTCGCTAATCTTACATAAACAAATGAGGAAATTTTTCCTTCATTTTACTTTCGAGCTCCCACGTTGCTTCTTCAGCATCGTTGTTACTCCAAATTACCTTTACTAAAGGTATTACTTTATTTCTCAAGACTTGTTCCTTCCTATTAATAATCTGAATCGGAAGTTCTTTATATGTTAAGTCTTTTTCTACTTGAATAGACTTATACTCAATTACATGCTTATAGTCCAGTTTATAAGGACGCAACACAGACACGTGAAACACATTGTGTATTCTTTCCATTTCTGGAGGTAAGGCTACTTCATAAGCTACCTCTCCTATCCTTCTTAAAATCTCAAAAGGTCCTACAAACCTTGGACTTAACTTCCCTTTCTTTCCAAAACGTATCTTTCCTTTCCAAGGTGATACTTTTAGAAAAAACATAAGACCCTACTTCAAACTCTCTCTTCTCTCGATGAGGATCTGCATACTTTCGTTGTCTATCTTGAGCTGTTACTAATCGAGCTCTTATTAGCTTCACCATGTCTGCCGTTTGTTGTACCATCTCAGGTCCCAACATTCGACGTTCGCCTACTTCATCCCAACAAAGTGGTGTTCTGCACTTCCTTCCATACAACGCTTCGTAAGGCGGCATGCTATACTAAGCGAATTCTACCAAAGGTAGATGTTCGTCCTAACTTCCCCAGAAATCCATAACGCAAGATCTTAACATATCTTCTAGCGTTTGAATTGTCCGTTCGCTTTATCCATCCATCCGTGGATGATATGTCGTACTCAATCTCAACTGCATTCTCATTTGCTCTTACAAACTCCTCCAAAAGTTTGACGTGAATCATGGATCACGATCGGACACAATCGAAACAGGTACTCCATGTCTAGAAATGATTTCTTTGACATAAAGCTTAGCTAACTACTATAGGTTATACCTAACTCCTATTGGTAGAAAATGAGCCGATTTAGTTAATCGATCTACTATTACCCAAATAGCATCGTATCCTTTTCTTGTCGTTGGAAGTCCTACCACAAAATCCATGGTGATATGCTCCCATTTCCACTTTGTAAACTTTCTTTATCAAGGTTATACTTGGTCTTCACGTCATCCTTCATTATCTTTTTCATCTGCTTGCATTCTTCAATACTTAGCTATACTTCCTTAACCCGTTCTACTATCGTTGGTCGAGTTTCTATTGAAAATAACATCTCTCCCATTTAACTTGGTAACTTAACTTCTAACTCCATCTTCGCCATCTCTGTTATTAACTCATTCTGAGTCGTTAACATTGACAGCTTTTCTCTACCCTTCCAACTTAACGCATCAGCAACTACATCCGCCTTTCCCGGATGATATAAGATATCATAGTCATAATCTTTTATCAACTCTAACCACCTTCTCTGCCTCATGTTCAACTCCTTCTGTGTGAAGATATATTTCAAACTTTTATGGTCCATGTATATCTCACATTTTTCCCCGTATAAATAATGTTTCCATATTTTTAAAGCAAACACTACAACTGTCAGTTCTAGGTCATGAGTAGAATAGACCTTCTCATAATCCTTTAACTGACGTGACACATACGCAATGACTTTGCCATGCTGCATAAGCACGCATCCTAGTCCTCTATGTGTAGCATCGCTATAAACTACAAAATTTCCCATATCATCTGGTAAATATAATACAGGTGCCTCACTCAACCTCCTTTTTAGTTCTTGAAAACTGCGCTCACACTTTTCTGCCCACTCGTACTTCACCGACTTCCTTGTCAGATTTGTCAATGGAGTAGCTAATTTAGAAAAGTCCTAAATGAACCTTCTATAGTATCCCGCTAACCCCAGAAAACTCGGTTGACATTTTCGATTGCTCCCACTCATTCACCACTTCCACTTTCGCCGGATCTACGGATATGCCATTTTTGTCTATAACATGTCCTAGAAACTGCATTCGTTAGAGCCAAAATTCACACTTAGTGAATTTCGCATATAACTTCTCCCTTCGTAGTGTTTCCAACACTATTCTTAGATGTTCAGCATGATCTTCTGGCATCTTGGAATAGACTAGAATATCATCAATGAACACTACGACGAACTTGTCCAAATACTGTTTGAACACTCTGTTCATCATATCCATGAATGCGGCTGGCGCATTCGTCAACCCAAACGACATAACCAAAAACTCGTAATGCCCGTAACGAGTTCTGAACGTCGTCTTAGGTATATCTTCCTTCCTCACTTTTAGTTGATGGTACCCCGTGCGCAAATCTATCTTAGAAAAATACTTTGCCCCTTTCAACTGATCAAATAGATCATCGATCCTGGGCAACGAGTATTTATTCTTAATTGTTAACTTGTTCAACTCCCGATAGTCGATACAAAGTCGTAATGATCTGTCCTTCTTCTTTACAAACAACACCGGTGCCCCCCACGGTGACACACTTGGTTGAATGTACTTTCTATCTAATAGTTTCTATAACTGAACCATTAACTCCTTCATCTTAACTGGCGCCATCTTATATGGTGCCTTTGAAACTGGTGTCATACCCGGCAACAAGTCAATCACGAATTCTACATCTCTATTTGGCGGAATACCGGGTAACTCCTCTGGAAACACATCTGCGAATTCCTGCACCATCGCTATCTGTTCCAATGATGTTCCCACTCTTTGGGTATCCACCACGTGACACAGATAACCCTTACACCCTTTCTTCAGCATCTTCCTAGCTTGTGTCATGGTTAGACAACAAGTACGTCCTGGTGATTTATTTCCATAAAACACCACCTCAGGTTTCTTAGGAAGTCTCAGGTTTATACTCTTTCTATGACAATCTATTATCGCTCTATGGTTAATTAAGTAATCCATACCGAGAATCACATCGAATTCTCTTAACCTTATCGGTAAAAGATCTACCGATAATCTATTACCCCTGATATCTACAAAATAATTCCTATGAATGTGTTCAATGGGAATTATCTCCTCGTTTGCTACCTTAACGTCTAAAGGTATTTCTAATTTTTCAGGACTTAATCCCAAATGCTGAGCAAATCCATATGCTATAAAAGAACAAGTAGCACCCGAGTCAAATAACACATAAGCATTTATTTCATTGACTGGAATGATACTGCTTTACTACATCCGTCGATGCAACCGCATCTTGGGCCGTCGTATTAGGCATCTGGTGGGTCTACCCAATGATGTTGTTGGTCCAGTAATGACTAAATTACCACTACCAGAACCCTTAACCCTCCGCCCCTTTCATTGGGTAATTTCTTGCCATATGGTTCTGCCAGCCCACAAACAAAACATCCCGGCTTTTCTTAGGATTAGGGCAATTGGGAGATATATGACCCTCCCCTTACAGTTATAACAACCGGTCTTCCCTTTCAGGCAGACTCCCAGATAAGTCTTATTGCATGTCTTACATGCCTCTATCCTTCGTTTAGGATCCCCTTATTTTGCCCCAGTATTGCTAGGGTTAAAATTCTTCCTCTTAGGCATATTGCCACTTCCACTGGCAACCTCTGCCTTATTTCCTCCTTCTCCCTTACTCTTATTCTTTCTATCTTTGTGGTATTGGGTCAACGCCTCAATACCACCCTCTACTATTATCACTTTTTCCAGAATGGTCCCGTTGGAAGCACTCTAAAAAACTGATATCCTACTATAGAGCCAGGGTTTTAGGCCCTGCTCAAACCTACGAGCCTTCCTCTCCTCCGTGTCTACTTGGTGTGGAATGAACCTCGCCAATTCATTGAATTTGGCCGCATATTGGGGAACATTCAAGTCCCTCTGCTTAAGTTCTAAGAACTTAATCTTTATTCTCCTTTGCATGCTAGTAGGTAAATAGTTCTCGAAGAATACTTTCTTAAACTATTCCCATATAACGACTTGCTCCAAATTTCACTACAGGTGAGCCTCCCACCGGTGGTTGGCTTCCCCTTCATCATATAGGTCATAAAGAGGTCTTTTACACCTCATTCGTTTGTAATAACAAATGCCTTTTCTATTTCCTTGACCCATGTTTGGGCCCCATTTGGGCCCGTCGTTCCCTTAAATTTGGGTGGACCTACACTTTTAAATTCCTTAAAGGTAGTCGTTCGGGATACCCTAGGTCCTGCGGGTGATCTACCCCCAGCTTGGTTAAACGCAGTCGTTAATAAATTAACGAACTCTTACATTGGGTTATTAGGACCCCTCGTTCTCATTATGCGATTACGCCTCTTGGTTACGTTGCCTTTATTCTTGGCGGCATTTACGATTAAATAAATAAAGTTACATTATTACTTATTTACTTACTTCTTTATTAGTCACAAACAATGAACAATAACTCATACACAACAAAAGCAAACTAAAAAATAAAACTTCCTTATATTAAAATGCTTCTTTATAGTTCAAAACTATTTACAAGTTGCTTTCCATAGTCCAAAAGCTATTACATATTTATCCATGATTGACTTCTACAAAAATTGGGATTTACAAAAGACTACCCTTTAATTATACAAAAGAGGGTTTTACGTCACTACACAAAAGTATTCACCATACTACTTCTATCTTGTTTAACAACATTCTCATGCTTACGATTAGCTAGAATCGACACAATATCTCGACTTATAGTATGTCGAGTGTCCCCGACTTCAATAGAATAGCAAGCTATCTTAATCTTGAAATCATTATGCGCCTTTGTCATTTATATATGACATTAAATGCTATCTTCTCGTCTTTTTCAACCAATTTCTTGCGAGTTCTATGACCTCGTTCTTATAGTCACAGGCCTTCTCGATCATGAGCACTTTCTCATCGTGCTCAATCTCATAGCCTACATCTGCGAGACTCTTTAGCCCCATAGAGATCAACGATCTCTTCCTTGCAGTCTTTGCACCATATTGTGTAGTTGCGTTACGTTCACGGTCAAGCATCGAGAGGTACATTTCCCTCGTAGTCTCGGTGAGTGTGCGACTCTGGGGTAGGCATCACCATATTAATAATCAATGTCACCTCCATGTCATCCTCCACATCAATCATCATATTCAAATATGATGCTATCCCCATGCTCTCCTCGAGAATAGTCCTCCTCAGGAGTAATATTCCTCGAGGCTCGACTCCTCTAGAATCACTACGGTATATACTGCTATAGGCACATGTCTCTTGTCTCGGCTTCGGTTCACGGACTCTCGTGATCACATGTATATCCCTATACATCAAGCTATCAATCGACATCTACAATAACACATAACAAACTGATTAGTACATAATACACAATAATAAAAGCACAAATCACATTTAATCCATTTAGGATTACTTTCCATCTTTTAAATCTTTTGGTACTGAGTTTCCTCAATACCTCATTAACTCATTTGACTCGAGTTAACTTTCTTCGGACTCTTCCTTTCCTACAAGGTTATTAGCCTAAGGTTCTTCCCCCCCTTAAGTTTTATAATCTAATGCTTTGATACCAACCTGTGACGCCCCCAAATCCGGGCATCTTCTAACCCGACAGATGGTGCTCCACGATACTACATTCCATACAATCATTCCATTGAAATAACTACAAAACGAGTGTAATTACTATCTTTGTATTACATCTATAATAAATTGTTTCCCAGGTTCATAACCAAATACATTCATTGTTCTTCATAAGTGTAATACATACAAATATACTAGTCTATTACAGGACGGTTAATTGTCCATCTTAGCCTTGCCTTTATCTCTCTTAGAACTCATAGTTCGTTTGACTTTAGCTGCAAACATATGGTTCAAGCAAGAATGAGCATAACTAGCTCAGCAAGTCTTAACAAAGAATCATATGAATATCACATCAACAAATACATGTTTTATATCTATATCTGAATAATTATTTACGAAGCATTATGAAAGATTTGACTAATACTTCTCTTACAACAATTCCGGAGTATATATAATAGCTTAGGAATGATGAACCGGTCAATAGACCAGGAATATACTCTTTTCGTTTTCATACTTGAAAAGGATATTCGGCACTAAGGCCATCCACCCGTCTTTACTTACGAGCACTTCTAGGTGATCAGCCTATATTACTTTATTTTGATCAAAACTCTTACATTAAACGTATTTACGTTCAACATTTGGCAACCTCGCGTGCCCATCGAATAATCGATGAAAAATACTTTTGTTTGTACATAGACAAACTTACCTTCTCATCCGTACCAAATACTTGGCATAGGATAGCGTTAACAGATCTATATCAACAGACTTATAACAAATCAATCAACTCTTCAATACTTGTCTAGCCGAGTTAAAATAGGCATCAACTCTTTTTTATTTACCATTCATGCATTGTATAACATGCATCACGTAAAAACTTGACTAACGCGAAGGTTAGACAAGCGTTAAGAAAGACTTGCCTTCAAGCGTCTTCGAAATTATAATTCAACTATTCTCAGTCTTTATAGGATCTACATGATACATTCACATAGCACACTGTAATTAGTTACCACATAAACTATCTTTACGGTTCTAACCAACTTCTTTCTCTTCTATGTTTTATTTGAATTAACTTCGTTATTAAAGTCGATTCAACTCTTTATACTTCGTTACGTTTCAATAAAGTTCTTACATCCTTAACCGACATTCGATCATAAATGGTTAATTACCAACGTTAAACGTCATTCACGGTTCACTCATTACGTCTTTATGTTCTTCGTTTAATTACTATTAAACCTTACTAGATTTTCTTACATTAACACCTTACAAATGAGTTAAGGTAAGTCTTATAATGTACATTAAGTACCTTCAATATCTTACATTAAGTCTTCATTCAAAATGGAACAAAAACTAACTTGTTCAACCTTTTTCTACTGCCAGCGCTGTGGCGCGACATCCTATGCATTCTAGTGGTGCTGCGGCGCCACTCTCCAGAGGTTTTTCCCGGACTTGGCGCTGTGGCGTGAGTCCATGTACAAACTCTCATGCTACTGCGCGAGTCTCCAGACCTTTTTATTTTCTCCAGGCCATAACTGGCGTTGCAGCGTGACAAATAACACAGGGTTTGGCGCTGCGACGCCGAACCTGTGTACCAGTTGGCCAAAACAGTTTTGTTTCTTAACGAAACTCTCGGCTTCCTAATTTGTTCGTTTTACATCCAAATTGACCCATTCGAATTCTTACAAGTTAGGAATTACATCCTTTACGTGTTCATATAAGAATTTTATATTTTCGAATTCGTTAACTATGAATTCACCTTTGAGTTCATTTTTGAGCGTTCGTTTAACGTTTTCGTCCGTTCAATACTCGTTTTCTTCGTTATAAGTCGAAATGCGACGATTCTTTCGCCAACGACTCTTAATTACCTTATCTCACATGTTGACATTGGAAACCAACGTTTTTAAGTCACACGACAACTTTTGATCCTTAATCCGGACTTTATACGTTTTTGACGTTTAACGTCTATTTTCGTATAATTCGCCATAACTTTGTTACTAATGTTCGCTAAGCCAAATCATATGGAATACTCCATGGACTTCATATCTACATCCTAACCAATCAAGATGCACATACCTTAGCTACAACAATTTCCAAAACGTTCAATTATAACTAAGTTCACGTTCAAGACTTTCTACGTTTTCCACTTACGTAAACACTTACGATTTCTATTTGGTCATGACTTATAGAGATTGAATCTATGATAAGTCACTCTCATTCCACCCTACAAGCCATACCCCACCCATTTATTATTCTCCATGATAAAAGAAAACCAAAAGAGATGGAATTAGAATTGAAGAGTATTACCTTAAGAACTCTTAGTGTTCTTGTTGAACTTTTAATGAAAAAGCTTCAAGGTAGAAGAATAGTTTAAGTCTAGCTCTCTTTCTCACTCAAATATGTTGGACAAGCTTTTTAAAACAACAAAAATCCGACCTAAGCCTTGTATATATAGAAAACCAAATGAGGGCAAAAATGTCCAATTTTCCACCTCCTTACTTAATTACCACTTTGTCACCAAGTAAAATACTTGGTGACCAAGTGATTCACTTGCCTTGCACACCAAGTGGCCGACCCACCTTGCCCATGGGTCATCCCCATGGGTTTTACCCATCCCTTGACCCGCCGGTTTGACCCACGGTTTAATTCTTTGGATTGGGCTTGACATTAATAAACATTGGGCTTTAACCAATCTAATATTAGGCCTTGACTTGGGCTTGTATACTTAATTCATTGGGCTCGTTATTAATACAAGTCCAATTAGATTGGATAAAATCCTTAGCTCATACTCTAATAATACAACTCGTATTCTACGCGTATTATTCATGTATTCTCTTCGTATAATATTCATATAATAATCGTATTATATGTCATACTATTCTCCATATCATACTCGTATACATACTAGTATAATACTCATATTCCATACGTATAATAATCGAAACGACTATACGCATTACATTTCCCTTTCAGAAACCTCTTACACAAACCCTTAGGTTTTAAGTCCGCAGGCGAAAACTTCATTTGCCATAACGAAAATTTTATTGGATATTCCATAATATCGTCATATTCTAACGTTATGCGTTTCTCAGAATTTCAAACCCTAGCTCCGAACGACATCGGATGAATAGTGTTTTTACAAAAACAATCTTAGAAAACCTTCGTTCTCGTCTTGATAATTCACAAAAATTAATTCTAGCTCAAAGCCAGAATACTAACCACATCCATATGTTCTAGGTCATAGAACGACCTTCGAACATCTTACTCACATAACGAACAATTAAATTCATTTAATTCACATAATCTAATAAAAATTTAATTCATTGAAAATTCAAAATTCTCGGGCGTTACAGAATATTGTCTAGAAGACATTATTTGTATTAAAACTCACAGCTCATGTTGTATATTTAAGGTTGTATTTGTATTCTGTACCATGTATTTGGCGACTCAGAATAGGTGATGTATACTTATTTTGGGGGCGTCACATCAGCTACCACGATCGCTTTTCCAGGATTGTATTGAACAGTATGATCATAATCTTTCAACAGTTTAAGCCAATGTCGTTGCCGCATGTTGAGTTCCTTTTGAGTGGTGAAATATTTGAGGCTTTTATGATCCGTAAAGATCTGCACCTTCTCCCCATACAGGTAATGCCTACATATTTTAAGTACGAAAATGACAGTTGCTAACTCTAGATCATGAGTAGGATGATTCCTCTCATATTCTTTGAGTTTTCGTGACGATAGGCTATGACTTTCCCATGTTGCATGAGAATACATCCTAAACCTTTGATTGAAGCATCACTGTAGATGACAAATCCCTCAGAACCAGATGGTATTGTCAGAACATGTGCTGAAATGAGTCTCCTCTTGAGTTCTTGAAAACTCTTCTCACATTCCTCACTCCAACCGAATTTTGTATCTTTTTGAGTCAGTTGAGTTAATAGAGTAGCGATTCGAGAAAACCCTTCTACGAATCTCCGATAATAACCAGCTAAGCCGAGAAAGCTACGTACTTCGATCACTGACTTAGGTTTCTCCCAGCTTTGAATTGCTTCAATCTTTGCCGGGTCAACAGATATTCCATGATTTGATATCACGTGCCCAAGGAATGCTACTTCCTCAAGCCAAAACTCGCATTTCTTTAACATGGAATATAACTTGTTTTCACGAAGCTTTTGAAGTATTTGTCTCAAGTGTTGTTCATGATCTTCACGACTTTTGGAGTAAATGAGGATGTCATCAATAAAGACAACCACAAAATGATCTAAATATTCCTTGAATACTCGGTTCATCTTATCCATGAAGGTAGCACAAGCATTAGTCAATCTAAAAAATATGACTAGGAATGTCATCAGTTTTAATCTTTAATTGATGATATTCGGAATGAAGATCGATCTTTGAAAAGAATTTGGCGCCTTGCAACTGGTTAAACAGATCATCAATACGAGGTAACGGATACCTATTTTTGATGGTGACATGATTCAACTCCCGATAATCAATAGAAAGTGGCATACTTCCATCTTTCTTCTTCACAAATAGAACAAGAGCACCCCAAGGAGACATACTAGGACAATTGAAACCGATGTGTAACAATTCCTATAGTTGGGTGTTTATCTCCTAAAGTTAAATAGGAGCCATTCGATATGGGCTTTGGAAATGGGTTTTGTACCGGATTCAAGTTCGTTACAAAATTCAATTTCACGCTCGGGGGTAGGCCAGGAAGTTCTTCAGGGAATACTTTAGGAAATTTATTAACAATAGAAATATCATTCAAATCTGACGTATTTTTATTTAAATCCGTGACATGGGATAAGAAAGCTTGACACCTGTTTTTCAATAATAGAATAGCTTTATGGCTTGATCTGAAAGTTGTAAGACCCCAAATTTTATAAAATGAAAGTATTCAATTTTCTTAAAATTATTATTTTATTTAGTAAACGGTTAAATTGATAAAGGTTAAAGTTAAGGGTGACATTTGAAAATTTTGCAAAGTAAGCAAGTTGATATAAAATATTCGTTGTGACGGAGAATATTTGATTGGTCAGGGAATATTCGTTTTAACAAGGAATATTCGTATGATGGCACAATCATTGGTGGACCCCACAACAGAGGTACTGTCGTAGTTAGAAAATGACTGAAATATATTTGTAAAATAACGGCAAAAGTTTTATCGTTAAAATGTTGAACTACCCGGTAGTAAAAGTACAGTAATACGCATGGTTGCATAGTAGCACACAATATTGATTATTGATGCTTACGTGAGAAGTCACTCAGTTATACTCAATTATTGCTACAGTAATTGCTGCATAATATCTCTCATATTATTGATTCAATTATTATCACAGTATCATCTGCATAATATTTTATATTATTAAATCAATAATTGAGATGACAAAGTTATTCATATTATTATTTGCAATATTGACGATGTCTAGAAAGTTCTGTCGAGGACATGTTTGGTCACCTAATTGCACGCCAATAGGGAGAAATCCTTATCGGAAAGCTCCCTATTTCCTAGGAATGATCTGGTTGTTCAATATTGTGAGTTATAATATTAATGATGAATAAGTTCGTATTGATTAAAGATGAAATTGATATTTTCATTGTGTTGGGATTATTAGTGTTAGTGGAAATCAACATCTATTCCGATAATAATTGATGTTTGGAGGTTATATTGACCAATCGGGTAATTAATCGGATGAATGAGCAATTAATTACTACTAATTCACATGCTTATAACTATTTATTCATATGTGTTTACTATTAATTCACATGCATGTACTATTAGGGGAGGTGGTGCAAGATTAATAATACTTGCATGACTAAATTAAAAACGGAGGAATAAATGAAGGTACTATACTGCAATTATTTTTTTCACATGTATAGAACTATTAATTCACATGATTGTACTATTGATTCACATGATTGTACTATTGATTCACATGATGTACTATTAGGGGAGGTAGTGCAAGTTTGATAATACTTGCAAGACTAAATTAAAAATGAAGGAAAAGATAAAGGTATTATACTGTAATATTTTGAGCCCCAAAACATGCAATTATTGAAACTATATTTTCCTATAAATAGAAGCTCATTCTTCTTTCATTCTCACCAATTCACTAATACTCACAAGAGCCATTATAGAGAAAGAAGCTATAGAGAGAGAAGCTATAGAGAGAAAGAAGAAGAGAAGTATGCTACTTCACTATTCCAGTATCCAGTCTTTTTCTGAGGTAAGGGGTATTATTTATTTCATATTCTGAAGAGATATAATTTTTCGTATTCGTATGAATATTATTTTCGTTCAATATTCGTAAGGAATATCATCTTCGTAGGAATATTATTTTCGTTCAACAGTCGTAAGGGGTATTATTTATTTCATATTCTGAAGAGATATTATTTTTTCGTATTCGTATGAATATTATTTTCGTTCAATATTCGTAAGGAATATCATCTTCGTTCAATATTCGTAGGAATATTATTTTCGTTCAACAGTCGTAAGGGGTATTATTTCTTTCATATTCATGAAGACAATTATTTTCTTTCAATACTCGTAAGGGTTGTTATTCCATTATTTATTATTCTATTGGAATAACTTGTCCACGCAGACTACCGCATGCATGGTGAAATTCTTCTGTTATTCCATTCTTTTTTATTCTGTTGGAATAACCTGTCTACGCGGACTACCGCATGCATGGTGAATGACCCTTTGTATTCATTCTTTATTAAATTGTGGAAATGATCTGTCTACGTGGATTACCGCATTGCAGATGAAAATCCATTTGTAGTTTCGTATATTCTATTATACTCGTATGAGATATCCTTTCTTTTGTACTCGTCATGAAATATCGTTTTCTTTTGTATTTTCCTTTTATGAGTACTATTCACGGGTACTATTCATAAAGTACTATTCACGGGGTACTATTCCTGAAATACTATTTAGAGGGTACTCTTCACCCAAGGTACTGTAACGCCCCAGAAAAATCGGATTTTTGAGAATTAAAATTTTTATTTGATTATGTGGAATAAATAAATTTAATTGATTATTTATGGGAGTAAGCTAATTGAAGGTCTTTCTATGACCTAGATGTGTCGGAATATCGTAGTATTTTGGCTATGTGGTAGAATTAAAGTGTTTGAATTTCCAAGACAAAAATAAAAGCTTTCTGAGAAGTTTTTAGAAAAACACTATTCACGCATTTCTGCTCGAGAATTATTTTTGAACTTTCGAGAAATACGTAATGATAGAATATCAAGGTGAGATAGAATATCCAATAATATTTCAGTTATGAAAAACATAATATTTTGCCTGTGGACTTAATTTGAGAACATTAGGAAAATCAAGCATTAAGAAGTTAGGGTAATGATCGTATAATATGTAGGTATTGTACGAGGGAGAGAATACAAGTATGATACGAGGTATTATACGAGTATGTATGAATGATGGTATATCGTATATGATGAATAAGTATACGAGTTAGAATACGAGAATTATACGTAGAGTATATGTTATAAGGCTTTAAGCCATTTGTGAATAGACATATGGATTATGTGAGATGTACATGTCCAATATGATTTAATATGAAAGTTCAATAGAATTAATATACAAACCCAAGTGTTTGTAATGAGAAGCCCAAAGTAATTTAATGCAAGCCCAAATGATTAAGCTAAGTTAATTAAGCTAAAGCCCAAAGTAAGAACCAATGGGTTATGGGTTGGTTTAAACACATGGGGCAAACCATGGATGATCCAAAGTAGGGAGCAAGCAAACTTAAAGGCTAAGTAAGTGTGGTAACCAAGCAAACTTAATGACAAAGTAAACTTAATTTTTAAGTGTTGTGATGGCCAAGTAAATAAGGTGGGGAACAAGTTAACTTAATGCCTAAGTAAGGAATAGTAAGGAGGTGGAAGGGCCAAAAAGACTAAACTACCCTAACCTAGCAACTCCTATAAATAGCAAGCTCAAATTTCATTATTTAGTTGTTAACTTTCTTCCAAGCTAAGCAACTTAATTGGTAGAGAGAATAAGCACATATAAAGTTAGACTTCCTTTGTTAGATTTTCAAGAAGCAAGAAGAAGATTAAGGCTTAGCAAGTGATCATCAAAGGGTAAGCAATCTTGAACCATGATCTCTTTCTCTTCCATTGATAGAGAGGTGAGTAGTGGTAGAGCATGTATGCTAAGAAAGAGTTGGAATGATGAATCAAATGGCCTAATTCTTAATAAGCCGTATAAGTCATGAATAATCTATTCATAATCATTTAAGCTATGAACTTAAGAAGAATTTGTAAGAAATTGTCTTATGTTTATAATAATGAAGTACTAGGATAATAAGAAGTAAGAATAGTGATTAAAGGACCTAACTCATTAATAAGTCATAAGCAATGAAATCAAGTATGTTATATTTTGATAAGTAAATAAGTTCATGAAGAACATGTAATTATTTCACATTAAAATAAGATGTTGTAATATGTAGGTGGAGATGTCTATATAATGGAGTGAATTCATTTAGAACGATGAACAAA
Source organism: Panax quinquefolius (assembly GCA_020205615.1). Classification (NCBI taxonomy): domain Eukaryota; kingdom Viridiplantae; phylum Streptophyta; class Magnoliopsida; order Apiales; family Araliaceae; genus Panax; species Panax quinquefolius. The sequence continues at coordinate 73,302,022 of CM035165.1, forward strand.
TCTTAAGTAACGAAGTTTTACCGGAATTCACACGATTAAACGATAATCGTCGAATTCGTGAAATTCTCGGAATGGAAGTCGAATTTTGATATTGAACTCGGGAACATTGGTTTTCGATGGAGACAAGTCTTATTTGGCATTATAGAGTTACAGACTCAAAAATGACTGGATTCCGACTTAGAACGAAGAAACAAGCGTTGAACGTTCACAAACGTTTATATATGATTAGATTGAGAAGAAGGGTAAGATTCTTTAGGAACCAAGTATGTTCATTCATGATCTAATGTGGTATGTTATGTGATTATGTGTTGTAGAGACCGTAAAGACTCAAAGGAAACATAATTATACTGTAGCAGACACTGAACGCAAGATTTTCTTAAATGCTTGTCTAACCTTCATGTTATTTAAGTTTTCAAATGATTCAAGTTATGAGATGCATGAATGGTTTTATGAAAGAGTTGATTACTTTCTTTACAAGTTTTCCATATAGAATTGATAACGCTATCCTACGCGAATTGTTTGGTACGGATTCAAGGTAAGCCTAAATATGAATAAACAAATGTATTTTCATCGAGTATTCGATGGGCACGTGAGGTTGACACAACTTAAACATATACATGTTTAATGAATGTAGTGTTGATCAACATAGAGTACTATAGGATGATCACCTAGAAGTGCTCGTAAGCTATGCCGGACTTACAGACTTAGTGTCGGGTTGTCCTTTTCAAAGAAATTGTGAAACGCTCATGGTCTTGGACCAGAATTGATGTTTTACTGAATATTGTCATTGTAAAACGTTTTGAAGGAAAAGAAATGCTATTTTGAATTATTGATAGTACTTCGTAACTATTATCCAGTTATTGAAGATATACGATTCCTATGTTTTAAGCATGCTTTTTAAATGAAATTGTTGTACTTGCTGAGCTTGTTTTGCTCACTCCTGCTTGAACCATATGAATGCAGCTTTAACCAAATGGACCGAAGGATTCATCAAGGATAGAGTGAAGGCTAAAGCAAACTTGTAGATTACTCATGTAATAGTATAGGTTTGTAATGATAATATTTGATATTATGACAAGAACAAATGTAACGCATATACAGAACCTGGGGAAGGGTAGTATTATTTTGGAAAATATAAGACATATTCGTTCTTTTGAGGCATTTCAATTGAATGTTTTTGTGAACTGTAGCACCGTGGAGCACCATATGTCGGGTTGGAAGAGACCCGGATTTGGGGGCGTCACAGGTTGGTATCAAAGCATTAGGTTATAAAACTTAGGGGGGGGGGGAAGAACCTTAGGCTAATAACCTCGTTAAGGAAGAGAAGTCTGAATAAAGTAAACTTGAGCTTTACTTAAGTCGAATGAGTTAATAAGGTATTGAGAAAACTCAGTACCGAAAGATTTAAAAGATGGAAAGTAACCCTAAATAAATTAAATATGATTTGTGCTTATACTACTGTGTGTAACTACTGTGGAAAGTAACCCTAATCAACATATATGTTATTGTAGGATGGCGATCGATAGCTTGATGTATAGAGATATACACGCGGTGAGTGAAGAAATTGTGAATAAAGTAGAGACTGTACCTATTGTAGACTCTCAAAATTTTCTTTTCCTGTTACTAACTATGTAGGAGGGCAAAAATGACTTTTTCACACTCTAGAGGTAACCCTGGAGGACCACAACATCAAAGCCAACCTCAGAGATAACCCTGAGGACATTCAGAGTTAATAGCGGTCCAACCTCAGAGATAACCCTAAGAAAAGACTGCTACAACTGCGCAAAAACTGAAGATAACCCCGGGAGGGGCAAAATGGTCATTTTTCCAAACTCAACTTCAACTCACATCAAATCAAATCATTTCAACTCAAATTACTTCAATAGAAGTCCCACGAGAACCATATCTTAACTTTCGAGTGCAAACTACACAAAACGGCTCAACGGACTACCTGACGAAAACCCAGGAATGCCATTTTGGTCATGGACCCATCTTCCTAGAATCAAAAAAGGGAAAATCCTATGTCATTGTGTAGCTCTCAGAAAGAGCTTTCCGGAATGGTATGGCATGCTTCCATCGGACTCTCAAATTGAAAGGTTATGAACGACCGAACGAACAATGTGTTATCCGAGTGTACGTACTTTGACACGGCAGGACCCACACTGCCCGAGGCACCCTGGGCAGCAGCAGGTACACCTGCTGCTAGCCGTACCCCTTCTATAAATAGAGGGCTTGGGGTGGCCATATTTGCAAGAAAAAAGGCGAGGAAGCCCTGTCAAATTTGCTCCGTACTTACAATATACTGAGTGCTTTATCATTTTATACACTTGTGAGCTCACATATAGCTACATTTGTACCGGCGGGAGCCGAGTTTCATCCACTTTAAAGATATAGAAGCCTTCTTTGGCAGCCCACTGTAAGCCTTCTCACACACTTTAAAGCCTTCTCTTCATCTTTGCACACACCCTTCTTCACATTGAGAGTCGTGTTGCGTATGTTTGCCCGGACTTCGGTCCATGGTTTTATTTTCAGTTTGTATATACATATATATTTATATATATGGACTAATATTATCGTGTTATGCCTCGATTGAGCCTAGACTTCGGTCTGGGGCGTTTTACTACTTTAATATATATATATACATTTATATATACTAAACGTGTGTCAGACTTTGTTCGACGAGCCTAGATTTTACATTCGGAGCGTTTACTCGCTTATATATATATATATATATATATATATATATAAACTATTGTCGAACTCTATTCGACGAGCCTGGATCTTACATCTGGTGCGTTTATTGCTTATATATATATATATATATATATATATATATATATATATATATATATATATTCGTCCCTCCCGAGTTTACTTATGGTGTTTGATCGCTTTTATAGCTTTCTTTATGTTTAAATCTCCTTGGAGTTTACTTAAGTGGCGGATGATCGCTTCTGACTTTATTTATATTCCGTCCCGCCTGGAGTTTCCTCCATGACGGTTGATAGCTTTTACAGCTATATTTACGTTTCGTCCTGCCTGGAGTTTCCTCCGTGGTGGTTGATAGCTTTTATAGCTTTATTTACATTTTCTGATCCACCATGGAGGTGCTTCATGGTGGCTCATCATGTTTGTATATATATATTTACAGCTTTTATATATATACCTGCTTACTGCTTTCATATAAATCGCGGTATCATGTGAGCCTAGGAATCATGTGATCACAGATTCAGCCTATTGGATCTAGATTTGGTTCCCGTGATGGACATTGTCAGCTTTAAGCAGCTTGTAAATTATTCTGCGGTGTCTGAATTTCCTTAGATGGTTTTCATACCCACGAGGAAATCGGCATTATTTTGTACATTATTTTCTTATAGATGTTTCAAATCTCGAAAATAAAATCAATCAAGACGAACACTTAATAAAATGGAAGCGTAAAAGGTCTCAATTACTATTGAGCATCAGGGTTTGAAAAACCTCTTTTATAAAACATCACTACCATATCTTGCTAAAATTGAATTTTTACATAAATTCAAATCCTGTGTATATAGGTGAGAACGAGGCCTCGTACCACTTCCAAATAAATAGCACATTGACCCACACACACAACCATTCAGATAATAGTTTCTTGAAAAGAGGCGGTCACCATGGTAACACGGATGTCGGTGGGTGCCTAACACCTTCCCTCCGCATAATTAAGTCCTCGGAAAATAATGAATCTCGGTTTCACCAACTTATTTAGCAGTGTCACATCACTAGGTCAATGTGCAAACCTTTTCTTGGTTGTGTTGGTACAACCATATAAAAAACCAACTGGCGACTCTTAACAGTCCATCGTCGACATGATACATGTCAGACCTTTTTCACTTGTTTTTTCAAACAAATCTCACCTAATATGAGAACACCAAAGAACATGTAACAAAAAGGGACTAATAATAATCCCGAAGTCGATAGGTGGCGACTCTGCTGGGGACTCCAGTAAGAGGGCTTAAGCCGCTACTACAATCTTTTCAAAACTGTTATATGCTTATGTGTTGATGTTGCATTTACATTTTTTGATGAATGTGTACGAATGCATTTACTTATTGCACTTAGTGCTTCGCACCATATCTACTTGTGATATTAGTGCTTCGCACATGTCATCATTTCCATACGGTGAGACACGATGTATGTGAATGTATATTGTGTGGTTCCTCCACCAGGAGGCTATCCTATTGTTGTTTGATTACTGGTCTCGTAGGAAGACTAACTCCAACGAAGCTCAGGAAAGGCACCACCAAAATTCGCTCTAGTTGAAAGACGGGATTAACTTCCCATCAAGTAAATTACGATGATTTAGGAACCTTCATGCCGAAAAACTGCAAGAGTAACCTAAGATAGGTCAGCCTCTGATAAACCAAACGCAGAGGAAAGTCTCTTCATACTTTCACATTTCAATTACTTGTAATTTCATTTCAATTTAAATCTCAATGTAATGGAAAATATGAAGGAATATGTGTGCATGCCTTCCCTTTATATAAAAACCTGACATGCTATCTTGTCAACTAACATCCATTTCGCAGGATGATACTCCTAAACGGAGACATTACGTAATATTGCTACATTCACTAAGACTAAACTACAAAAGTTTTTTTGTAGGGATATAATTGGTCCAGTAACCCGGTCAAAATCCAAAAATGACATGAGCCTACAGCCCATTATGTCTTCATCTGACCAGATTGATCTTAATCCAGTTTCTCACGAAGAATTCAATGAATTAAATAAATAAATCATAGATTTGGATGTTCTGCTTAAAGAACTACACCAATCTACTTAGGGTACAAGGATACTCGTACATGCTGAATCCTCTGCACAAGGAGGAACCCAAGGTCCAGATACTGCTAGTTCAAGTAGCAGGAATCCTCAGAAGCACTGACAGATTCCTTCAGCCACACATCGATTGTCTCCACCTACAACTCCTGAGTCTGCACAACCCCCTGTAAAGGTGCCAGCCAATGTAATGGCTATGTTATTTCCCAAGCCAATATCGGTATAGGAGAAAGAAGTCTTTGTTCCAGACCCCAGAGTGGAAGAAGAGGAACGAAGAATTAAACAAGACATTGTCAGAATGATGTCAGGCATACGCGTCATTGTCCATGATGAACATACAAATAGATACACCCCAGACGATGATTGCTCAGACATAATAGACATCATTCGGGATAGGGAGGACGATGACAACCCCTCCATCAGTGCAGTCCACTAGGACTTTGCCCTCGACAATTAGAGCAGCACTCCTTGCATTGGTCGACAATGGTAAAACTGGCAGAAACTCATTCTGCCATGTAGATAGCAATAACTGCTTACTTTTTCTGTATAGTATTAGTAGTTACTTTTGTCATTACAAGCTAACACCTTGTGTGATTGAATAGTTTCATATATTAAGTGAGAGCATGCTGGTTCAGGACCCTAAAGTTAGATGTGCCTAGACTTGCTGATGAGGTGCCTATTCTCCACAAGGACTGTAACTTTGATGTAAAGTTGGACTCAGACTTGATGGAAATACAAGAGGACTATGAGATACCTCAGGAGATCAAAGAATGGGTCGAAGACAAACCGAAGCCAAATCTTGATCAAACCACCTCTTTTAAACCTCGGAACCTTAGAAAACCCCAAACAAATCCAGATTGGTACGGACCTCACTCCAAACCAAAGGAATGACATGGTTACTCTATTGACCCTATTCTAGGATGTGTTTGCATGGTCTCACAAAGACATGGTCGATTTATCCACGAACATTGTCATTCATTGCCTTCCCATCAAAGGAGGATTCAAGCCAGTCAGGCAGAAGCTCAGGCGATTAAAACCTGAGTGGAGGTTAAAAGTCAAAGAAGAAATTGTGAAACAATTTCAAGCCAGCATCATCATTCCCTGAATGGCTATCCAACATAGTCTCCATGCCCAAACCGAGAAGGGAGGTACGAGTGTGTGAGGATTACAGAGATTTTAATAAAGCTTGCTTCAAAGATAGCTTTTCCGTGCCATTCATCCACATACTCATTGACAATACAGCTTGTGACGCCCCCAAAATTAGATATACGTCACCCATCTTGGGTCGCCACTTACATGGTACATAAATTCAAATATAACTTACTAACATAAGCGTAGGTATACAATACGACATAAACGTGAGTTTGGATACAAATATTGTCTACTAGATATTAACACAAACTCAAAAGGAGTCCTCATTACAACTATTATCACACTATTTCACGAGAATAGTGAGGACTACTAATGCTATCCTCGGACCATTACTCGCTTCCCCGACTCGTCTCACTATGTTCTCATTTCACGAAGAGAACGGTGAAAAGAAAGGGTGAGCTCAACTAGCCCAAAGAAGAAATATTATGACTAAGATAATGCGAGAATAAATAATCATTAGCCTTCAACGGTGTTAAAATAATAAAATACAATAGACAACCAGTTTAATCACGTGAATATACGAATCCATTAAAAGAGTCAAGTAGAAAATAAAGTCTACTATCTTTTAGGTTTTAAAAGGTTTTCATCAATTTTATCACTAAAACTCGGTTTAATGAATAAACCACAATATCAAATCATCCACATACCACGGTCAAGGATTTTCATCGAATTATCAATGGTCATGACTATACCGAATCACCCACGGTCATAATCATACCAAAACTATCCATCAACGCATTACGAGCCCACGAGAGGACTTTTATCACATCATTTATATTAAGCCATGATTATCTTAGAATGATCCACAGTCATAATCATACTAAGTTCATCTATGCACGTAAACCAAAGATAACATAATATAACATGAGGATGATGACAATGACATAATAATTCAATAAAACAAGTTCAAGAATTATTTTATCCAGGAATTAGTAACGTCCAAATTGTCAACAAGATATCTTTGTTTTGTAGAGTAAAATTCAAGAATGATCGGAAGAATATTTCCATGAAAAGATACTGGATGAAACGCAAATATCAAGGATATTCTACTAATTTCATGGAGTATAGAAGTCAAAGTTTTAACCAACTGGGTATAATAAAGAATGGAATAACAAAATAAATCACCATGCATGCGGCACTTCGCATAGACAGACGTTATTCCAACAAAATAATAATAACGGAACCAAGTCGGTGAAATTCACCTTTGACAGGATGATCCAACAGAATAATAAATGTTTGAATAATAAACAATGGAACCGTGTCCTGGTGTAAAACACACGCATGGATATATTCCAATGAGAATAATAAAGAATGGAATAACAGAAAGAAGATCACCAAGTATAGGGGATTCGGCGTATACAGGTTATTCCAAAGAATAAATAAGAATGGAATAATATAAGGATTTCACCAAGTATAGGGTATCTGGCGTATCAAAGGTTATGTATAGGGTATGCCACTTTTACAAAGTTATTCCACAGAATAATAATGAATGGAATAATGTGTTCTCTTCATGAATAAGAAAGAATAACAACCCTTACGGGTACAACAAATAATATCCCTTACCGTAAAAGACACTGGATATCAAAGTAGTGAAGTACCAGAATACTCTTCTTCTTTCTCTCTATAGATTTTCTCTCTATAGCTTCTCTCTATAATTTCTCTCTCTAGAGTTTCAAAGTGAATTAAATAAGAAAATAATGAAGGAATGAGCTTCTATTTATAGGAAAATAGAATGCATAGTAATTAATCCATGAACGGTCCAGTTTGATTTACTTTAATCGACAAATTCATATTTAAAGCAAAATCTTTTAAATAAATATCATATATTCTATTTATATAAAAACATTTTACTATGCAAACACTATGCAACACTATGCAAAATACTATGCAAAACACTATGCAACACTATATGCATAATAAAATATAATATATTCTATTTATAGAATAATTTAATAAAGTATTACATTTTATATAAAAGATGTTTCATTTTATTACGTTAATAATACGAATAAAACAAAACGTCATTATCGCTATAATAATTCATATTATTAATCGAATGATAATGGAATCAAAGTGAGTGACTTCTCACATAAGCATCAATAATCAATACCGTGTGTATTTACTATGCAAGCACACGTATTCTTATACTTTTACTACTGAGTAGTTCAACAAATATCAACGGTAAAACTTCCGCCGTTATTTCAATAAAATATTTTTGTCGTTTTCTCAATCCGACAATAATTACATTAATGGGGTTCACCAATGATTGAGTAGTTATACGAATATTCCCTCGCTAAACCTAATATTCCCCAAGCCAATCGAATATAATATAACCACTTGCATATTTTGCAAAAATTATAAATACTACCCACAACTATAATATTATCTCAAATTCACACCATAATATTAAAAATTATTTCGACAAAATTTAAATCTTTATTGATAAAATCTGGGGTCTCACAATCTCCCTCCTTATGGAATTTAGCCCTCGAAATTAGGGTAATGCGATACTGGTATGATAAAGAGGTGAGGATACCTTGAATACCTTTATCGTTAAAATATTAAATTCATCTTCGCAATCCTACCAAAGATATTCATTAACAATTCATCTTTGCACTTTCTGGGGCCAAAGATATACAATCAGAAAACCAATAATCTTTGAGACGCAGCGACTTAATAGTATCACGACCACGAATTATCCATGCACCATTGGCCAAGGATATTCGTGTTTTCAATTACGGTCATGATTATACCGAATAATCCTTGGTCATAATCATACCAAGTCTATCAATATATTACGGCCAAAGATGACTTTTACCACATCCATGAATTAATATTTCATTGCTGAGACTCAGCTTAATAATTCATCCATATCATCGAATCATCCCTGCACTACAGGCCAAGGATATTCATTAGTATCACGACCACGAATTATCCATGCACTACGGCCAAAGATAATCGTGTATTCATTAGTATCACGACCACAAATTATCCATGCACTACTGACCAAAGATAATCGTGTATTCATTAGTATCACGACCACAAATTATCCATGCACTACTGACCAAAGATAATCGTGTATTCATTAGTATCACGACCACAAATTATCCATGCACTATGGCCAAAGATAATCGTGTATTCATTAGTATCACGACCACAAATTATCCATGCACTACGGCCAAAGATAATCGTTTATTCATTAGTATCACGACCACAAATTATCCATACACTACGGCCAAAGATAATTGTGTATTCAATTACGGTTATGATTATATCGAACAATCCTTGGTCATAATCATACCAAGTCCATCTATGCACTACAGGCCACAGATGACTTTCAACATAATATAAACATGAGGATCATGTCAATGATATAAAGAATCACTCAAATGAGAAAAAGGATAAATATTAAACATTTATAATATAATTTATCCAGGATTCAAGAATATCCCCATGTTATCAATCACTTAATAATCTTATAATCTAATATCATTAATATTATAACAATTTTTTTAATCACTTCTTAAATTTATAAACAATTTATTTCAATTGTTTACGCTTTACCATATAATGCATTTAATCATTCAAAAATGCCATACTCATAAGATATCATCACCAATTATCAAATCCCTCATCAAAAAAAATATGCATATACTCTATATAGGATTCTCTAGCCATAAAATCCTATTTTCAACTTTGTTACTTCACATAACATATTTAACTCATATGTTAAGTAATTAAACTATTTTCATGAAAATACCAAATCAGTCCCAAAAATATTTCTTTTCTGGGATTTAGCATAATATAGTCCCATAATGAAAATATATTTTTCTCGGAATTTTTAAAATTCATTTACTATTTTTCAAAAATCAATTTCTAATTAATTCCTTAAGAAATTAGCTACCTCAAGTTTAACTCCAAAAATTACCAAATCTTGTCAGGACCTTACACATGTTAACGTGAGCTTCCAGTTTTAATTTCATGGTCATCGGAGTTATAGAACTCCGGTTATAGCATTTTTCGTCGGAAAAACCTTAATATTGAAATAATCATAACTTGCTCATTTTAAGTCAGAATGAGCTCATTTTTGGACAGGAGGTACTTTATACCATATACCTTCATATCCCAAAAGGCCATAATTTTTCTCATAATTTAAGTGGCCGAAACAGCCCGTCTAAAATCATGGCAGCAACTTTTTTCGGTTTTTACAGCTTTGCACTCCTTTGCTAAAATCAGTCCACACAAAAATCTACAACACCTTTTCCAGTAATTCCACTTGGATTAGTTAGGTAACTCATAGATCTAACTCTAGGACTTGACCACACTCAAAAATTCAAAATATAATAGGAGATTTGGTCAATTGAATTTCATGTTACGTTTTTCACCAAAATCTGGTTTTTAACTCCTTGTGATTTTTAAGAAACTTTCATGTTTTCACATACTAACCAACATAACTCATCATAACACTTACTAATACCACGTATACCTATAATTTTCATTAGTCCAATGCTTTTATTATGACTTTCATCATAAACCACGTAAACTGTTCATTTTAGTTGAAGAAATATTTGAGGGTTTAAGAAATGAGTTTTGTACTGGGGTCAATACAAAATTCGATTTCACGCTCTAGGGTAGGCTAGGAAATCTTTAGGAATACGTCAAGAAATTTATTAATGATAGAAATATCATTCAAAACTGCTACTCTCGTCCAAGACTTGGATAATACGTCACATTAATACCAACTGTGACTTCTATCCCTTAACCTGGATAGCACCTCACAATGATACCTATCAACTTGCCATCTTCAGTCACGACGTCGCCTATAAAAATTCTGGCTTCGGTGCATTCCACACAAGGAAATCAACAACGAAAGGATCGGGGCTCTTTACTTATGGCTTGATATGACAATGATTGACTTTAGTGGTTTGGTTACTTGAATTCGCACAACAGGTTGGTTATGAATATAAAAGCTAACAACCTTACGAAAAGCATGATGAGTAGTTAACCAATTGTTTCCTAAAATCACATCAAAGGCAAGTATTTTCAAAAAGATAAGATCGACAGGTAACGTAAAAGTGTTTATTTGAATCAAACAAGATTTAAAAATAGTAGCGGTAACGAAGGCTCCTACTAACGAAGTTTCCACCAATAAGTCAAAGTCTAACTTCTCCGGAGTCAAATTTAAACGTTGAACGCAAGCAAGAGAGATAAAATAATGGGTAGAATCGGTATCTTATAAGGTATAGACTTCAAAATTTATAATTAACTAACCCGTGCTAACTTTGTTCGGTTTACTCGCTTTTTGAGAAGTCATGAAAAATGCACTTCCTAAAACCAACGACTTTGTTTTGTCCATATCCACCTTTGGTGCCACCGTCCCAGCTAGACTTGACTTTGGGGCACAACAAAATTGAGCTAAATGACCTTCTCTTCTTGCAATTTCCACTTCTATTATCTTTGCCATGATTACCACCGAAGTGGTTACCATTCTTAGCATGATAATTTCCCTCACGATGGTTATCGTTGTTCCGATGGCCGTTGCCACCGGTACGATTATTATTGTATTGTTGGTCGTTACCTTTTGGTTATGCTGACTCATTATCGCGCTCCAATAACTGAACCCTATTCACAATATCTGAATACAAACAAAGTTTATGAGAAATTAGGTATTGACATATATCGGGTTTCAAACCTCTTAAAAACATTCGCGTCATTCGCTCCTCATTATCGACCAAATGGGATGTAAACCGAGATAACTCGACAAACTTAGCCTCATACTGTGACACGGTCATATTATTTTGCTTCAGCTTCATAAACTCCACCTCCTTCATGTGACGAATACTTTCGGGAAAGTACTTGTCGTTGAACAGCTCTTGGAACTTCTCCCAAGACATCTTGAGTATGTCGATGCAGATGTGCGTTTCTGATTCCCACCAATGTCGCCTCTTCACAACATAAAGGTGGCAAATGGAACCTTTTGCTCCTCTGAGCATCCCAAGACATCAAATATCTTGGTGATCTGCTTTAACCACGTCTCCACCTTAAGTGGTTCTGGCTTTCCCAAAAACTCCGGTGGTCCCAGCTCCTTGAACTGCTTAGCGGTGACCGACTGTGGGTTGCCATTATTTTCACTTGCTTTATGAACAGGAGCCGCCTTCGTCTGATGTTGCATGAATTCTAAAACTCCTAAACGTCTGAGTCATTATTTGTCATTTGATCGGTGTTGTTGTTTACGGGAGGATTATCGCCATCCATCGCATATTATCCTCGATTATTGATGCGTGGAGACTCAACGGTCTCCTGTGCTCCATTGCTTATCTCAACATTTTCTTGGATGCCATTTTCAAATCTCGCCACAAAACAAGGGTTAATTAACATATCACATATTATCCCTATACTCGAATTGACCAATTAAATACCAAATACACTTAGGTAGGTCATACTAGCGAAGGAATTTCCGTCTCTCCCTCCTAGTTCTTATCTCACATCTTAGCCGTGATCATATCCTAAGCTCGATACCAACCGTGACACCCCCAAATTAGGTATCGACACCCATCTTGGGTCGCCACTTACATGGTACATAAATTCAAATACAACTTACTAACATAAGCGCCGTATACAATACGACATAAACCGTGAGTTTGAATACAAATATTGTCTACTAGATATTATACAAACTCAAAAGGAGTCCTCATTACAACTATTATCACACTATTTCACGAGAATAGTGAGGACTACTAATGCTATCCTCTCGGACCATTACTCCGTTCCCGACTCGTCCCGGCTATGTTCTCATTTCCAAGAGAACGGTGAAAGAAAGGGTGAGCTCAACTAGCCCAAGAAGAAATATTATGACTAAGATAATGCGTAATAAATTATCATTAGCCTTCAACAAAGTGTTAAACCGATAAAATACAATAGACAACCGGTTTAAGCTGCGGGAATATGCAATCCATTAAAAGAGTCAAGTAGAAAATAAAGTTTACTATCTTTTAGGTTTTAAAAGGTTTTCATCAATTTTTATCACTAAAACTCAGTTTAATGAATACACCATAATATCAAATCATCCCTGTACCACGGTCAAGGATTTTCATCGAATTATCAATGGTCATGACTATACCGAATCACCCCTGATCATAATCATACCAAAAACTATCCATCACTGCATTACAGGCCACTGAGGACTTTTGTTACATCACTTATATCAAGCCATGATTATACCGAATGATCCCTGGTCATAATCATACTAAGTTCATCTATGCACGTAAACCAAAGATAACATAATATAACATGAGGATGATGACAATGACATAATAATTCAATAAAACAAGTTCAAGAATTATTTTATCCAGGAATTAGTAACATCCAAATTGTCAACAAGATACTGTTTTGTTGAGTAAAATTCAAGAATGAACAGAAGAATATTTCCATGAAAAGATACTGGATGAAACGCAAATATCAAGGATATTCTACTAATTTCATGGAGTATAGAAGTCAAAGTTTTAACCAACTGGGTATAATAAAGAATGGAATAACAAAATAAATCACCATGCATGCGGTACTTCGCATAGACAGGTTATTCCAACAGAATAATAATAACGGAACCAGGTCAGGTGAAATTCACACCGACAGGATGATCCAACAGAATAATAAATGCTGAATAATAAACAATGGAACAGGTCCGGTGTAAAACACATGCGATGTGATATTCCAACGAGAATAATAAAGAATGGAATAATGAAGAAGATCACCAAGTATAGGGGATTCCAGCGTATACGAGTTATTCCAATGTAATAAATAAGAATGGAATAATATAAGGATTTCACCAAGTATAGGGTATGCCACAGATCACAAAGGTTATGTATAGGGTATGCCACTTTTACGAGTTATTCCAATGTAATAATAATGAATGGAATAACGAAGTTCTCTTCATGAATAAGAAAGAATAACACCCCTTACGGCACAACAAATAATATCCCTTACCGTAAAGTAAAGACCTTTGGATATCAAAGTAGTGAAGTACGAGAATACTCTTCTTCTTTCTCTCTATAGATTTTCTCTCTATAGCTTCTCTCTATAATTTCTCTCTCTAGAGTTTCAAAGAATTAAGTAAGAAAATAATGAAGGAATGAGCTTCTATTTATAGGAAAATAGAATGCATAGTAATTAATCCATGAGCGGTCCAGATTGATTTACTTTAATCGACAAATCCATATTTAAAGCAAAATCTTTTAAATAAATATCATATATTCTATTTATATAAAAACATTTTACTATGCAAACACTATGCAAAACACTATGCAAAACACTATGCAACACTATGCATAATAAAATATAATATATTCTATTTATAGAATAATTTAATAAAATATTACATTTTATATAAAAGATGTTTCGCTTTTATTACGTTAATAATACGAATAAAACAAAACGTCATTATCGCTATAATAATTCATATTATTAATCGACAATAATGGAATCAAAGTGAGTGACTTCTCACATAAGCATCAATAATCAATACCGTAGTGCTATTATCTTTATGCAACCACACGTATTCATCGTACTTTTACTACCGAGTAGTTCAACAGTATCAACGGTAAAACTTCCGCCGTTATTTCAATAAAATATTTTTGTCGTTTTTCTCAATCCGACAATAATAATTACGCTTGTGGGGTTCACCAATGATTGAGCCGTTGTACAAATATTCCCTGCTAAACCGAATATTTCTCGACCAATCGAATATAATATAACCACTTGCATACTTTGCAAAATTTATAAATACTACCCACAACTATAAAATTATCTCAAATTCACACCATAATATTAAAAAATTATTTCGACAAAATTTTAAATCTTTATTGATAAAATCTGGGGTCTCACACAGCTCGATACGATATGTACTCCTTTGCTCATTACTTCGTGGGGTACCATCAAATCATGGTTGTTGAAGATGAACGTGAGAAAACTTCATTCATTACGCATTGGGGAACCTTTTGCTAAAGACGATTGTCATTCGGCCTCATCAATGCCGGAGCTACTTTTCTTTTTAAGGTAGGGGATATAATTGTCGTACTCGTAAAGGATATTATTATTTATTA
Organism: Panax quinquefolius; assembly: GCA_020205615.1. NCBI lineage: Eukaryota > Viridiplantae > Streptophyta > Magnoliopsida > Apiales > Araliaceae > Panax > Panax quinquefolius. The sequence goes on from CM035165.1 coordinate 73,317,081, forward strand.
TTATTCTGTTGGAATAACTTTTATACGCGGACTACCCTATACTTGGTGACATTCTTCAATTATTCCGTCTTTACTATTCTGTTGGAATATCCTGTCTGTGCATTTTACGCCGGACCTGATTCCATCTTTATTATTCTGTTGGAATATCCTTTACGTATGCGTTCTGCCGACCGGTCCCATTATTTATTATTCGCTGGAATATCCTGCTTTGTGAGTTTACGGGACTGGTTCCATTATTTATTATTCATTGGGAATAACTTTTAAGTCTGCGATCTATCGCATACGCATGGTGAATCATACATTATTCCATTCTTTATTATTCGTTGAAATAATGCATCATGTGGATTACCACATGCATGGTGAATGATCCTTTGTATTCATACGAATAGTATTTTCATTAAAAAGGGGTTTCTGCCAAGGGCAGATTCATAATTTTTCTGAACCTCAAAAATTCTAGAAAAATTTGAAATGATAATATAATGAGTTTTCTAAATTGTGTCCAAAAATGACGATTTTTGGATGTATAGATTAAGAATTATGGATTTTATAGGAAAATACTATTTTAAAAGTAAACTCTTATAACTCCTTGTGGTTAACTCCAAAATTGGTGAAATTTTTATTGGGAGTACATGTATATAATAGGAGTATACCTCAGAAATTTGAATTTTTGGACAAAAGTATAATTTATGATAAATGTCTAAATATTCGGCAGTTTTAGCCATATGAAAAATAGTAAATGAATTTTAAAAATTATGAGAAAAATATATGTTTAAGATGGGACTATATTCTGCTAAATCTCAGAAAAGAAATATTTTTGGGACTGATTTGGTATTTTTCATAAAAATTAACTAGTTATGAGTAAATGAATTAAATATGTTATGTGAAGTAATAAAATTGGAAAATAGGATTTTATGGCTTGAGAATCCTATATAGGGTAAATGCAGATTTTGATGAGGGGTTTGATCATTGATTATGAAATCTTATGAGTATGGTATTTTTGAATGATTAAATGCATTATTTGATAAAATGTAAACAATTGAAATAAATTGTTTATAAGTTTAAGAAATGATTAAAATATTGTTATAATAATAAAGATATTAGATTATGAGATTATTAAGTGATTGATAACATTTGGTTATTATTGAACGATGGATAAATTGTATTATAAATGTTTAATATTTATCCTTTATCTCATTTGATTGATTCTTATAACATTGTCATCTTGTTCATGCTTATATTGTGTTGAAAGTCATCTGTAGCCTGTAGTGCATAGATGGACTTGGTATGATTATGACCAGGGATTATTCGGTATAATCATGACCGTAATGTTAAAAATGATGTGGAAAAAGTCCTCATTGGCCTGTAGTGCATTGATGGACAGTTTTTGGTATTATTATGGCTATGGATTCTCTTCGGCCAAGGGTACAAAGTTGAATTGTTTTATGGCATGATCATGATCGTTGATGAAAACAAGATTATCTTTAGCCCGTAGTGCATGGATAATTCGTGGTCGTGATACTAATGAATATCCTTGGCCTGTAGTGCATGGATGATTCGATGATGTGGATTAATTATTGAGTTGAAACTCAGCGATGAAATATTAATTCATGGATGTGATATTAATGAATATCTTTGGCTGTCGTGCATGAATATTTTAGTGATATGGATTGATTATTGAGCTGAGTCTCAGCGATGAAATATAAATTCATGGATGTGATATTAACGAATATCCTTGGCCGTAGTGCAAGGGTGATTCGATGATGTGGATTATTTATTAAGCTGAGTCTCAGCGATAAAATATTTATTATACACTTTTAAATGCGTAGAATATAGTAGATATCATGTTCTACTTTACTCTTCTAAAATACAGTTGTATATCTTTGGCATGTAGTGCAAAGATGAATTGTTAATGAATATCTTTGGTCGTGGTGCAAAGATGAATTTATTAGTATGATTATGAGCAGGAATTCTGATTTGGTATAACCATGATTTTTGATGTTTCAGGTGAAGATAGGTGATGAGAATTATCTTCGTCCTAGTTGCGAAGAGGAATTTAGAACCACAATTATGATTATGAGTTATTCATATGATTATTGACAGGAACTGTTGATTTATTTTACATGGATAAAACATTATTGGTGGACTTTTAACATAGAGAAGATAATAGACCTTATGGTCTATTTGACTCTTATAATGGATTGCTCTTTCCGCTGCAACTATGGTTGAAAAGTTTTATCATCTACCATATGTTCTAAATCTCTGATTTATTATTGATGAAAGCTATTGATAATTTAATTATCTTTAGTCATGATATTCCTTCTTCGGGCTAGTTGTGCTCACCCTTCATCGCTTCACAATTCCTTTCGTGTAATAAGAGTGTTCTTTAAGTAAGAGTGTTCTTGGGTCGAATTATTGGGGATAACGAGGGGAATAGAACGATGGTCTCTAGTCATGGAGGTTCTCCTTAAATAGTATAGAAAAGTGTGTTGTATTCTATACAACATTTAGTAGTTATATTTGGTGAATCTAATAGGGTGAGGTGAACCCAACTTTGGAAGGGTGTTTTGCCACTATCATACAAGATGTCTAATGATATACAACCTCGTGTTATCATAAGACAGGGTTGTGCGCATCCACTTGCTGAGTATATTTACGGGCACTATCTATATGATCTTGAAGTTGATTTAAAATATAATATTCACTTGGAGACACTGGAGATAGTTATATGTCAAGAGAAGACTCACCATTGAAAAGAAGATGATAGTAATCTTCTCGTTTTTCTTTGGAGTCTATTGGGTCAACCAAGGATAATTCTGTGGCCATATGATATCTATTATAACCTAGACGCATGGCCTCCCATGTACGAAGGTTTCCTTGAGCACTTCCCAAAGATTTTAGTTTCTAAAACAGTATTTGACTATACTTTTTGTAAAATACCATTGTAAGGTTGTGGTCGAGGCACCATGAGAGTTACATACATTTGTATTAAAACTCACAGTTAATTGTGGTCGTATTCTATACGATAGCTCAACAATTGTATAAATGAAGTTGTATTTGAATTTTATACCATGTATCTAGCGACTCAGAATGGGTGATGTATACCTAATTTTAGGGGCGTCACAGTTGGTATCAGAGCTTAGGGATATGGTCGCTGGCGGAGATAAGAGTCTAGAACTAGGAGGGGAGAGACGAGTTATATACTTTGCTAGTGTGTGACTTACCTAAGCTGAAAGTTTTTACTTGATAAGTTGACAAATTGTGATATGTCAATTAACCTTTGTTTTGAAGATATATTCTAGAATGATATCTGAAATACAGGAGATGAGCAATGGAAAAATGATGATACAGAGGATATAACCGAGAAGGTACAATCCGAAAAGAAAGCAAGGTATTCTCATCTCTTCGAATATCAGGTACGTACGTAAATTTCGAGGGCGAAATTTCGCAAAGAGGGGTGATTGTGAGACCCCAAATTTTATGAAATAAAAGTATTCAATTTTTTTTCTATTTTGGTAAATAGCACGGTATTGATTATTGATGCTTATGTGATAATTCACTCAGTTTTATTTTATTGGTATTATTAATGTAATAAAACAGAAAAGCTTTTTATATAAAACATAATACTTTTATAAAGTTATTCTATAAATAAAATATATTATATTCTATTATATATAGTATTTTGCATAGTAAAATCTTTTTATATAAATAGAATACTTTTATAAAGTTATTTGTTTTATTAGACAATAATTAGAATATATTATATTTTATTATGCATAGTATTTGCATAGTGCACGCATAATGTTTGCATAGTAAAATCTTTTATAAAGTTATTCGTTTTATTAGATTATAAATAGAATATATTATATTTTATTTAAAAGATTTTGCTTTAAATATGGACCGAGTCGATTAAAGTAAATCAATCTGACCGCTTCATGAGTTAGTTACTATGCAGTCCATTTTTCTATAAATAAAAGCTCATTCCTTCATTATTTCTTACGAATTCACTTAGAAACTTTAGAAAGAGAAACTATAGAGAAATTCTTCTTCTATAATCTTGGCGTATTTCTTTAGAGTTTAAGAAAGCTTTGAAATAAGTGCAAGTTTTCTTCAAGTATATTCTCGCCTACCAATTGAATACTTTTCTTTTTAAGGTAGGGGATATAATTGTCGTGCTTTCGTAAAGGATATTATTATTATTTATTATTCTGTTGGAATAACTTTGATATCGCGACAACCCTATACTTGGTGACATTCTTCTATTATTCCGTCTTTTACTATTCTGGCTGGAATATCCTCACATTCACATGCGTTTCGCCGGACCGATTCCGTCTTTATTATTTTGTTGAATATCATATCTCATGCGATTTACTTACCGGACTGATTCCGCCTTTATTATTCTATTGGAATATCATGTATGTATGCGTTTTACGGGGACCGGGTTCCATTATTTATTATTCGCCGGAATATCCCGTACGTGCATTTACGGCCGGACTGGTTCAATTATTTATTATTCATTGGGAATAACCTATCGGTGCGATCTATCGCATGCATGGTGAATCCTTCATTATTCCATTCTTTATTATTCATTGAAATAATGCATACATGTGGATTACCACATGCATGGTGAATGATCCTTCGTGATTCATACGAATAATATTTTCATTAAAAGGGGTTTACGCCAGGCGATTCATACTTTTCCTGACCCTCAAAAATTCTGGAAAAATTTGAAATGATAATCTAATGAGTTTTCTAAATTGTGTCCAAAAATGGAAATTTTTGGATGTATAGATTAAGAGTTATGGATTTTATGGGAAAAGACTATTTTAAAAGTAATCTCTTATAACTCCTTGTGGTTAACTCCAAAATTGGTGAAATTTTTATTGGGAGTACATGTATATAACAGGAGTATACCCTGTAAATTTTAGAATTTTTGGACAAAAGTACAATATATGATAAATGTCTAAATATTCGACAGTTTTAGCCATATGAAAAATAGTAAATGAATTTTAAAAATTCTGAGAAAAATATATGTTCAAAATGGGACTATATTCTGCTAAATCCCAGAAAAGAAATATTTTTGGGACTGATTTGGTATTTTTCATAAAAATGAACTAGTTATGAGTAAATGAATTAAATATGTTATGTGAAGTAATAAAATTGGAAATAGGATTTTATGGCTTGAGAATCCTATATAGGGTATATGCAGATTTTGATGAGGGATTTGATCATTGATTATGAAATCTTATGAGTATGACATTTTTGAATGATTAAATGCATTATTTGATAAAGTGTAAACAATTGAAATAAATTGTTTATAAGTTTAAGAAATGATTAAAATATTGTTATAATATTAATGATATTAGATTATGAGATTATTAAGTGATTGATAACATTTGGTTATTATTGAACGATGGATAAATTATATTATAAATGTTTAATATTTATCCTTTATCTCATTTGATTGATTCTTATATCATTGTCATCATCCTCATGCTTATATTGTGTTGAAAGTCATCTGTGGCCTGTAGTGCATAGATGGACTTGGTATGATTATGACCAGGGATTATTCGGTAAAATCATGACCGTAATGTTACAATTGATGTGGAAAAAGTCCTCATCGTTAAGCCCAGTAGTGTGCGATGATGGGCGCTTTTGGTATGATTATGGCTATGGAATCTCTTCGGCCAAGGGTGAAAAGATGAATTGTTTTATGGCATGATCAGGACCGTTGATGAAAACACGATTATCTTTGGCCCGTAGTGCATGGATAATTCGTGATCGTGATACTAATGAATATCCTCGGCACAGAGTGGATGATGATTCGATGATGTGGATTAATTATTGAGTTGAGTCTCAGCGATAAAATATTAATTCATGGATGTGATAATAATGAATATCTTTGGCCGTCGTGCATGGATATTTCAGTGATGTGGATTAATTATTGTGCTGAGTCTCAGCGATGAAATATAAATTCATGGATGTGATATTAACGAATATCCTTGGCCGTAGTGCAGGGGTGATTCGATGATGTGGATTATTTATTAAGCTAAGTCTCAGCGATAAAATATTTATTATACGCTTTTAAATGCGTAGAAGATAGTAGATATCATGTTCTACTTGACTATTCTAAAATACAGTTGTATGTCTTTGGTATGTAGTGCAAAGATGAATTGTTAATGAATATCTTTGGTCGTGGTGCAGAGATGAATTTATTAGTATGATTATGAGCAGGAATTCTAATTTGGTATAACCATGATTTTTGATGTTTCAGGTGAAGATAGGTGATGAGAATTATCTTCGTCCTAGTTGCGAAGAGGAATTTAGAACCACAATTATGATTATGAGTTATTCATATGATTATGGACAGGAACTGTTGATTTATTTTACATGGATAAAACATTATTGGTGGACTTTTAACATAGAGAAGATAATAGACCTTATGGTCTATTTGACTCTTCTAATGGATTACTCGTTCCGCTGCAACTATGGTTGAAAAGTTTTATCATCTACCATATGTTCTAAATAACTGATTTATTATTGACGAAAGCTATTGATAATTTAATTATATTTAGTCATATATTCCTTACTGGGCTAGTTGTGCTCACCCTTTCTGCTTAACAATTCCTTTCAGGTAATAAGAGTGTTGCTGTAAGAGTGTTGTTAAAGATTGGATAACAGGGAATAGAATGATGGTCTCTAGTTGTGGAGGTTCTCCTTAAATAGTATAGAAAAGTGTGTTGTATTCTATACAACATTTAGTAGTTATATTTGGTGAATCAAATAGGGTGAGGTGAACCCAACTTTGGAAGGGTGTTTTGCCACTATCATACAAGATGTCTAATGACATACAACCTCCTGTTATCATAAGACAGGGTTGTGCGCATCCACTTGCTGAGTATATTTACGGGCACTATCTATATGATCTTGGAGTTGATTTAAAATATAATATTTACTTGGAGACAGTGGAGATAGTTATATGTCAAGAGAAGACTCACCATTGGAAAGAAGATGATAGTAATCTTCTCGTTTTTCTTTGGGATCTATTGGCTCAACCAAGGATAATTATGTGGCCATATGATATCTATTATAACCTAGACACATGGCCTCCCATGTACGAAGGTTTCCTTGAGCACTTCCCAAAGATTTTAGTTTCTAAAACAGTCTTTGACTATACTTTTATGTAAAATACCATTGTAAGGTTGTGGTCGAGGCACCATGAGAGTTACATACATTTGTATTAAAACTCACAGTTAACTGTGGTCGTATTCTATACGACAACTCAACAGTTGTATAAATGAAGTTGTATTTGAATTTTATACCATGTATCTGGCGACTCAGAATGAGTGATGTATACCTAATTTTGGGGGCGTCACATTCCCACTCTTTGGGTATCCACCACGTGACACAGATAACCCTTACACCCCTTCTTCAGCATCTTCCTAGCTTGTGTCATGGTTAGACAACAAGAATGTCCCGGTGATTTATTTCCATAAAACACCACCTCAGGTTTCTTAGGAAGCCTTAGGTTCACACTCTTTCTATGACAATCTATTATTGCTTTATGGTTAATTAACCAATCCATATCGAGAATCACATTGAATTCTATTAACCTTATCGGCAAAAGATCTACCGATAATTTATTACCCCTGATATCTACGAAACAATTCCTAAGAATGTGTTTAATGGGAATTATCTCCTCGTTTGCTACCTTAAAGTCTAAAGGTATTTCTATTTTTTAAGGACTTAATCCCAATTGCTGAGCAAATCCACATGCTATAAAAGAACAAGTAGCACCCGAGTCAAATAACACGTAAGCATTTATTTCATTGACTGGAATGATACCTACTACTACATCCGTTGATGCAACCGCGTCTTGATCATTATATTAAACGTTGGCCGAGGGTCACCCATCGATGTTGTTGGTCCAAAGAATGACTAAATTACCACTACCAGAACCCTTACTACCCTCCGCCCCTTTCTTTGGGCAATTTCTTGCCATGTGGTCTACCGACCCACAAACAAAACATCCCCGGCTTTTTTTAAGATTAGGACAGTTGGGAGATATATGACCCTCTTGCCCATAGTTATAACAATCGGTCTTCCCCTTCAGGCAGACTCCTAGATGAGTCTTACCGCATGTCTTACATGCCTCCATCCTCCGTTTAGGATCCCCTTGTTTTGCCCCAGTATTCCCAGTGTTAAAATTCTTCCTCTTAGGCATATTGCCACTTCTACTGGCAACCTCTGCCTTATTTTCTCCCTCTCCCTTACCCTTACTCTTCCTATCCTTGTGGTACTGGGTCAACGCCTCGCTACCTCCCTCCGCTATTATCGCCTTTTCCAGAATGGTCCTGTAGGAAGCACTCTGAAAAATCGATATCCTACTATAGAGCCAGGGTTTTAGGCCCTGCTCAAACCTACGAGCCTTTCTCTCCTCTGTGTCCACTTGGTGTGGAGCAACCTTGTCAATTCACTTAATTTGGCCACATATTGGGGAACAGTCATGTCCCCCTACTTAAGTTCTAAGAACTTAAACTCCATTCTCCCTTGCATGCTAGTAGGGAAATAGTTCTCGAAGAATACCTTCTTAAACTGTTCCCATGTAACAGCTTCCGCTCCAGCCCCACCCTGGTGAGTCTCCCACCAGTAGTTGGCTTCCCCCTTCATCATATAGGTAGCAAAAGAGGTCTTTTGTGCCACAGCTACGTTTTTTAATAACAAACGCCTTCTCTATTTCCTTGACCCATATTTGGGCCTACATTGGGTCCGTTGTTCCCTTAAATTCGGGTGGACCTACACTTTTAAATTCCTTAAAAGTAGTCGTTCGGGCTACTCTAGGTCCTGCGGGTACTCTACCCCCAACTTGGTTAAATGCAGCAGTTAATAAATTAACGAACTCTTGCATTGGGTTATTAGGACCCCCCTCGTTCTCATTATGCGATTCCGCTTCTTGGTTACGTTGTCTTCTTCTTGGCGGCATTCTGATTAAATAAATAAATTTATGTTATTACTTATTTACTTACTTCGTTATTAGTCGTCAAACAATTGGACAATAACTCATAGAATCAAAGCAAATTAAACATAAAAACTTCCTTATATTAAAATGCTTCTTTATAGTTCAAAAATATTTACAAGTTGCTTTCCATAGCCCAAAAGCTATTACATATACATCCCGCGATTGACTTCTACAAAAATTGGGATTTACAACAAGACTACCCTTTAATTATACAAAAGAGGGTTTTACGTCACTACACAAAAGTATTTATCATACTACTCCTAATATTGCTTAACAGCGTTCTCATGCTTCTGGTTTGCCAGAATCGACACAATATCTCGACTTATAGTATGTCGGGTCTGTCCCGACTCAATAGAATAACAAGCTATCTTAAGCTTGAAATCCTCGTGTGCACTGTCATTTATATATGACATTCGTGCTATCTTCTGGTCTTTTTCAACCAGTTTCTTGCGAAGTTCTATGACCTCGTTCTTATAGTCCTGGGCCTTGTCAGTCATGAGCATTTTCTCATCATGCTCTATCTCATAGTCTGACTGTACAGACTCTTTTGCCCCATAGAGATCATTGATCTCTTTCTTCTGGTGTTGCACCATATTGTGCAGTTGTACGTTACGGTTAAGCACAGAGAGGTACATTGCCCTCATAGTCTCCATTGAGTGTAGACTCTAGGCGTGCATCATCCGTGATTAATCGATGTTACCTCCATGTCATCCTCCACATCAATCATCATATTCAAATATGATGATATCCCCAGGGTCTCCTCCGAATAATCCTCCTCTGAGTAATATTCCCAAGGCTTTGACTCCTCTAGAATCACTTCTACGTATATCTGCTATAGCATTGTGTGTCTTGCCTCAACTCGGGTTCACTTGGACTCCTCGTGATCACATGTATATCCCTATACATCAAGCTATTAACCGACATCTACAATAACACATAGCAAATTGATTAGTACATAATACACAATAATATAAGCACAAATCACATTTAATCCATTTAGGGTTACTTTCCATCTTTTAAATCTTTTGGTACTGAGTTTCCTCAATACCTTATTAACTCATTTGACTCGAGTTAACTTTCTTCGGACTCTTCCTTTCCTACGAGGTTATTAACCTAAGGTTCTTCCCCCCCTTAAGTTTTATAACCTAATGATTTGATACCAACCTGTGACGCCCCCAAATTCAGGTATCTTCTAACCCGACAGATGGTGCTCCACGATACTACAATCTATACAATCATTCCATTGAGATAACAACAAAATGAATGTAATTACTATCTTTGTATTACATTTGTAATAAATCCTTTCCCAGGTTCATAACCGAATACAGTCGTTGTTCTTCATAAGTATATTACATACATATATACTAGTCTATTACAGGACGATTAATTGCCCATCTTAGACTTGCCTTTATCTCTTATAGAACTCTCGTTTCGTTCGGCTTTAGCTGCAAACATATGGTTCAAGCAAGAATGAGCATAACTAGCTCAGCAAGTCTTAACAATGAATCATATGAATATCACCCCAATAATACATGCTTTAATTCTATATCTGAACAATTATCTATGAAGCATTATGAAACATTTGACTAATACTTCTCATACAGCAATCCCAGAGCATAATTAATAGCTTAGGAATGATGAACCGGTCAATAGACCATGAACATACTCTTCTCGTTTTCATACTTGAAAAGGATATCCGGCACTAAGGCCATCCACCCGTCTTTACTTACGAGCACTTCTAGGTGATCAGCCTATTGTACTCTATGTTGATCAACACTCTTACGTTAAACATATTTACGTTCAACATTTTGCAACCTCACGTGCCCATCAAATAATCGATGAAAATACTTTTGTTTGTACATAGACAAACTTACCTTCTCATCCGTAATAAATACTTGGCATAGGATAACGTTAACAGTTTTATATCAACAGACTTGTAACAAACCAATCAACTCTTCAATACCTGTCTAGCTAGAATAAAATAGGCATCGACTCTTTTCTATTTACCATTCATGCATTGTATAACATGTATCATGTAAAAACTTGACTAACACGAAGGTCAGACAAGAGTTAAGAAAGACTTACCTTCAAGCGTCGTCGAATATATATATTTCAACTATTCTTAGTCTTTACAGGATCTACATGAGATATTCACATAGAACACTGTAATTAGTTATCAAAAAGACTCACTCTATGGTTCTAACCAACTTCTTTCTCTTCTATATCTTACTTGTTTCAACTTCGTTATTAAAGTCGATTCGACTTTCTATACTTCATTACGTTTCATTAACGTTCTTACGTCCTTAGCCGACATTCGATCATTATTGGTTAACTAACAATGTTTGATCGTTATTCTTGGTCAATTTATTACGTCTTTGCGTTCTTCGTTTAATTTACATTAAACCTTACCTGTTCTTCTTACATTAACATCTTATAAATGTTTTAAAGTAAGTCTCATTATGCACTTTAAGTACCTTTAACATCATACTTTAGGTCTACATTTAAAATGGAACTAAACCTAACTTGGTCAACTTTTTCCCACTGCCGGCGCTGCGGCGCGGCATCCCTTGTGTTTTAGTGGTGATGCAGCGCGAGTTAACAGGTGGTACTCTACGAAGTCCGGAGTATTGCGGCGCCATCACTTTATCTTGGTTTTGGCATGCGCGTACCGAAGTCATGCGGTTGGCCAAAACAGATTTGGTTTCTTAACCAAACTCCCGGCTTCCTAATTTGTTCGTTTTACATCCGAATTGACCCATTCAAATTCCTACAAGTCACAAATAACATCCTTTATGTGTTTGTATAAGAATTTCACATTTCCAAATTCGTTAACTCGGAATTCACCTTTAAGTTCATTTTCGAGCGTTCGTTTAACGTTTTCGTCCGTTCAATACTCATTTTGTTCGTTATAAGTCGGAATGTGACGATTCTTTCACCAACGATTCTTAATTACCTTATCTCACGTGTTCACATTAGAAACCAATGTTTTCAAGTCACATGGCAACTTTTGACCTTTGATCCGGACTTTATACGTTTTCGACGTTTAACGTCTATTTTCGTAAAATCTGCCATAACTTCGTTTCTAATGTTCTCTAAGCCAAATCACATGGAATACTCCATGCACTTCATATCCACATTCTAACTAAGCAATAGGTACATTCCTTAGCTATATTGATTCTTAAACGTTCATTCCAAACTAAGTTCACGTTCAAGACTTTTTATGGTTTTAACTCACGTAAATACTTATGATTCTTATTTGGTCATGACATATCCATGATTTGGTCATTACTAGGCATCCCTATCTCTCCTCCATACACATACTCCACTCATCTATGATTCTTCTATGAGAAAGAAATCGAAAAGGATGAAGATTACGGTTTATAGGAATTTACCTTTGAAGTAGTTAACGTTCTTGATAAACGTCTATCGGTTTGCTTGGAAGTAGAAGAATTGTATAATTCTAGCTCTTTCTCTCTCTCAATATAGGTTGAACAAACTTTTTAAAACCACAAAAGCTCAACCTAGGCCTTGTATTTATAGAAAATACAATGAGGGGCAAAATGGTCCAATTTAGCACCTCCTCACTTATTTACAACTTTGTCACCAAGCAAAATACTTGGTGACCAAGTGATACACTTGGCTTGCACATCAAGTGGCCGGCCAACCTTGCACATGGGTTATTTCCATGGGTTGCCCCATGGGTTTTACCCATCCATTGACCCGCTGGTTCGACCCACGGTTTAATTCTTTGGATTGGGCTTGACATTAATTAACATTGGGCTTTAACCAACCAAATATTGGGCCTTGACTTGGGCTTGTATACTTAATTCATTGGGCTTGTTTATTATTCCAAGTCCAGTTGGATTGGATAAAATCCTTAACTCATATTCTAATAATACAACTCGTATTCTACGCGTATTACTCACGTATTCTCTTTGTATAATACTCATATAATGATCGTATTATCCGTTGTACTATTCTTCATACCATACTCGTATACATACTAGTATAATACTCATATTCCTTACGTATAAAAATCGAAACGACTATACGCATTACATTTCCCTTTCGGAAACCTCTTTCATAAACCCTTAGGTTTTAAGTTCGCAGGCGAAAACTTCGTTTGCCATAACGAAAATATTATTGGATATTCCATAATATCGTCATATTCTAACATTACGTGTTTCTCAGAATTTCAAACCCTAGCTCTGAACGTCATCGGATGAATAGTGTTTTTACGCAAACAATCTCAGAAAACCTTCGTTCTTGTCTTGATAATTCACAACAATTAATTCTAGCACAAAGCTATAATACTAACCACATTTGGACCTTCTAGGTCATAAAATGACCTTCGAACATCGTACTCACATAATTACTCAATTAAATTCATTTAATCCACATAATCAAATAAAAAATTAATTCATTGAAAATTCAAAATTCTCGGGCGTTACATTCTTCCCCTCCTTATAAGGATTACTGTCCCCAAAATCTACATATTCTTACATAAACAAATGAGGAAACTTTTCCTTCATTTTACTTTCGAGCTCCCACGTTGCTTCTTCAGCATCGTGGTTACTCCAAATTACCTTTACTGAAGGTATTACTTTATTTCTCAAGACTTGTTCCTTCCTATCAATAATCTGAATCGGAAGTTCTTCATACATTAAGTCTTTTTCTACTTGAATAGACTCATACTCTATTACATACTTAAGGTCCAGTTTATAAGGACGCAACATAGACACATGAAACACATTGTGTATTCTTTCCATTTCTGGAGGTAAGGCTACTTCGTAAGCTACCTCTCATATCCTCCTTAAAATCTCAAAAGGTCCTACAAACCTTGGACTTAACTTCCCTTCTTCCCAAAACGTATCTTCCCTTTCCAAGGCGATACTTTTAGAAAGACATAAGACCCTACTTCAAACTCCCTCTTCTCTCGATGAGGATTTGTATGCTTCCGTTGTCTATCTTGAGCCACTACTAATCGATCTCTTATTAGCTTTACCATGTCTGCCGTTTTCTGTACCATCTCAGGTCCACACATTCGACGTTCACCTACTTCATCCCAACAAAGTGGTGTTCTACACTTCCTCCCATACAACGCTTCGTAAGGCGGCATGCCTATACTAGCGTGAAAACTATTGTTGTAAGTGAATTCTACCAACGGTAGACGTTCGTCCCAACTCCCCTTGAAATCCATAACTCAAGATCTTAACATATCTTCCAGCATTTGAATTATCCGTTCGCTTTTCCCATCCATCTGTGGATGATAAGCCGTACTCAGTCTCAGCTGTGTTCCCATTTGTTCTTGCAAACTCAAGTTCGACGTGAATCGTGGATCACAATCGGACACAATCGAAACAGGTACTCCATGTCTAGAAATGATTTCTTTGACATACAGCTTAGCTAACTGTTCTAAGTTATACCTAACTCCTATTGGTAGAAAATGAGCCGATTTAGTTAACCGATCCACTATTACCCAAATAGCATCGTATCCTTTTCTTGTCGTTGGAAGTCCCACCACAAAGTCCATGGTGATATGCTCCCATTTCCACTCCGGAATCTCCAGTGGTTGTATCAATCCACTCGGTCTTTGGTGTTCAGCCTTAACTTTTTGACAAGTTAAACACTTACTAACATATTCTACAATCTCCCTCTTCATGTTTGGCCACCAAAAGTTCTGACGAAGGTCTTGATACATCTTAGTACTACCAGGATGTATCGAGTACCTCGAACTATGGGCCTCGCACATAATCTCTCATTTCAACTCGGAATTATTTGGAATCCAAATTCTTTTTTCAAAACGGAGTAAACCTTCTTTATCAAGGTTATACTTAGTCTTCACGTCATCGTTCATTATCTTCTTCATCTGCTTGCATTCTTCAGTACTTAGCTGTACTTCCTTAACCCGTTCTACTATCGTTGGTCGAGTTTCTATTGCAAATAACATCTCTCCCATTTCACTTGGTAACCTAACTTCTAATTCCATCCTGGCCATCTCCGTTATTAACTCGTTCTGAGTCGTTAACATTGACAGCTTTTCTCTACCCATCTGACTTAATGCATCGACAACTACATTCGCCTTCCCCGGATGATATAAGATATTACAGTCATAATCTTTTATCAATTCTAACCACCTTCTCTGCCTCATGTTCAACTCCTTCTGTGTGAAGATATATTTCAAACTTTTATGGTCCGTGTATATCTCACATTTTTTTCCGAATAAATAATGTCTCCATATTTTTAATGCAAACACTACAGCTGCCAGTTCTAGGTCATGAGTAGGGTAGACCTTCTCATAATCTTTTAACTGACGTGACGCATACGCAATGACCTTACCATGCTGCATAAGCACGCAACCTAGTCCTCTATGCAAAGCATCGCTATAAATTACAAAATTCCCTGTATCATCTGGTAAAGATAATACAGGTGCCTCACTGAACCTCCTTTTTAATTCTTGAAAACTACGCTCACACTTTTCTGTCCACTCGTACTTCACTGACTTCCTTGTAAGATTTATCAGCGGAGTAGCTAATTTATAAAAGTCCTGAATGAACTTTCTATAGTATCCCACTAACCCCAGAAAACTCCTAACCTCGGTTGGCATTTTCGGTTGCTCCCACTCATTCACCGCTTCCACCTTCGCTGGATCTACGGATATGCCATTTTTATCTATAACATGTCCTAGAAACTACACTCGTTCGAGCCAAAATTCACACTTAGTGAATTTCTCTTACAACTTCTTCCTCCGTAGTATACAAACTCAAAACTGTGAGCTTGGACGGATGTGTCCCTCCTGTCCGCATTTGAAACATACGACCGGCGGTCGTTCTTCCTCCTTTGAAATGGGTGTTGGTGCCGACGTCTTTACGTCATTGTTGAACCTTCTCTTCTTGAAATGTCCATTCTTATTATTTTGGCCATGATTATCACCGAAGTGGTTACCATTTCTGGCATGTTGATTCCCTCCATGCTTATTGTCACAGCTTTGATGACTGTTATCACCGGTATTATCATTTTGTCGGCTGCCCTCTTTTGGTTTGGTTGACTCATTATCGCGCTCCAATAACTGAGCCCTATTAACAACATCTGAATACAAACACAATTTATGAGAGATAAGATATTGACGTATCTCAGGTTTCAAACCTCTTAGAAATATTCGCGTCATTCTCTCATCATTATCAACCAAATGGGACGCAAATCGGGACAACTCGGCAAACTTGGCTTCGTACTGCGACACGGTCATGTTATTTTGCTCCAACTTGATAAATTCCACCTCCTTCATTTGACTAATGCTTTCGGGAAAGTACTTGTCATTGAACAGCTCTTGGAACTTCTCTCAAGACATCTTGAGTCGTTAAATTTGAATGCGTTTCTGATTCTCACCAGTGATCTGCCTCTTCACGCAACATAAAGGTGGGAAAGGGAACCTTTTGCTCCTCAGAGCATCCCAAGACATCAAATATCTTGGTGATCTGCTTTAACCACGTCTCCGCCTTAAGTGGTTCTCGGTTTTCTAAAAACTTTGTGGTCCCAAATCCTTGAATTGCGTGTAGCGGTGACCAACCGTGGATTTCCATTGTTTCCTCTGCATTATGAGCAGGAGCCGCCTATCGCTTTGATGTTGCATGAATTCTAAAAAGCTCCTAAACGTCATCAATCATTCGTTAATTGATCAATGTTATTGTTTGGGAGGATTATCGCCATCCTGCACACATCGTCTCGATTATTGATCTCGTGGAGAATCAACGGTCTCCTGTGCTCCATTGCTATTCTCAACATTCTCGGATGTCATTTTCAGATACTGCCACAAAACAAAGGTTAATTGACATGTAACATATTATTCCTATATTCTGACCAACCAATTAAATATATACCAAATAAACTTAGGTAGGTCATACTAGCGAAGGAATTCCCCGTCTCTCCCCTCATAGTTCTATTCTCACATCCTAGCCAGGGATCATATCCCTAAGCTTTAATACCAACTGTGACGCCCCCAACATTAGGTATCCACCACCCATCTTGAGTCGCCAGATACATGGTACAAAATTCAAATACAACTTAATAATACAACTGTCGTGTACAATATGACAAAACATAAACTGTGAGTTTGAATACAAATATTGTCTACTAGAGAGTATACAAACTCAAAAGGAGTCCTCATTGCAATTATTATCACACTATTTCACATAATAGTGAGGACTACTAATGCACCATCTAGGACCATCACTCGCTTCCCAGGCTGCTCCAAATTTATATTCTCATTTCCTCAAGAGAACAGTGAAAGAAATGGTGAGCTCAACTAGCCCAGTAAGAAATATTATGACTAAGATAATGCAGAATAAATTATCATTATCCTTAAATAGTGTTAAACTAATATAATATAACAAACATCAAGTTTAACTGCAGCGGAACAAGCAATCCATTAAAAGAGTCAAGTAGAGAATAAAATCTACTATCTTTTATGATTTAAAAGCTTTTTCATCACTTTTATCGCTTGGGACTCGAACAATAAATAATCCACATCATCGAATCACCCCTCACACTACTGACGAGGATATTCTTTAGTATCACGACCACAATTATCCATGCACTATGGACCAAGAATATTTGTGTATTCATTAATGGTCATGATCATGCCAACAACTGTCCATCACCGCACTACGGGCCAATGAGGACTTTTACCACATCATTTGTAACATTATGGTCATGATTACATCGAATAATCCCTGTTCATAATCATACCAAGTCCATCTATGCACTATAGGCCACAGATGACTTTCAAAAAATATAAATATGAGGATGATGGCAATGATATAAGAATTCAATAAAAACAAGTTCAAGAATTAATTTGTCCAAGAACCAATAACGTCCAAATTGTCAACATGATACTGCTTTGTAGAGTAAAATTCAAGAATGCTCGTAAGAATATTTCCATGAAAGATCTTTGGATGAAGCGCAATTATCAAGGATATTCCACTAATTTCATGGAGTATAGATGTCAAAACTTTAACCAACTGAGTATAATAAAGAATGGAATAACAAAAGAAATCACCATGCATGCGGTACTTCGCATTGACAGGTTATTCCAACAGAATACTAAATAACGGAACCGGTCGGTAAATTACGCACAAGCGGGATGTTCCAATAGATTAATAAAGAATGGAATAACAACAGAAATCACCATGCATGCGGTACTTCGCATAGATAGGTTATTCCAACAGAATACTAATAAGGACAAAATCAGGTCCGGCGTAAAACGCACAGACAGGATATTCCAACAGAATAATAATAAAGACGGAACTAGGTCCGGCGTAAAACGCACAGACAGGATATTCCAACAGAATAATAAAGACGGAATCAGGTCCGGTGTAAAATGCACAGACAGGATATTCCAACAGAATAATAAAGATGAAATAATAGAATAATTTCACCAAGTATAGGGTAGCCCGCGTATGCAGGTTATTCAAATAGAATAATAAAGAATGGAATAACATAAGTTCTATTCATGAATACAAAAGAATAACACCCCTTACGAGTATAACAAATAATATTCCCTACCTTAAGAAGAAGAGTACTGGTTATATGAGTAGTGAAGTAGTAGAATGCTTTTCTTCTTTCTGTCTATAGTTTATCTCTCTAGAGTTTCAGTGAATTCGTAAGAAATAATGAACGAATGAGCTTCTATTTATAGGAAAATGGACTGCATAGTAACTAACTCATGAACGGTCCAGATTGATTTACTTTAATTTGATGGTCCATATTTAAAGCAAAATCTTTTAAATAAAATATAATATATTCTATTTATAATCTAATAAAACGAATAACTTTATAAAAGATTTTACTATGCAAACACTATGTAGGCACATACAAACACTATGCATAATAAAATATAATATATTCTAATTATTGTCTAATAAAATGATAACTTTATAAAAGTATTTTGTTTTATATAAAAAGATTTTACTATCGCAAAACACAATGCGAGACACTATGCATAATAGAATATAATATATTCTATTTATAGAATAACTTTATAAAAGTATTTTATTTTATATAAAAGATTTTCTCAGTATTATTACATTAATAATACCAACAAAACTGAGTGACTTATCACGTAAGCATCAATAATTAATACCGTGTGTGCTACTATGCAACCACACGCATTATTGTACTTTTAACACCGGGTGTTTCAACGATTAATCTGGTAAAACTTTCGTAGTTATTTTCATAAAAGTATTTTTTGTCATTTTCTCAATCCGATAATAATTCCCAATGATTGTCTTGGTTATCGAATATTTCTGTTAAAACGAATATTCCCAACCAATCGAATATTATATAACAACTTGCGTACTTTGCAAAATTTATAAATATTACCCACAACTATAACATTATATCAATTTCACTCCATAATATTCAAAAATAATATTTATAGAAAATTCATCTTTATTCAAAAAGTTAGGGTTTTATACAAAACATAAAACCTGACGGAGACGTATAGTCATTATTATCAATCTTGAAACTAGCATCTGTGTAACCCTTTACTGCCAGTTCATCTTCACCTCCATATATCAAGAATGAATCCTTAGTCCTTTTCAGGTACTTGAGGATATTCTTGACTGTTGTCCAGTGACATTCACTTGGATTCGACTGGTATCTGCTCATCATGCTCAAAGCATACGAGACATCCGGACGAGTACATATCATTGCATACATGATAGATCGAATTGCCGAAGCATAAGGGATCTTTCTCATACGTTCCTCATCATCTTATGATTTAGGACATTGGGCCTTAGATATCTTTACACCATTAGTCACGGGTAAGTATCCTCTTTTTGCCTCTTGCATGCTGAACCGTTTCAGCACTTTATCAATATATGTACTTTGACTTAGGCCGAGCATTTTTCTTGATCTATCTCTATAGATCTTGATACCTAAAATGTAGGCAGCATAGCCCAAATCTTTCATGGAGAAACATTTTCCTAACCATGTTTTTACAACCTGTAAGGAAGGAATGTCATTCCCAATAATTAATATGTCATCAACATATAATACTAGGAATACAATATGACTCCCACTAACCTTCTTATATACACAAGGTTCATCTTCATTTTTTATAAAGCTAAACTCTTTGACTGCTTCATCAAATTGAAGATTCCAACTCCGAGAGGCTTGCTTTAATCCATAAATGGATCGTTGCAGTTTACATACCTTTCCAGCATCCTTTGGAGTGACAAAACCTCCAGGTTGTGTTATGTACACATCCTCAAGGAGATTTCCATTAAGGAAAGCAGTTTTGACATCCATCTGCTAGATTTCGTAATCATAAAAGGCTATAATAGCAAGTAATATCCTGATGTATTTAACCATTGCCACTAGAGAGAAGGTTTCATCATAGTCAACACCTTAAACTTGTTTGAAACCTTTTGCTACCAGTAGGCCTTTATAGGTTTGTACATTACCATTCATATCGGTTTTCTTTTGGAAAATCCACTTGCACCCGATTGGTTTTACCCCTTCGGGTGGATCAACCAGAGTCCATAATTGGTTAGTATACATGGAGTCCATCTCACATTTCATGTCTTCAAGCCATTTCTCAGAATCTGGTCCATTTATAGCTTCTTGGTAGGAAGCAAGCTCATCCTGATCTATGAGCATCACATCGCCGTTTTGAGTCACAAGATATCCCTAATATCTCTCGGGCCCTTGGCGTGTCCTACCAGATCCACGAATGCCTTGTGTAATTTGAAGCGGTTCACTTTCCACAATATCTTGTGGTTCCTGTTCACGTTCCAACTAAGGTTCATTGATATTTTGTGGTTCTCGAATTTCTTCAAGTTCTACTTTCCTCCCACTGTTTCCTTTAGAGACAAATTCTCTTTCTAGAAAAATACAAGTTCGAGCAACAAACACTTTCTTATCAAAAGGTTTGTAGAAATAATACCCTTTTATTTCCTTTGGGTATCCCACACAATTACATTTGTCAGATTTAGGTCTGAGCTTGTTAGAATCCAGACATTTTACAAATGCCTTACAACCCCAAATCTTCGTGAACGACATACTAGGATGTTTCCCAGTCCACATCTCATATGGTGTCTTCTGAACTGTCTTTGTAGGAACACGGTTAAATGTGAATGCAGCTGTCTCTAGGGCATGACCCCATAAGCTTATTGGAAGATCTGCATGACTCATCATTGATCGTACCATGTCCAACAATGTTCGATTCCTCCTCTCAGATACACCATTCCATTGTGGTGCTCCAGGTGGAGTGAGTTGTGATATAATACCACACTCCTTTAGAAGGTCATCAAAGTCTTGGCTTAAGTATTCACCACCTCGATCGGATCAAAGGGCTTTTATGTTTTTGCCAAATTGGTTTTGAACTTCATTCTTGAATTCCTTGAACTTTTCAAAGGATTCAGATTTGTGTCTCATAAGATATACATATCCATATCTACTGAGGTCGTCAGTAAATGTAATGAAGTAATAAAACCTACCTCTTGCTAACGAACTCATGGGTCCACATACATCAATATGTATAAGTCCCAATATCGCTAACCCATTCACTGTGTCTAGTGAAAGGGGCTTTAGTCATCTTGCCTAATAAACAAGACTCGCATTTCTCATATGATTCAAAATCAAATGAATCCAAAAAACCATCTTTATGGAGTTTGGATATGCGTTTGTCATTTATATGGTCTAAATGACAATGCTAGAGATATGTCAAATTTGAATCATTTGATTTAAATCATTTTGTTTTTTATGTTATAGATAGGCATTTCTAAATCAAGAATATAAAGACCGTTAAACAATTGTGCAACACCATAGCATATATCATTTAAGTAAAACGAACAACAGTTGTTCTTTATTATAAATGAAAAACCTTTCTTGTCCAAACAAGAAACAGAAATAATGTTTTTGCTTATAGCAGGCACATAATAACAATCCTCTAATTCTAATACTAGCCGAGTGGGCAAAAATAAATGATAAGTTCCTACGGCCAGTGCAGCAACTTTTGCTCCATTCCCAACTCGTAGGTCAACCTCTCATTTTGCCAAATTCCTACTCCTTCGGAGTTCCTGTACATTAACACAAATGTGAGAACCACATCCAGTATCCAATACCCATGATGTAGAAGTAGACAAGTTAACTTCTACAACATATATACCTGGATTAGAAGTCGCACTTCCTTTCCTTTTCTTCACATCTTCCAAATAAGCATGACAGTTCCTTTTTTAGTGTCCAGGTTTTCCACAGAAGTGACAATCACCTTCTTTAGCCACCCCACCTTCAGGTTTTAAAGCCTGTTTGGTTTTGGAATTGGGTTTGACAAAAGATTTAGATCATATCTTCTTCTTGCCTTTCCAATTTCCCTTAGCATTCCCTTTTTGCACCATCATTATAGGAGCAGGTCCTGATCTTTTCATGTTGTTTTTGGCAGTTCTTAACATGTTCAACAACTCAGTAAGGGGTTTCACGATTTCATTCATGAGGTAATTCATAACAAATCGAGAGTAGTTGTTATTCAATGATTACAAAAACAAGATCAGTTTGGGCTTCTAGAGTAATCAAAAAACCCAACCTATCAAGGTACTCAATATACCCAATCATTTTCAGCACATGTGGACCAACTGGATCACGTTCACCCATTTTGCAGTGATATAACGCTTTTCTTGTATCATACATATTCTGTCGAGCATGCCCTTTGAACAATTTCTTGAGATGCTCGACCATCTCATAAGCATCCATCAACTCATGTTGCTACTGAAGCTCAGCGTTCATAGTTGCTAGCATGAGACAACTCACGTCCAGAGCATCATTTTGATGCTTCTCGTAAGCATTATGCTCTGCACGTGGTGCAGTGTCAGCTGGTACTGCCGGAATGGGCTTTTCAATGACATATAGCTTGCACTCTTATTTGAGGACAATCCTCAAGTTCCTATGCCAGTCAAGGAAATTAATTTCCACTCAGCTTGTCCTTCTCAAGGACTGATCGTAGTGAAAGACTACTTGTGTTGTTGTTGTTTGCCATTGATATCTACAATTTATAAGTGCAAAAATAATAAGTTAAATTGTAGAGTTTTTGATATTATGTAATTGATAATAGTACATTAAAAATATACCTCCCACTATTTTATTCAAATTTATAGCCCTCACCATTAATTCAGAAAGCATTTTCTATTAAATCTTTCTAGTGAGCCAAGATCCATATTTCATTATGTCTTAAGTTAGCTTTGGCTATTCTCTCAAAACATAATTATTTAGGTAGACAACCCCTTGTTAATTATATCATATATAACTCCTGGATAGTTTGGTAAACAACATTTGTTTCTAGTCCATCTAATGGTACCTACCAAACTCCATGCCTCTAAGTCCACGATCCTATTGAGATAACTTAGTTAAGTCGGGCCCAATGATTTTAACAGTTTGGATATCACAATTATCCTATCGCATCTTACCTAGATAAATAGGGTACTTTACTTTGGCAAACCTACATCCATTTATCAAGGTCTTGATGAGTGTTATTCAATGGAAGGCATCTGATTTAGACTCAATAATTTATTAAGGGATTTTATAAATTAATTTAGATCTCACAAATTTTAATCTTATTAAGCATGCACATTATTTATCATATCATATCGCATACAAGCATACATAAAGTGCAAAATTAAATGTGTCACAGTTATGGCCCAATCCACTGTCAATCTTTTCAAGCTAATGAAAGATTGAAGGTCAATCTAAGGTGGTAAAAGATCTCAAAATAGTAGCTTCCTAGGATCTTCCTCATGCATGTGCCTCCTCTCCATCATCATCTTTCCGTTGTGTTCTCCATCTTGTCATCTTCATCGATTATATATTATTACATGACATAAAGAAACCTCGAGTTACATTCGGGAGGATTTAGATGAGAAGAGAATATTACATTAGAATTTATAGATAGGCACGACATGCAAGCCGTATTTCAAAACCAAAAACCACTAACCTATGAGTCAAAAGGTCATAACTGTGCACCATGAATATCACAATAAGCACATAGCAATGTATATATAATTAAATAAAAACTATATACAAAATACTGGTGTCACGACCATCGTTGTAAGACCCCAACTTTTATGAATAAAGATTAATTTTTCTCGAAATATATTTTTGAATATTATGGTGTGGATTTGATATAATATTATAGTTGTGGGTATTATTTACAAATTTTGCAAAGTAAGCAACTGGTTGTATAATATTCGATTGGTCGGGGAATATTCTTTTTAAAAGGGAATATTCGTACGATGGTACAATCATTGGTGGACCCCACAACAAAAGTATTGTCGTAGTTAGAAAATGATGAATTATCTTTTTATAAAAATAACGACAAAAGTTTTACCGTTAAACCGTTGAACTACCCGTTGGTAAAAGTAAATGAATATGTCTGGCGTGGTTGCGTAGTAGCACTACGGTATTGATTATTGATGCTTCGTGAGATGTCACTCGGTTTATACTCAATTATTGCTACTGATAATTCTTTGCATAATATCTCTCATATTATTTATTCAATTATTATCACAAGATCATCTGCATAATATTTTTTATTATTAAATCAATAATTGAGATGACAAAGTTATTCATATTATTATTTGCAATATTGACAATGTATAGAAAGTTCTATCGTTGAGAGGTTTGGTCACCTAATTGCGCGCCAATAGGGAGAAATCCTTATCGGAAAGCCCCCTCTGAAACAACTTGGGTCAAATCCCAAGTCCGGAACAAATCTCCAGTCAAATCCCAAGTCCGAATCAAATTCATCAAAATAAGGCCTCAAACTACTAGCCCAATAGTATCTTCTTGGGTCATCTTAGCCCACTACAGGCTCCCAAAAGGTCATGACTTGAAGGTACTATTGGTACCAACTTATTTACTTATATGCTGACAAATTTTTCCCCTATCTTTTGATGTGGGACTGGGGTGTTACAAACTCCCCCACTTAAATTTCTGACGTCCCCGTCAGAACCGATCACACACGGCCCAAAGATCTTTGCATCTCTAGCCATTGTGGGATAATACCGGCTGGCTTCGTGTCCCCACCTCTGGACCTCCATCTCTCCATTGTGGGATAATACCACCAGCCTTCGTGCCCCCACCTCCGGCAACCCGATCGGATGACTCGACCCGACCTTTCGAGAGTTAGCTCTGATACCATATGAAACAACCCGGATCAAATCCCGAGTCCGAAACAAATCTTGGGTCAAATCCCAAGTTCGAATCAAATTCATCAAAATAAGGCCTCAAACTACTGGCCCAATAGTATCTTCTTGGGTCATCTTAGCCCACCACAGGCTCCCAAAAGGTCATGACTTGAAGGTACTATTGGTAGCAACTTATTTACTTATATGCTGACAAATTTTTCCCCTATCTTTTGGTGTGGGACTGGGGTGTTACACCCTCTTTCCTGGGAATGATCTGGTTGTTAAATATTGTGAGTTATAATATTAATGATGAATAAGTTCATATTGGTTAAAGATGAAATTGATATGTTCATTGCTTTGGGATTATTATTGTTAATGGAAATGGACATCTATTTCGATAATAATTGATGTCTAGAGGTTATATTGACCAATCGAGTAATTAATCGGATAAATGAGTAATTAATTGCTATTAATTCATATGCTTATAACTATTTGTTCACATGTATGTAGTATTGATTCACATGCATGTACTATTAGGGGAGGTGGTGCAAAATTGATAATACTTGCATGACTAAATTAAAAATAAAGGTATAGATGAAGGTACTTATCTACATACCGTAACTATTTTTTTTCACATATGTGTACTACTGATTCACATGAATGTACTATTGATTCACATGATGTACTATTAGGGGAGGTGGTGCAAGTTTGATAATACTTGCAGGACTAGATTAAAAATGAACGAAAAGATGAAGGTAATATATTGTAATATTTCGAGCCCCAAAACGTGCAATTATCGAAATTATATTTTCCTATAAATAGAAGCTTATTTTTCTTTCATTCTCATCAATTCACTAAGACTCACAAGAGCAATTATAGAGCGAGAAGTTATAGAGAGAAAGAAGAAGAGAAGTCTGCTACCTCACTATTCTAGTATCCAATCTTCTTCAGAGGTAAGGGATGTGACGCCCCCAAAATAGGTATACATCACCTATTCTGAGTCGCCAAATACATGGTATAGAATACAAATACAACCTTAAATATACAACATGAGCTATGAGTTTTAATACAAATATTGTCTTCTAGATAGTATTCAAACTCAACATAAGTCCTCATTACATTTATTATCACACTATTTCATAGAATAGTGAGGACTACTAATGCTATCATCTGGACCGTTACTCCGTTCCCCGACTAGTCCCTGATACGTTCTCATTTCCTGAAGAGAATAATAAAAGCAAAAGGGTGAGCTCAACTAGCCCAGTAAGAAATATTATGACTAAGATAATTTAGAATAAATTATCATTAGCCTTCAACAGTGTTAAACTGATAAAATATAATAAACATCAAGTTTAACTGCAGTGGAACAAGCAATCCATTAGAAGAGTCAAGTAGAGAATAACATCTACTATCTTCTATGATTTAAAAGGTTTTTCATTACTTTTATCGCTAGACTCAGCTTAATAAATAATTCACATCATCCTTGCACTACGACCAAGGATATTCATTAGTATCACGACCACAAATTATCCATGCACTACTGGCCAAGGATATTCGTGTATTCATCAATGGTCATGATCATGCCAACAACTGTCCATCAATGCACTACGGGCCAATGAGGACGTTTTCCACATCATTTGTATCATTACGGTCATGATTACATCGAATAATCCCTGGTCATAATCATACCAAGTCCATCTATGCACTACAGGCTACAGATGACTTTCAATATAATATAAACATGAGGATGATGACAATGATATAAGAATTCAATAAAATAAGTTCAAGAATTAATTTATCCAGGAACTAATAACGTCCAAATTGTCAACATGATACTTCTTTGTAGAGTAACACTCAAGAATGCTTAGAAGAATATTTCCATGAAAAGATACTGGATGAAGCACAAATATCAGTATTCCACTAATTTCGTGGGGTATAGAAGTCAAAACTTTAACCAACTAAGTATAATAAAGAATGGAATAACAAAAGAAATCATCATGCATGCGGTATTACCATACATATAAGTTATTCAACGTAATAATAAATAACGAGAACAGTCATGCGTAAACGCACGCATACGATATTCCAACGAATAATAAAAAAATGGAACCGGTCATGCGTAAAACGCATGCGCATGTGATATTCCAATGAATAATAAACAATGGAACCAGGTCACGTGTAAACGCACAGACATGATGTTCCAGAATAATAAAGTATGGAATAACAGAAGAATTTCATCATGTATGCAGTACTTTGCATAGACAGGTTATTCCAACATAATAATAAAGAATGGAATAACAGAAGAATTTCACCAAGTGTAGGGTATCCCGCGTATACAGGTTATTCCAACGGAATAATAAAGAATGGAATAACAGAAGTCCTCTTCACGAATAAGAAAGAAAGAATACCCCTTACGAGTAAAACAAATAATATCCCTTACCGTAAAAGAAGAGTATTCCGACTGGTAGGGCGAGGATATTTTTGAAGAAAACTTGCACTACGCTCAAAGCTTCTTAAAACTCTAAAGAAATACGCTCAAGATTATAGAAGAATTCTCTGAACTTCTGGTGTGGTTTTCAATTCTAACTAAACATCCTATTTATAGTAAAATAGAAAAGATACTATGATGCACTATGCAATAAAATATAATATATTCTAAATATATATATATATATATATATATTATTTAAAATCTAAAAAAACAAATAACTTTATAAAAGTATTACATTTTATATAAAAGATTTTACTATACTAAACACTATCTTGAGGCACTATACAACACTATGTATATTAAAATATAATATATTCTAATTATTGTCTAATAAAACAAATAACTTTATAAAAGTATTATGTTTTATATAAAAAAAAATTACTATACAAAACACTATGCATAATAGAATATTATATATTCTATTTATAGTCTAATAAAACAAATAACTTTATAAAAGTATTCTGTTTTATATAAAAAGTTTTTCTGTTTTATTACATTAATATTACTAATAAAACAAAACTCATCATCATTATTATAATTCACACTATTAAATGACCAGGTCGTTCCCAGAAAAGAGGGGGCTTTCCAATAAGGATTTCTCCCCATTGGCGTGCAATTAGTTTATCAAACCTCTCCTTGACAGAACTTCTAGACATCGTTAATATTGCAAATAATAATGTTAATAACTTTGTCATCTCAATTATTGATTATATAAAATATTGACAATAATTGAATCAAATAACGTGAGATACTATGCAACAATTATTGTAGCAATAATTGAACAAATTTGAGTGACTTCTCACGTAAGCATTAATAATCAATATCATGTGCTACTATGCAACCATGCGTATTACTGTACTTTTAACACCATGTGTTTCAACAGTTAACGGTAAAAATTCCGCCGTTATTTTCATAAAGTATTTTTGTCATTTTCTCAATCCAATAATAATTCCGTTGTGGGGTCCACCAATGATTGTGTCGTTGTAGGAATATTCCCTGTTAAAACGAATATTTCCCGACCAATCAAATATTACATAACAACTTGCGTACTTTGAAAAATTTATAAATATTACCCACAACTATAACATTATATTAAATTCATTCCATAAAATTCAAAAATGATATTTATAGAAAAATCATTTTTATTAAAAAAAAATTGGGGTCTTACAACCTCCCCTTCTTATGAAATTTCGCCCTTGAAATTAGGGTACGTACCTGGTATGTCGAAGAGGTAAGGATACCTTGATTTCATTTCAGATTCTAACTCCCAAGTCATTTCCTCAACATCATGGTTTCTCCACAAAACTTTGACTTGAGGTATAACCTTAGAGCATAGAATATGTTCCTTCTTATCCAAGATTTGAACAGGAACATCTTCATACGTCAAATCTTCCTCTATTTTGTCCGGTTCTAACTCAATAATGTGGTTCGGGTCTTCCACATATTTACGTAACATGGATATGTGAAAAACGTTATGAAGACGAGACATACTTGGCGGTAAAGCGAGTCTATAGGCCAGAGTTCCTACTCGATCGAGGATTAAAAATGGGTCGATAAATCGAGGATTGAGTTTTCCTCACTTTCCAAATCTCGTAACTCCTTTCCATGGAGCAACACGTAACAACACATGATCTCCTATTTTGAATTCCACGTCCTTTCGATGAAGATCATCATAACTCTTTTGTCGATCTTGTGAGGTTTTTATACGTTGTCGGATCATTTGAATCTTTTCCGTAGTCATACGTACCAACTCCGGTCCCAACAACGATGCTTCACCCACCTCATCCCAGCATATTGGAGAACTACACTTTCTTCCATACAACGCCTCAAATGGAGCCATGCCAATACTTGCTTGATAACTGTTGTTGTAGGAAAACTCCATCAATGGTAAGAATTTCTCCCAACTTCCCTTGAAGTCAAGGACACAGAGTCTTAATAAATCTTCAAGAGTTTGAATAGTCCTCTCCGACTTCCCATCTGTCTGAGGATGATATGCCGAGCTAAATCGTAAATCTGTGCCCATAGCTTTCTGAAAACTAACCCAAAATCATGAAGTGAATCTTGGGTCTCGATCAGAAACTATGGATACTGGCATACCATGCAATCTTACAACCTCGTTTATGTACATACGAGCAAGACGTTCAAGTGTATAAGTTTCTCGTATAGGTAAGAAGTGAGCAGACTTGGTCAATCTATCAATAATGACCCAAATTGCATCTATGCCTTGAGAAACCTTGGGAAGACCAGTAACTAAATCCATAGTAATGTGCTCCCACTTCCATTCTAGAATTTCAAGTGGTTGCAATGGACCTTTTGGTACTTGATGCTCCGCCTTGAATCGTTGACACGTTAGACACCTTGACATAAACATCGCTATCTCTTTCTTCATATTGCCCCACAAAAATATATGTCGAAGATCATGATACATTTTGGTACTCCCATGATGGATTGCAAATGGTGTGTTGTGCGCCTCCATCATGATTTTATACTTTAAATCAGGGTCGTTAGGAACACAAAGTCTGGAGTTGACTCAAAGTATTCCTTCTTCATCAATTCTTGCTTCCGACATAGCACCTTCTTGCACTTTTTTCCTCATAAGCATCAGCTCCAGGTATGTAGCTTGAGCAGCTTTAACTTTATCAATTAAAGTCGGTTCTACTCATATACTCTCCATCATCACATGGGTCCCTAGAGTCTTTAACTCTATCTCCATCCTTTGCAAGTCAAGCAAAATGGACCTTTGCGTTGACAATATCTCACTCGTACATGCATATGATCTTCTACTCAATACGTCAGCTACCACGTTCGCTTTTCCATGATGGTATTAGATGGTATGACCATAATCTTTCAAAAGTTCAAGACAACGTCGTTGTCGTATGTTGAGTTCCTTTTGAGTGAAGAAATATTTGAGGCTTTTATGATCCGTAAAGATCTCCACTTTTTCCCCATACAAGTAATTCCTCCAAAATTTAAGTGCGAAGACAATAGCTTCCAACTCTAGATCATGAGTAGAATAATTCCTCTCCTATTCTTTGAGTTGTCTTGAGGCATAGGCTATAACTTTCCCATGTTGCATAAGAATACATCCCAACCCTTTTCCTAAAGAATCACTGTAGATGACAAATCCCTCTGAGCCAGATGGTATTATCAGAACAGGTGCTGAAATGAGTCTCCTCTTGAGTTCTTGAAAACTCTTCTCACATTCTTCGCTCCAACCGAACTTTGTATCTTTCCGAGTCAGCTGAGTTAATGGAGTAGCGATTCGAGAAAATCCTTCCACGAATCTCCGATAATAACCAGCTAAACCGAGAAAGCTACGTACTTCGATCACTGATTTAGGTTGCTCCCAGCTTTGAATTGCTTCAATTTTTGCCGGGTCAACAGATATTCCATGACATGATACTACGTGCCAAAGGAATGCTACTTCGTCAAGCCAGAACTCGTATTTCTTTAACTTGGCATAAAGCTTGTATTCACGAAGCTTTTGGAGTATCAGCCTCAACTGTTTCTCATGATCTTCACGGCTTTTGGAATAAATAAGGATGTCATCAATAAAGACGACCACAAAGTGATCCAAATATTCCTTGAATACTCGGTTCATCATATCCATGAAGGCCGCAGGAGCATTAGTTAATCCAAAAGACATGACTAGGAATTCATAATGCCCGTACCGAGTTCTGAAAGCTGTCTTTAGAATGTCATCGGTTCTAATCTTCAATTGGTGATATCCGGAACGAAGATCAATCTTTGAAAAGAATTTGGCTCCTTGTAACTGGTCAAACAGGTCATCAATACGTGGTTATGGGTACCTATTTTTTGATGGTGACATGATTCAACTCCCGATAATCAATACAAAGTCGCATACTCCCATCTTTCTTCTTCACGAATAGAATAGGAGCACCCCAAAGAGACGTACTAGGATGAATGAAACCAATGTCTAACAATTCCTGCAATTGGGTCTTTAACTCCTGAAGTTCAATAGAAGCCATTCGATATGGGGCTTTGAAAATGGGTTTTGTACCGGGTTCTAGGTCGATACAAAATTCAATTTCACGCTTTGGGGGTAGGCCGTGAATTTCTTCAAGGAATACGTTAGGAAATTTATTAACAATAGAAATACCATTCAAATCTGTCGTATTTTTATTTAAATTTGTGACATGAGCTAAGAAAGCTTGTCATCCGTTTTTCAATAAACGAATAGCTTTATGGTTTGAGATGACAGTGATTGATTTTAATGGTTTGGTTGCTTAAATTCGCATAATAGATTGGTTAGGAATATGAAAGCTAAAAAACTTACGAAAACAATCAATTTTTGCATGATGAGTAGTTAACCAATCAATCCCTAGAATCACATCAAATGCAAGTATTTTTAATGAAATAAGATCGACAGGTAATTTGAGGGTACCGATTTGAACCAAAAAAGACTTATAAACAGTGGATGTAATGAAGGTTTCTCCCAACAAAGTTTCCACAGATAAGTCAAAGTCTAATTTCTCCGGAGTCAAATTTAATCGTTGAGTGCAACTAGGAGAAATAAAAGAATGGGTAGAACCGGTATCAAATAAGGTATAGACTTCGCTAGAGTTTATGATAATCTTACTCGTGATGACCTCGTTTGGGTTCCTTGCTTTCTGGGAGGTCACAACAAAAGCTTTCCCTTGGACTACTGGTTTTGACTTGTCTGGGACAGTATTTTGTGTCACCGTTCCAACTTGACTTGTCTTCGGTGCACAAAAAAATCGAGCTAGGTGACCTTCTCTTCCACAATTATAACACGCTTTGGATGGCATCGCGCAGTTTGGACTGATATGTCCCTCCCCTCCGCATTTGAAGCATATGATAGGTCATTCTCCTTCCTTAACCACGGGTGCTGATGTTGACGTCTTTCCATCATTGTTGAATCTCCTCTTCTTGAAATGTCCATTCTTATTGTCTCGGTCATGATTACCACCGAAGTGGTTACCGTTTCTGGCATGTTGATTCCCTCCACGTTTGTTGTCACCGCTTCGATGACTGCTACCACTGGTATTATCATTTTGCCGGCTGCTTTCTCTTAATTGAGTTAACTCGTTATCACGCTCCAATAACTTAGCCTTATTTACAACATCTGAATACAAACACAGTTTATGAGAAATTAAATATTTACGTATCTCGGGTTTCAAACCTCTTAGAAACATCCGCGTCATTCTTTTTTCATTATCAACCAAGTGAGACAAAAACCGAGACAACTCGGCAAACTTAGTTTCATACTGCGACACGACCATATTGTTCTACTCCAACTTGATGAACTCTACCTCTTTTATGTGACGAATACTTTTGGGAAAGTACTTGTCGTTGAATAGTTCTTGGAACTTCTCCCAAGACTTCTTCAGTGTGGCAGGTTGAGTACGCTTTACAGATTCCCACCAGTAATCTGCCTCTCCTCTCAACATAAAGGTGGCAAAGGGAACCTTTTGCTCCTCGGAGCATCCCAAGACATCAAATATCTTGGTGATCTACTTTATCCACATCTCCACCTTAAGTGGTTTTGGCTCTCCGATAAACTCCTTTGGTCCCAGCTCCTTTAACTGTTTAGCGGTGACCGTCTGAGAGTTTCCAGTGTTTCCACCTACATTTTGGACAGGAGCCGCTCTCGCCTGATGTTGCATGAATTGCATAAAGCCTCTGAACATTCCATCATTCATCACTTGGTCAGTGTTGTTGTTTGCATGAGGATTGTCGCCTTTCTGATGCACATTCTCCTGATAATTGATATGTGGAGACTCAACGGTCTCCTGTGCTCCATTGATATTCTCAAAATTCTCGGATGTCATTTTCAAATACTGCCACATAACAAGGGTTAGTTATCATATCACATATTATCCCTATACCTTGACCGACCAATTAAACTTAGGTAGGTCATACTAGCAAAGGAATTTCCCGTCTCTCCCCTCCTAGTTCTTGTCTCACATCTCAGCAAGTGATCATATCCCTAAGCTTTGATACCAACTGTGACGCCCCCAAAATAGATATACATCACCTATTCTGAGTTGCCAAATACATGGTACATAATACAAATACAACATTAAATATACAACATGAGCTGTGAGTTTTAATACAAATATTGTCTTCTAGACAATATTCAAACTCAAAATAAGTCCTTATTACATTTATTATCACACTATTTCATAGAATAGTGAGGACTACTAATGCTATCATCTGGACAGTCACTCCGTTCTCCGACTAATCTCTGCTACATTCTCATTTCCTGAAGAGAATAATGAAAGCAAAAGGGTGAGCTCAACTAGCCCAGTAAGAAATATTATGACTAAGATTATGTAGAATAAATTATCATTAGCCTTCAACAGTGTTAAACTGATAAAATATAACAAACATCAAGTTTAACTGCATCGGAACAAGCAATCCATTAGAAGAGTCAAGTAGAGAATAAAATCTACTATCTTCTATGATTTAAAAGGTTTTTCATTACTTTTATCACTGAGACTCAGTTCAATAAATAATCCACATCATCCCTGCACTACGGCCAAGGATATTCATTAGTATCACGACCACAAATTATCCATACACTACGGGCCAAGGATATTAATGTATTCATCAATGGTCATAATCATGCCAACAACTGTCCTTCAATGCACTACGAGCCAATGAGGACTTTTTCCACATCATTTGTAACATTACGGTCATGATTACACCGAATAATCTCTGGTTATAATCATACCAAGTCCATCTATGCACTACAGGCCATAGATGACTTTAAATATAATATAAACATGAGGATGATGACAATGATATAAGGATTCAATAAAATAAGTTCAAGAATTAATTTATCCAGGAACTAATAACGTCCAAATTGTCAACATAATACTTCTTTGTAGAGTAACACTCAAGAATGCTTAGAATAATATTTCCATGAAAAGATAATGGATGAAGCGCAAATATAAATATTCCACTAATCTCATGGGGTATAGAAGTCAAAACTTTAATCAACTAAGTATAATAAAGAATGGAATAACAAAAGAAATCACCAGGAATGCGATAGAATCGCATGCAGACGTGTTATTCCAATGTAATAATAAATAACTAACCGGTCACGCGTAAATGCACGATATAGAATATTCCAACGTAATAATAAATAATGGAACTAGGTCACGCATGCGTAACGCATTGCATAGGATATTCCAACGTAATAATAAACAACGGAACCAAAATCATGTAAATGCACGCATGTAATGTTCCAGAATAATAAAGAATGGAATAACAGAAGAATTTTATCATGTATGCAGTATTTTGCATAGACAGGTTATTCCAACATAATAATAAAGATAGGAATAACAGAAGAATTTCACCAAGTATAGGGTATCCCGCGTATACGGGTTATTCCAACAGAATAATAAAGAATGGAATAACAGAAGTCCTCTTCACGAATAAGAAAGAAAGAATACCCCTTACGAGTACAACAAATAATATCCTTTACCGTAAAAGAAGAGTATTTCGACTGGTAGGGCGAGGATATTTTTGAAGAAAACTTGCACTACGCTCAAAGCTTCTT
This sequence comes from Panax quinquefolius, assembly GCA_020205615.1. Taxonomy (NCBI): domain Eukaryota; kingdom Viridiplantae; phylum Streptophyta; class Magnoliopsida; order Apiales; family Araliaceae; genus Panax; species Panax quinquefolius. Next base: position 73,352,312 of record CM035165.1, read on the forward strand.
AAAACTCTAAAGAAATACGCTCAAGATTATAGAAGAATTCTCTGAACTTCTGGTGTGGTTTTCAATTCTAACTAAGCATCCTATTTATAGGAAAATAGAAATAATACTATACTGCACTATGCAATAAAATATAATATATTCTAAATATATATTTATATATTTATATATTTTATTTAAAATCTAATAAAACAAATAACTTTATAAAAGTATTCTGCTTTATATATAAAATATTTTACTATGTAAAACACTATGCAGTACTTATCAATAATAAAATATAATATATTCTAATTATTGTCTAATAAAACAAATAACTTTATAAAAGTATTCTATTTTATATAAAAAGATTTTACTATGCAAAACATTATGCATAATAGAATATTATATATTCAATTTATCGCCTAATAAAACAAATAACTTTATAAAAGTATTTTATTTTATATAAAAGCTTTTCTGCTTTTTTTATTATATTAATAATACTAATAAAACAAAACTCATCATCATTATTATAATTCACACTATTAATCGACCAGTGTCGCTCCCGGGGATAGAGGAGGCTTTCCAATAAGGATTTCTCCCCATCAAGCGCCGCGATTAGGTGACCAAACCTCTCCTCGATGTAACTTCTGACATCGTTAATATTGCAAATAATAATATTATTAACTTTGTCATCTCAATTATTGATTATATAAAATATTGACAATAATTGAATCAAATAACGTGAGATACTATGCGTGAATTCTATCGTAGCAATAATTGAACAAAATTGAGTGACTTCTCACGTAAGCATCAATAATCAATACCGTGTGCTACTACGCAACCACGCCAGACATCGTACATTTTTTAACACCGGTGTTTCAACAGTTAACGGTAAAACTTCCGTCGTTATTTTCATAAAGTATTTTTGTCATTTTCTCAATTCGACAATAATTCCGTTGTGGGGTCCACCAAAGATTGTGCCGTTGTACGAATATTCCCTGTTAAAACGAATATTCCCCGACCAATCGAATATTTTATAACAACTTGTGTACTTTGCAAAATTTATAAATATTTCCCACAACTATAACATTATATCAAATTCATTCTATACTATTCAAAATTGATATTTATAGAAAAATCATTTTTATTAAAAAAAATTGGGGTCTTACAAGGGATATTATTTTGTTCAGTATTCATAGGAATAATATTTTCTTATATACTATGTAGTATGTGAGTAATATTATTTCGTCTTGTATTCCTGATTATACCCTCATTTTGTTAAAGTATTGCTTCTATACTCCGTGAAATTAGTAGAATATCCTTGAAATTTGCGCTTCATCTAGTATCGTTTCACAATGATATTTTCTACGCATTCTTGTTAAATTTTAAGCTTTTCATGCCGAAGTACTGTCCATGGGTAGTATTCATTTTTACGGTACTATTTACAGAGTACTATTCACGGGGTACTATTCACAAAGTACTATTCACAAGGTACTATTTACGGGTACTATTCACGAGTACTATTCATTAAGTACTATTCACGGGGTACTATTCCTGAAGTACTATTCACGGGGTACTATTCACTCGAGTACTATTCACCTGGGGAATTATTCATGACAAAAATTAATTTCTTTGCTGTCCAAATCATTTTTGATACAATATTATTCTTGAATTTTACTCCACAAAGCAATATCATGTTGACAATTTGGACATTATTAAATTCTGGATAAATTAAGTTATAAATCTTTAAAAATTTATCCTTTGCTTTCTTTTAATTGAATTCTTATATCATTGTCATCATCCTCATGCTTATATTGTGATAAAAGTCATATGTGGCTTACGTGCATAGATGTACTATTGATTGGTATAATTATGACCAGGGATTATTCGGTATAATCATCACCATAATGTTACAAATGATGTGGTAAAAATTCTCATTGGCTTGTAGTGCATTGATGGACAGTTGTTGGTATGATTATGATCAGGGATTATTTGGTATAATCATGACCATTGATGATTACATGAATATCCTTGGCCTGTAGTGCAGGGATGATTCGATGATGTGGTTTATTTATTAAGCTGAGTCTCAGCGATAAAATTGATGATAAACTTTTTAAATCATAGAAGATAGTAGATATCATGCTCTACTTGACTCTTCTAATGGATTGCTTGTTCCGTTGCAGTTAAACTTGATGTTTATTATATTTTATCAGTTTAACACTGTTGAAGGCTAATGATAATTTATTCTGCATTAGCTTAGTCATAATATTTCTTACTGGGATAGTTGAGCTCACCCTTTGTTTTCATTGTTCTCTTCAAGAAATGAGAATATAGCTTGGACTAGTCGGGGAACGGAGTGACGGTCCAGATGTTTGCATTAGTAGTCCTCACTATTCAGTGAAATAGTGTGATAATAATTGTAATGAGGACTTTATTTGAGTTTGGATACTCTCTACGAGACATTATTCATGTTGAAACTCTCAACTATGTTTTGTCGTACTATATAAAAGAAGTTCGTATTTAAATTATGTACCATGTATTTGGCGACTCAAGATGGGTGATGTATACCTATTTTGGGGGCGTCACAGTTGGTATTAAAGCTTAGGGATATGATCCCTAGCTGAGATGTGAGTCAAGAACTAGGAGGGGAGAGATAGGGAATTTCTTCGCTAGTATGACCTACCTAAGTTTATTTGGTATTTATTTGGTCGGTCAGAGTATATGGATAATATGTGACATGTCAATTAACCCTTGTTTTGTGGCAGTATTTGAAAATGGCATCCAAAAATATTGAGATAAGCAAAGAAACACATGAGACCGTTAAGTCACCAATGATCAATACCCAGGATAATGTGCATTATGATGGCAATAATCCTCAGGAAAATAACAACACTAACCAAATGATGAACGATGGGATGTTCAGAGGCTTTATGCAATTCATGCAACATTAGGCGAGAACGACTTATGTTCAAAATGCAGGTGGAAACACTGGCAACTCTCGGACGATCACTGCTAAATAGTTCAAGGAGCTGGGACCACCAGAGTTTATTGAGAGCCAAACCACTTAAAAAGGCGTAGACGTGGATAAAGCGAGATCACCAAGATATTTGATGTCTTGGGATGCTCCGAGGAGCACAAGGTTCCCTTTGCCACCTTTATGTTGCGAGTAGAGGCAGATTACTGGTGGGAATCGGTAAAGCGTACTCAACTTGCCGCACTGAAGATGTCTTGGAAGAAGTTCCAAGAACTGTTCAACGACAAGTACTTTCCCGAAAGTATTCGTCACATGAAGGAGGTAGAGTTTATCAAGTTGGAGCAAAACAATATGACCGTGTCGTAGTACGAAGCTATGATTGCCGAGTTGTCCCGGTTTGTGTCCCACTTGGTTGATAATGAGAAGAGAATGACGCGGGTGTTTCTAAGAGGTTTAAAACCCGATAAACGTCTATATCTAATTTCTCACAAACTGTGTTTGTATTTAGATATTGTAAATAGGGCTCAGTTATTGGAGCGCGATAATGAGTCAACCCAACCAAGAGAGAGCAGCCGGCAAAATGATAATACTAGTGGTAGTAGTCATCGAAGCGGTGACAACAAATGTGGTGGAAGTCAAATGCCAGAAATGGTAACCACTTCGGTGGTAATCATGGCCAGGACAATAAAAGTGGGAATTTCAAGAAGAGGAGATTCAATAATGATGGAAGGACGTCAGCACCAACACCTATTGTTAAGGAAGGAGAACGTCCGCCGGAAGTATGTTACAAATGCGGAGGGGAGGGATACATCAGTTCAAACTGTACGCAGCAGTCCAAAGCATGTTACAATTGTGGAAGAGAAGGTCACCTAGCACGATTTTGTCTTGCACCAAAGTCAAGTCCAGCTGGAACGGAGGCATCAAAGGCCGTCCCAGACAAGACAAAACCGGTAGTTCAAGGGAAAACGTTTGTCGTAACCTCCTAAAAAGCGAGGAATCCAAACGAGGTGATCACGGGTAAGCTATTCATAAACTCTAGCGAAGTCTATACCTTATTTGATACCAGTTCTACCCATTCTTTTATTTCTCCTACTTGCGCTCAACGTTTAAATTTAACTCCGGAGAAATTAGACTTTGATTTATCTGTTGAAACTCCGTTGGGAGAAACCTTCATTACATCCACTGTTTATAAGTCTTGTTTGATTCAAATCGGTAACCGCACGTTACCTGTCGATCTTATCTCTTTGAAAATACTTGCATTTGATGTGATTTTAGGAATTGATTGGTTAACTACTCATCATGCTAAAATCGATTATTTTTGTAAGGTTGTTAGCTTTCATATTCCTAACCAACCTATTATGCAAATTCAAGCAACCAAACCACTAAAGTCAATCACTGTCATATCAAGCCATAAAACTATTCGTTTATTGAAAAACGGATGTCAAGCTTTCTTAGCACATGTCACAGATTTAAATAGAAATACGTCAGATTTGAATGATATTTCTATTGTTAATAAATTTCCTGACGTATTCCCTGAAGAACTTCCTGCCCTACCCCGAGAGCGTGAAATTGAATTTTGTATTGACCTTGAATCCGGTACAAAACCCATTTCTAAAGCCCCATATCGAATGGCTCCTATTCAACTTCAGGAGTTAAAAACCCAACTACATGAATTGTTAGACATCGGTTTCATTCGTCCTAGTACATCTCCTTGGGGTGCTCCTATTCTATTCGTGAAGAAGAAAGATGGAAGTATGCGACTATGACAACCCGAGAATTTTGGATATTTTTAAAATTTTTACTTTATTGATTTAAGGTTCAATATTAGAACCTAGACTGAAAATAAGTGTATGGAATTGCCAGTTTTGTAATAAAATTTTAAGGATTTCAAAATTTTTGGACGAGACTTGACTAATTTGGTAGACTGTAAGTATTAGTCTGGTAAGATTCTGGTGAATTTAAAATTCTTGTGAAGAATTATCAGGTTTAAGTATCTAAGTGTATACAAGTCGGTATATGTGAATATATATGTGCACAATAAATTTTTATGTGTATAATTTGTAGTTAAGGATCAAATTTTTGATCAGATAAGTTACATAAGTGACAAACCCTAAAATTATAATGAGAACGTTAAGGTTAAGTTATGAAACCCTAATCAAGAAATCTTTATGTATGCAATTTGTGATTTAAGATCAAGGATTTATCAGATAAGTTGTAACTTTAGCAAACCCTAAAGTTATGTTAAAAAGATATGTTTATTAAGATAGAAAACTTTAATGAACTGTTAGAAACCCTAAAGACTGGATCGAAAACCCTAATCTAAGTTTCGGGAATCTAAAACCCTAATTCGGATATTCAAAACCCTAATTTGGGAATTTAAAATTTAAGTTTATTTGGCTAAGTGTAAAATGTTATGAGATAAACTGGAAATGTCCAAAATACCCTTCAAGTTATAGGGGAAAAGACAAAAATACCCTTAGTGAATGCGATATGACCAAAATGCCCTTTAACTTAAAACTTAAGTAAAAGATTTTGTGAAATCTTTGGTGACTCATCACTTGGATATCCCATGTGCCTTATATCTATTACAAATCTGATATTGGTTCAACCTAGCAACACTTGGTTCATTGAATCAAAAGTTATAAGATTTAAAAGTAAGAAAAATCCTTACTTTACTTCTCATACTAACCAAGCCATTCTCTCTCATCCATTTCGAAAATTTTTAGTGAGAGGGAGATAGAAGTTAAGCAATGTTAGTCTCTTATCAAGCCAAGAACAGCAATCAAAATTCAGAAATCAAAATCAAAGTTAGAAAGGTATAAACCCTAATTTTATAAATCATGTGATTTCATGTTTGATGTTGTTGTTTGTTGTTTAGAAGTATGTTTAAGGATGTTATTTAGTGATCCAAGATGTTACATCAAGGATCCATAACATCTAGAAGCCAGAAAATCAAGTTTTAAAAACTGACCAAGAACCCTAATTTTAAGGCCTGACAGTCATATGTCAGGGCCTCTAGATCTGTCTATGTTATGTGTTATGTTAGTTTGATGTTATAGAATTGTTCTCTGTCATGCGGAGAGTAGACTGGAAGTGGAATCACATCCATACCATGTCTAGATCCCAAGATATAGGTGGTCAAACATGGTTGACTAACCATGAGAGACTGAATCTGGGCAGCCCAGATGGGTCTGACAACGTTTTTCGAACCTTTGATCTTGTTACTGACAAGTGATTTGGTCATGTTTGTGTAATGTACTTGTAGTCTGGTATAAGGACTACAACATCATGCCTTTATAACACTTAGATATTACACTGGACCAAAGTTAATTAAGGGTCAAAGTAGCCTTGACCATCTGATTTGTGCATTTATGGAAAACCCAGATTTTTCCAGGTAGGCCTGACAAGCTTTTGTAGGCCATGAATCTTTCTGTTGTTTGTTAGTTGGGCCAATTTATTGTTGTTAGGTTGTATACTGGTATATTAACTACACATATAAGTCATTATAACACCTAGAACTATTACAGGATCAAATATAATTCCGGTCAACACCTCGTTGACCACCAGCTTTAAAGAATTATGGGAAACCCAGAACTCCTTCAAGAACAGTATTTCTAGCCTATTTTGATCGGATCAAATCGTACTTTAATGTGGTTTTTATGCTTATATGATAATGTATTATGGTACCCGGGCATCATTACTACATGTTTAAACCTTCAGAACACTTAACTAATGACCAGAACCCTAAGATATTTGAGCCACATAGTGAGCACTCGAACCTGTCTGGGTTTCTGGGTAACCCAGAAAACCCAGCAGGCCTCTGACAGTAATTTTGTGAGCTTGGATCTTGCAATTAAGTGATGTTATGACTATGGAACTTGTTCAAGATTGTAGTGTTACACGCATAATATAATAATAACCCATTAGCAAACCTAGGAACTTAATAATCAAAGATTAAATAGTGGTCAAACTACCTACCTCGGTGACTGACATGAAGCTCAAGAACAGGCACAAGAACACCTATAGCGACAGGTCTGTTGCTATATTGCCCTTTTAGCGACAGTTTAATTAAGAAATTAATTATTAATTTCTGAAAATTATTTATAAATTGATAAAAATAGTTTTTAATTATTAAAAATACATAATAAATTCTTAAAAATTATTTTAAAGTCTGAAAAATAGTTTTTAATTATTTAGAGTATATTTCATAAATATTTAATATTTTTGGAATATAAATGGTATTTAATTTATTTAATTATAATATTAAATAAATTATTTAAAAATGATTTTAATATATGAAAAATCATGAAAAATAATGTTATGGTATAGTAAAATATTTTAAGTTATTTTCAGTGACTTTTAATATTTTATGATGAAATTCATTAATTAATTAATATTAATGATAATTAGTTTATTTAATAAATGAATTAAATAAATTATGGAAAAATAGAATAAATGATTTATAAATCATATAAAAATGATTGAAGTGTTATAAAAATATTTTAAGTTATAAAATATAACTTTCGATATTTTTCCATGAAAATATTAATATTTTAATATTAGTAGCAATTATCTGATAATGAATTAAATTGTTTAAAATCATATAAAAAGGTGATTTTAAGGTATTAAAAATACTTTATGATATTATAAAATATATTATAATATTATGACATGTATTTCATTAATATTTGATATTAAATAAATATTAATGATAAAGGAATTATGTGGTATTTAATTCATTTAAATACGATTTTAATGATTGAAAATACACGATAAATAGTAATAATTATTTAAAAATTATTACGAGCATATGAAAATTATTTTGACTGCTTAGAAAATTGTCTAAGATACTGTTAAGTGTTTTGGCAGAGTTTAATTGAACTTAAACTCGAAGAATTGTCCGACTAGACCGTCGGGATGATAGAATTGTGTCGGTTTCAACTCGGACTTAAATAGTCTGACTTGATGCTAAGTTTTATGTGCTGAATAGACTGATAGGGTTATGTGTTATGTGCTATGTGTTTAGGTTATTCTATGTGTATATATATAATAATAATATACTGTGATGACATTATTCTAATATTGGAGATCTATATTACTAATATTAGGTCTTCGAATAAGGCGATATAAATTTCATAGCGGTAATCAACGGTTCTGGAAAGTTTGTTTTACTTAACTCTACTAAGAGTGTTTTAATCGGATAAGCTTATGGTTAATCATTGCTAGTTGCCATGAATTGTACTTTGTACATATTGCATGTATAAGTCAGGTATGAAAGGCTGATCACCTTCATTACCAGTTGGTTCAGATATATTTGTTCATGTATAATACTTGTTCAGTTATAAATTTGTTCCTGCTAGTTCACAATTATATTGTTGAATTATAGCCAGCCAATTATTCAAATCATTTCAATCATGATATATCGTTATATTGTTGAATTTAAACTTGTTGGGCAACTTTCATGCTCACCCTTGCTATATCCTGATAAAACATTGTAGATGAAGGCGAATACGTCGGATACAAGGAAAGGTCCAAGACAAATCCAGCTTTAGTAGTCGCGTGCAGTTAGATTTGTATTATATGTTATTAATGTTGTTATATGTTAGAAAAGTTATGAATAATGTATAAGTTAAGGTTACTCGACATTGGGGAATAGTGTGTAATTTAATGTATAAACAATTTATGTTTATATCTTCCGCAAATAGTAATAGTAGTTATAGAATGATCGAACTGAATTCGCGGTGATTCGAGACCTCGAATTCGGGGCCGTCACAGCGACTTTATATTGATTATCGGGAGTTGAATCATGTCACCATCAAAAATAGGTACCCGTTGCCTCGTATTGATGATCTATTTAACCAGTTGCAAGGCGCAAAATTCTTTTCTAAGATCGATCTTTGTTCCAGATATCATCAATTAAAGATTAAAATTGATGACATTCCAAAGACTACTTTCAGAACTTGGTATGGGCATTACGAATTCCTAGTCATGTCTTTTGGATTGACTAATGCTCCTGTTGCCTTCATGGATATGATGAACCGAGTATTCAAGGAATATTTGGATCACTTTGTGGTCGTCTTTATTGATGACGTCCTCATTTACTCTAAAAGCCATAAAGATCATAACCAACACTTGACGCTGATACTCCAAAAGCTTCGTGAAAACATGTTATATGCCAAGTTAAAAAAATATGAGTTCTGGCTTGAGGAAGTAGTATTCCTTGGGCACAAATCACGATATCAAATCACAAAAGATTGAAGCAATTCAAAGTTGACTCCTAAGTTAATTCTTTTTGGGCTTAGCTAGTTATTATCGGAGGTTTGTGGAAGGATTTTCTCAAATCAAAATTCAAATTGACTGAAAAAAGAACGAGGGTATGTGAGAAGAGTTTTCAAGAACTCAAGAGGAGGCTCATTTCAAAGACTGCTCGACAATACCAAACCGGTTCAAGGATTTGTCATATACAGCGATGCTTCAGCCAAAGGTTTAGGGTGTGTTCTCATGCAATCATGGGAAAGTCATAGCCTATGCCTCACGATAACTCAAAGAATATGAGAGAAATTACCCTACTCATGATCTAGAGTTGGCAGCTGTCATTTTTGAGCTTAAGATTTGGAGGCATTACCTGTATGGAGAGAAGGTGGAGATCTATACAGATCATAAAAGCCTCAAATATTTCTTCACTCAAAAGGAACTCAACATGCGATAACGACGATGGCTTGAGCTATTGAAAGATTACGATCATACCATTCAATACCATCTTGGAAAAACGAACGTAGTAGCTAACGCATTTAGTAGAAGATCATGTGCGGGAACGCGTGCAATATTGTCAATGCAAAGGTCCATTTTGTATGACTTACAAAGGATGGAGATAGAGTTAAAGACTCCAGGGACCCATGTGATGATAGCAAATATACGAGTAGAACCGACTTTAATCGATAAAGTTAAAGCTGCTCAAGCTACAGACTTGGAGTTGATGCGTATGAGGAAGAAAGTGCAAGAATGTGCTATTCCGGAAGCAAGAATCGATGAAGAAGGAATACTTCGAGTCAACTCCAGACTTTGTGTTCCTAACGATTCTGACTTGAAGTATAAAATCATGATGGAGGCGCACTACACACCGTTTGCAATCCATCCTGGGAGTACCAAAATGTATCGTGATCTTTGACATACATTTTGGTTGTGCAATATGAAGAGAGAGATAGCCGGGTTTATCTCAAGGTGTCTAACTTGTCAACGAGTCAAGGCGGAACATCAAGTGCCAAAAGGTCCATTGTAACCACTTTAAATTCCAGAATTGAAGTGGGAACACATTACCATGGATTTTGTTACTGGTCTTCCCAAGGTTTCTCAAGGCATAGATGCGATTTGGGTCATTGTTGATAGATTTATCAAGTCTGCTCAATTCTTACCGATACGAGAAACTTATACACTTGAATATCTTGCTCGTATGTACATAAATGAAATTGTAAGATTGCATGGTATGCCAGTATCCATATTTTTTGATCGATACCCAAGATTCACTTTATGATTTTGGGTTAGTTTGCAAAAAGCTATGGGCACGGATTTACGATTTAGTTCGACATATCATCCTCAAACGGACCGGCAGTCGGAGAGGACTATTCAAACTCTTGAAGATTTATTAAGACTCTGTGTCCTTGACCTCAAAGAAAGTTGGGACAAGTTCTTACCATTGGTGGAGTTTTCCTACAACAACAGTTATTAAGCAAGTATTGGCATGGCTCCATTTGAGGCATTGTATGGAAGAAACTGTCGTTCTCCAGTATGCTGGGATGAGGTGGGTGAAGCAAAGTTGTTGGGAATGGAGTTGGTACGTATGACTACTGAAAAGATTCAAATGATCCGATAACGTATAAAAACCTCACAAGATCGACAAAAGAGTTATGTCGATCTTCATCAAAAGGACATGGAATTTAATATTGGAGATCGTATGTTGTTACGTGTTGCTCCATGGAAAGGAGTTACGAGATTTAGAAAGACAAGAAAGCTCAATCCTCGATTTATTGGCACATTTATAAACCTCGATCGAGTAGGAACAGTGGCCTATAGACTCACCTTACGCCAAGTATGTCTCGTGTTCATAACATTTTTCAAATATCTATGTTACGTATATATGTGAAAGACCCAAACCTCATTATTGAATTAGAACTAGACGAGATAGTAGAAGATTTAATGTATGAGGAGGTACATGTTAAAATCTTGGATAAGAAGGATTATATTCTACGCTCCAAGGTTATACCTCAAGTCAAAGTTTTGTGGAGAAACCACGATGTTGAGGAAATGACCTGGGAGTTAGAATCTGAAATGAACTCAAGGTATCCTCACATCTTCGACATACCAGATATGCACCCTAATTTCGAGGACAAAATTTCATAAAAAGGGGAGGTTGTAAGATCCCAACTTTTATGAATACAGATTAATTTTTCTCAAAATATATTTTTGAATCTTATGGTGTGGATTTGATATAATGTTGTGGGTATTATTTACAAATTTTTCAAAGTAAGCAAGTGGATATATAATATTCGATTGGTCAGGGAATATTCGTTTTAACAGGGAATATTCATACGACGGCACAATCATTGGTGGACCCCACAACAGAAGTATTGTCATAGTTAGAAAGGACATAATTATCTTTTTATAAAAATAACGGCAAAATTTTTATCGTTAAATTGTTGAACTACCCGGTGGTAAAAGTACAGTAATACGCGTGGTTGCATAGTAGCGGACGGTATTGATTATTGATGCTTACGTGAGAAGTCACTAAGTTATACTCAATTATTGCTACAGTAATTGATGTGTCATATCTATCATATTATTGATTCAATTATTGTCACAGTATCATCTGCATAAAATGTTTTTTATTAAATTAATACTTGAGACGACAAAGTTATTCACCTAATTATTACTATAGTAATTACTGCATAATATCTCTTATATTATTGATTCAATTATTGTCACAGTATCATCTGCGTAATATTTATTATTATTAAATCAATAATTGAGATGACAAAGTTATTCATATTATTATTTGCAATATTAACAATGTCTAGAATGTTCTGTCGAGGAGAGGTTTGGTCACCTAATTAATTACCATGATAGGAGAAATCCTTATCTGAAAGCCCCTCTTCACTTGGGAATGATCTGGTTGTTAAATATTGTGAGTTATAATATTAATGATGAATAAGTTCGTATTGATTAAAGATGAAATTGATATTTTCATTGTGTTGGAATTATTAGTGTTAATGGAAATGGACATCTATTTCGATAATAATTGATGTCTGGAGGTTATATTGATTAATAGGGTAATTAATCGGATAAATGAGTAATTAATTGCTATTAATTCACATGCTTATAACTATTTGTTCACATGTGTGTACATGGTTTTAAATGCAAGTACTATTAGGGGAGGTGGTGCAAGATTGATAATACTTGCATGACTAAATTAAAAATAGAGGTATAGATGAAGGTACTATACCATAACTATTTTTTGCACATGTGTGTACTATTGATTCACATGAATGTACTATTGATTCACATGATGTACTATTAGGGGAGGTGGTGCAAGTTTGATAATACTTGCAGGACTAAATTAAAAATGAAGGAAAAGATGAAGGTATTATACTATAATATTTCGAGCCCCAAAACGTGCAATTATTGAAACTATATTTTTCTATAAATAGAAGCTCATTCTTCTTTTATTCTCACCAATTAACTAAGACTCACAAGAGCAATTATAGAGAGAGAAGCTATAGAGAGAAAGAAGAAGAGAAGTCTGCTACCTCACTATTCAAGTATCTAGTCTTCTTCAGAGGTAAGGGATATTATTTTGTTTAGTATTTATAGGAATAATATTTTCTTCCATACTCTGTAGTATGTGAGTAATATTATTTCATCTCGTATTCCTGATTATACCCTCATTTTGTTAAAGTATTTCTTCTATACTACGTGAAATTAGTAGAATATCCTTGAAATTTGCGATTCATCTAGTATCGTTTCACAATGATATTTTCTACACATTCTTGTTAAATTTTAAGCTTTTCATGCCGGAGTACTGTCCATGAGTAGTATTCATTTTTACGGTACTATTCACAAAGTACTATTCATGGGAACTATTCACAAAGTACTATTCATGAGTACTATTCATAAAGTACTATTCACAGGGTACTATTCTCGAAGTACTATTCACGGGGTACTATTCGCTCGAGTACTATTCACCCGGGAAATTATTTATGACAAAAATTGATTTCTTTGCTGTCCAAATCATTTTTGATACAATATTATTCTTGAATTTTACACCACAAAGCAGTATCATGTTGATAATTTGGACATTATTTAATTTTGGATAAATGAAGTTATAAATCTTTAAAAATTTATCCTTTGCTTTCTTTTAATTGAATTCTTATATCATTGTCATCATCCTCATGCTTATATTGTGATAAAAGTCATTTGTGGCTTACGTGCATAGATGTACTATTGATTGGTATGATTATGACCAGGGATTATTCGGTATAATCATGACCGTAATGTTACAAATGATGTGGTAAAAATCCTCATTGGCCTGTAGTGCATTGATGGACACATGAATGCACCGCGAATCGTCGTACGATCTGTAGAAAAAGGAACCACGATACTAGCCACTAAGGATGAGGATTTTCGAAACTGTTTTTCTCTAGTATCTCTCTAAGAGCGGCTAGGGTTTTGGTTAATTATTTAGGCTGATATATCTTATATATAGCAGTTACAAGGAATTAATCAAAACCTAATCTAATTAAAATCCGAATTTAAATATATATATATATATATACAAATTATCCTTTTAATTTAAATTCGTGATTTAAATACTATAAATCATATTGATATATTTAAATCTTTACAATTTGAATTAATACCCTTTTAAATTATGTTCTATGTGTGTGACCCTATAAGTTATTATTGCATCACTGCTACCTAAGTAATAATAAGATCGATGATTCAATGCAACCTTTTCATTACCAATGTTTCAATGTAATTTAAACCTTTTAATCTTGACATCCTAGATTAAACTCGAGTCATGGAATGTGTCATACTCTTCATAATTTAATCTGAGTTTTCTTGATCAATGAGTAGACTATATGAAACAAATCACTATTTGAGCATGGCCATGCATTTCATAGTCCTACTCAGTCAAGAGGCCTATGGATATCACCCCTATTCTATAGGAGGGTTAAATTCCATCTAGATCACTCATATTCCTCACATAATTCATGATGTACCCAATAATCACCTTTATAGTTCCCCCTATTAAAGGTGACATTTGATGATATCAAAGTACATAAATTCCAGTGTAGTAATATAGTGATTTCAGGTCGGAGGATCATTACATCATTATCACTGTGAGAATTGATAATGACACTTTTGATTGGTATGATTATGACCAGGGATCATTCGGTATAATCATGACCCATAATGTTATAAATGATGTGATAAAAGTCCTCATTGACCCGTAGTGCATTCATGGATAGTTATTAGTATTATTATGTCAAGGGATTATTCGCTATAATCATGACCATTGATGATTACATAAATATCCTTGGCCTGTAGTTCAGGGATGATTCGATGATGTGGTTTATTTATTACGCTGAGTCTCAGCGATAAAGTTGATGAAAAACTTTTTAAATCATAGAAGATAGTAAATATCATGCTCTACCTGACTCTTCTAATAGGTTGCTTATTCCACTACAGTTGTTGATCTAAAACTTGTTGTCTATTGTATTCTATCAGTTGTTATACTGTTGAAGGCTAAGGATAATTTATTATGCATTATCTTAGTCATAATATTTCTTACTGGGCTAGTTGAGCTCACCCTTTTGCTTTAATATTCTCTTCAGGAAATGAGAACGTAGCCGGGACTAGTCAGGGAACAAAGTGACGGTCCGAGATGGTGGCTATAGTAGTCCTCACTATTTTATGAAATAGTGTGATAATAAATGTAATGAGGGCTTTATTTGAGTTTTAATACTGTCTATGAGACAATATTCGTGTAAAAACTCTAAGCTACGTTGTTGTCTTATTGTATAAAAGTAGTTTGTATTGGATTTATGTACCATATATTTGGCGACTTAGAATGGGTGATGTATACCTATTTTGGGGGCGACACAACAGTGACTGACTTTAGTGGGTTGGTTGCTTAAATTCGCATAATAAGTTGGTTAGGAATATGAAAACTAACAACCTTACGAAAATAATCGATTTTAGTATGATGAGTAGTTAACCAATCAGTCCCTAAAATCACATCAAATGCAAGTATTTTCAAAGAGATAAGATCGACAGGTAATGTGCGGTTACCGATTTGAATGAAACAAGACTTATAAACAGTGGATGTAATGAAGGTTTATCCCAACGAAGTTTCAACAGATAAATCAAAGTCTAATTTCTCTACAGTTAAATTTAAAGGTTAAGGGCAAGTAGGAGAAATAAAAGAATGGGTAGAACCGGTATCAAATAAGGTATAGACTTCCCTAGAGTTTATGATTAGCTTAACCATGATCACCTCGTTCGGATTCCTCACTTTTTTGGAGGTTACGAGAAACGCTGTCCCTTGAACTACCAGTTTTGTCTTGTCTGGGACGGCCTTTGATGCCTTCATCCCAGCTGGACTTGACTTTGGTGCATGACAAAATCGGGCTAGGTGACCTTCTCTTTCACAATTGTAACATGCTTTGGACTGCTACGTATAGTTTGGACTAATGTGTCCCTTCCCTCCGCATTTGTAACATACGACTGGCGGTCATTCTCCTTCCTTAACAACAGGTGCTGGTGCTGACGTGTTTCCATCATTATTGAATTTCCACTTCTTAAAATTTCCACTTCTATTATCTTAGCCATGATTGCCACCGAAGTGGTTACCATTTCTGGCATGTTGATTCCCTCCACGTTTGTTGTCACCGCTTTGATGACTGCTACCACTGGTATTATCGATTTGACGGCTGCTCTCTCTTGGTTGGGTTGACTCATTATCGTACTCCAATAATTGAGCCCTATTTACAACATCTGAATACAAACACAGTTTGTGAGAAATTAGGTATTGACGTATCTCAGGTTTCAAACCTCTTAAAAACATTCGCATCATTCTCTCCTCATTATCAACAAAATGAGACACAAACCAAGATAACTCGGCAAACTTAGCTTCGTACTGTGACACTGTCATATTGTTTTGCTACAGCTTGATAAACTCTACCTCCTTCATGTGACGAATACTTTCGGGAAAGTACTTGTCATTTAACAGTTCTTTGAACTTCTCCCAAGACATCTTTAGTGCAGCAGGTTGAGTACGCTTTACATATTCCCACTAGTAATCTGCCTCTCCTTGCAACATGAAGGTGGCAAAGGGAACCTTTTGCTACTCAGAGCATCCCAAGACATCAAATATCTTGGTGATCTGCTTTATCCACGTCTCTACCTTAAGTGGTTTTGGCTTTCCCAAAAACTCTGGTGGTCCCAACTCCTTGAACTGTTTAGCGGTGACCGTTTGAGAGTTGCCAGTGTTTCCACTTGAATTCTGAATAGGAGTCATTCTTGCCTGATGTTGCATGAATTGCATAAAGCCTCTGAACATCCCATCATTCATCATTTGGTCAGCATTGTTATTTTTCTGAGGATTATTGCCGTCCTGATGCACATTATCTTAGGTATTAATCGTTGGTGACTCAACGGTCTCATGTTCTTCATTGCTTATCTCAACATTTTTGGATGCCATTATCAAATACTGCCACAAAACAAGGGTTAATTAAAATGTCACATATTATCCCTATACTCTGACCGACCAAATAAATACCAAATAAAATTAGGTAGGTCATACTAGCAAAGGAATTTCACGTCTCTCCCCTCCTAGTTCTAGTCTCACATCTCAGCCAGGGATCATATCCCTAAGCTTTGATACCAACTGTGACACCCCCAAAATAGGTATACATCACCCATTCTGAGTCGCCAAATACATGGTACTAAATTCAAATATAATTTAATTAATACAACTATCGTGCAAATACGAATATTGTCTTCTAGACAATATCCAAACTCAAATTCAATCTTATTACAATTATTATCACACTATTTAATAGAATAGTGAGGACTACTCAAACAACCATCTGGACCGTCACTCCGTTCCCCGACTAGTCCCAGCTATATTCTCATTTCCTGAAGAGAACAATGAAAGCAAAGGGTGAGCTTAACTAGCCCAGTAAAGAATATTATGACTAAGATAATGCAGAATAAATTATCGTTAACCTTCAACAGTGCTAAACTGATAGAATATAATAGAAAACAAGTTTAACTGCAGGAGAACAACAATCCATTAGAACAGTCAAGTAGAACATAATATCTACTATCTTCTATGATTTAAAAGTTTATCACCAATTTTATTGCTGAGACTCAGCTCAATAAATAATCCATATCACTAAATTATCCACGCACTACGGGCCAAGGATATTCATTATTATCACAAATGGTTATGATCGTGCCAACAACTGTCCATCAATGCACTACGAGCCAATGAGGACTTTTACCACATTATGGGTCATGATTATACCGAATGATCCCTGGTCATAATCATACCAATCAACAGTCCATCTATGCACTGTTGGGTTTCGGCACATAAAACACAGCAGGAATTAAACAATTTAAAGTGCAATTTTGAAACCCTAAAATAGGATCCAGACGAAAACCATATTAATTTAGTGGTTAGAAATTTATACTAATTATTGAAGCTAGAATCGATGCGGTCGAATCTCCAACGCTATCCAAACGAACATCGTCTCTACGGTATCTACACGAACGCCCCGCGAATCATCATATGATCTGCAGAAAAAGGAACTGCGGTACTAGCCACCAAGGATGAGGATTTTCGAAACTATTTTTCTCTAGTCTCTCTCTAAGAGCGGCTAGGGTTTTGGTTAATTATTATTCTTCCTAAATGGCTGATATATCTTATATATAGTAGTTAGAAGGAATTAATCAAAACCTAATCTAATTAAAATCTGAATTTAAATATATATATTATAATTAAGTCTTACTTAATTAATATATATATATATATAAATTATCCTTTTAATTTAAATTCGTGATTTAAATAATATCAATTATATTGATATATTTAAATCCTTACAATTTAAATTAATACCCTTTGAAATTACGTTCTATGTGTGTGACCCTATAGGTTATTATTATGTTGGCAATAATTTTAAATCATATTATAAAATTATAAACAGTGAGCGGCATCTAGTAATGCATCACTGCTACCCAAGTAATAATAAGATCGATGATTCAATGCAACCTTTTCGTGACTAATGTTTCAATGTAATTTAATTCATTTAACCTTGACATCCTAGATTAAACTCGAGTCATGGAATGTGTCATACTCTTCATAATTTAATGTGAGTTTTCTTGATCAATGAGTAGACTATATGAAACAAATCACTATTTGAGCATGGTTGTAAGACCCCAACTTATTATAAATAAAATCGAATTTCCTCTAATTATTATTGTGAATAATATGGTGTTAAATTGATATAATATTTTGGTTATGGGCGAAATGTGCAAATTTTGCAAAATAAGCAAGTGGTTATAAAATATTCATTGTGTCGAGGAATATTCGTTTGGTCGTGGAATATTATAGAGAGAGTTGTTTAGTAGTCCTCACCATTTTTGTAAAATAATGAATCAATAATGTGATGAGGATTTATTTGAGTATAGATATTGTCTGAAGATAATATTTGTATTCAAACTCACGCTTTCTTGTTGTAATAATAAAGTTGTAGTTGTTTACGCACCATGTATTTGGCGACTCGTGAATGGGTGTTGTGTATACCTATTTTGGGGCGCCACAAATTGGTATCGAGCTTAGGGATATGATCTCCGGCGAGATCGGGGAATAGAACTAGGAGGGAGAGACGAGTAAATCCTTCGCTAGTGTGTCCTACCTAAGCTTATTTGTTAGTTGGTCAAGATATAGGGATATTATGTGATATATTGATTTCCTTAATTAACCCTTATTTTATGACAATGATTTGAGAATGTCGAATCGAGAATATTAACAAAGGAGTAAATGAGACCGTGGAGATGCTGTACTCACTCACCAACGAGGAAAACGTGTAACAGTCGGGCAATGTTCCTCCCGTGAACAACACCAAAAGCGGATGATGAACGAGGGATGTTTAGAAGCTTTTGCGCTCATGCAAAATCGGGCCGAGGGAGACTCGTGTTCAAAATACGGAGGAAATGATAGCAATTCACGAGTGGTCACAAACCAAGCAGCTTCAAAGAGTTGGGACCACCGAATTCTGGGAAAGCCGGATCCGATTAAAGCGTGAGACGTGGTCAAACAAAATTACCAAGATATTCGATGTCTTGGGATGCACTGAGGAACAGAAGTTCCATTCGCCACCTTTATGTTCCGTGGCGAGGCAGATTCTCGGTGGAATCAGTAGGCGTACCCATCCACCGCACTCAAGATGTCATGGGAGACGTTTCGAGAAGCAGTTCAATGACAAGTACTTCCTGAAAGTATTCGTATATGAAGGAAGTAGAGTTTATTAGACTAGAGCGAATAACATGACGGTGTCCCGAAGACGAGGCGAAGTTCGCGAGTTATCCAGTTTTCACCTCATTTGGTGGAGAATGAGGAACGATGTATGCGCGGATGTTTCGAGAGGTTTGAAACCCGACATACGCCAAGATCTCATTTCTCATAAATTTTCTCTCTATTCAGATGTTGTCAATGTGGCTCGATTGTTAGAAGCGAGATAACGAGTACGCTCAACCGAGGGACCATAACCAGGGATCATACTCAAGATAGCGATCCATCGAATAACGATAACCACGGAGAAAGAAGAATACGTACAAAAGGCGGTTACCACTCTGGTGGTAATCGTGGCCATGAAAATAGAAGAAGCGAGTCGGGAGGAGATTTTAAAAAGAGGAGATTCAACAACGACCATATGAAGACGTCGGCGCATAGCAACTAGTTTTATGGGAGAGAACGACCACCGGTCAGACAAGTTACAAATGCGGAAAGAGGGACATATCATTAAAAACGCCTGGGCAACAGCTTTAAGGTATGCTATAGTTGTGGAAAGGAAAGACATATCGCTCGAGATTATGCGGTGGCGAAACCTAGTTCATTAGGGGACGGTGACTCAAAAGACCGTCCCGAGAAAAGTCAAAGTCAACGATTTCGGGAAGAGCATTTGTCGACCCCAGTCAAAAATGCGAGGAACCCGAACGGTTAGCACGGGTTAGTTAATTATAAATTCTTGCGAAGTATATACCTTACTAGATATCGGTTCTACCCATTCTTTTATCTCTCTTTACTTGCGCTCAACGCTTTAAACTTGACTCAGGAGAAATTAGACTTTGACCTATCTCGTGGAAACTCCGTTAGAGAAACTTTCATCACATCCACTCGCTTATAAATCTTGCTTGATTCAGGTTGGCACTATCACATTACCGTTAACCTTATTTCTATAGAGATATTTGTTTTTGATGTGATTTTAAGGTTAACTACTCATCACGCCAAATTGATTATTTTCGTAAGGTTGTTAGTTTTCATATTCCTAAGCAACTCGTTATTCAATTCAAGCAATCAAACCATTGTAGTCAAACATTTTCATATCAAGCCATGAAGTCATTCGTTTATTACGGATGTCAAGTTTTCTTAGTCCATGTTATGGATTTGAATAAAGACACGCCGATTTGAATAATATTCTGTTGTTATTGATTTTTCCCGACGTATTTCTGAAGAATTTCGCTTACTCCCAAAGCCCGATATTAAATTTTGTATCGACTTTGAACTCGGTACAAAACTCATTTCTAAAATCTCATATCGAATGGCTCCTATTGAACTTCGTGAGTTAAAATTCAACTATAGAATTTGGTACCTGAGCCTTTATCTTGTGACTTCCTTTGTGGAATTCACCTAAGCCGAACTCTCTGTAGGGGACGCCATATTCGCAAGATAGTAAATCGATAGGTGTGTCATTGTGACGTGCTATCCAAGATTGGGATATGAGTCACAGTTGAGAGCAACCTAAGTCAGTAATCGAAATACGTAGCTTTCTAGGCTTAGTTGGTTATTATCGGAGATTCGTTGAAGGATATTCTCGAATCGCTATTTCGTTAACTTAGCTGACTCGAAAAGATACAAAATTCGAATGGAGCAAGGAATGTGGGAAGAGCTTCGAAGAACTCAAGAGGAGACTCATTTCAGCACATATTCTAACCATACCATCTTGGAAAAGCGAGCGTGGTAGCCGACGCGCGTTGAGTAGAAGATCATATCGCGAACGAAAAGTGCGATGATGTCAAGTATACGATAGAGCCAACTTTAATAGAAAAAGTTAAGGTTGCTCAAGCCACCAATCGGAGATCGATGCGTAAGAAAGTACAAGAAGGAGCTATTCCGGAAGCGAGAATTGATGAAGAAGGAATACTTCGAGTCCACTCTAGACTTTGTGTTCCTAACGACTCTGATTTGAAGTACAAGATTATGATGGAGGCACACAATACGCCATTTGCAATCCATCCTGGAAGTACTAAAATGTATCGTGATCTTCGACATACATTTTGGTGGAACAATATGAGGAGAGAGATCGCGTAGTTTATCTCGATGTGTTTAACTTGCCAACGTGTAAAGGCGGAGCATCTTGTACCTAAGGGTCCGTTTCAACCACTTGAGATTTTGAAATGGAAGTGGGAACACATTACCCTGAATTTCATTACTAATCTTCCCAAGGTTTCTCAAGGCATAGATGCGATTTGGGTTATTGTTGATAGATTAACCAAGTCTACTCATTTCTTACCGATACGAGAGACTTATTCCCTTGAACGTCTTTCTCGTATGTACGTAAATGCGATTGTGAGATTGCATGGCATGCTAGTATCCATAGTTTTAGATCGTGACCCAAGATTCACTTCATGATTTTGGGTTAGAAAGCTATGGGCACGAATTTACGATTCAGTTTGGCATACCATCCTCAAACGGATGGGCAATCAGAAAGGACTACTCAAACTCTTGAAGATATATTAAAACTCTGTGTCCTAGATTTCAAAGGAAGTTGGGATAAGTACTTGCCATTGGTGGAATTCTCATACAACAATAGTTATTAAACAAATATAGGCATGGTTCCATTCGAAGCATTATATGGACAAAAATATCGTTCTCCAATATGTTGGGATGAGGTGGGTGAAGCAACATTGTTGGAACCCGAGTTAATACGTATGACTAATGATTTGACAACGATACAAACGCAAGACAAGATCGACAAAAAAAGAGTTATGCGAATCTTCATCGAAAGGACGGGAATTTAGTGTAGGGGATCATGTATTGTTGCATGAGTGGCTCCATGGAAGGAGTTACAAGATTTGGGAAGAGAGGAAAGCTCAATCCACGATTTATCTATCTGTCCATTTCAAATTCTTGACCGAGTAGGAAATGTAGCCTATAGACTTACGTTACCTCCGAGTATGTCTCGTGTTCATAATGTGTTTCACATATCTCAGTATTTCAGTAAATATGTGAAAGACCCAACCACGCTATAGAGTTAGAACCTGGACGAGATAGCCAAGACTTAACGTATGAGGAGGTACTGTCAAGATTTTGGATAGGAAGGAGCATGTCCTATCATGCAAAGGTCATACCACAAGTTAAAGTTTTGTGGAGAAAACATGCTATAGAGGAAATGACACGGGAATTGGAAACGAAAATGAAAGCGAGTATCCTCACCTTTTCAAAACACCAGTATCGTCGCCAATTTCGAGGACGAAATTTCATAAGGAGGGAGGTTGTAAGACCCCAAAATTTTTAAATAAAAAGGAATTTCCTTTATTTTGAAATAGTAAGGGTTGATTTGATTAATGTGGATAGTTAAGGGTTAAATACGCAAATATTTCAAAATAAGCAAGTGGTTATAAAATATTCATTGTTGTTTGGGAATATTCGTTTGGTCGTGGAATATTAATCTTTTGGGGAATATTCGCACGACGACACGCATGACCATGTGTGGGCCCCATAACTGAAAGCGATTGGATATAAAGAAAACGACAAATATAAGTTGTTTTTAAATAACTCGTAGTTGTTCGCTAATTATCTTTGTTGGAATACCCGGTGGTTAAAACACACTAATACGCTGTTGTTGAACAAGAAGCATACCGGTATTGCACCAATTATTGATTCTTACGTGAAGAAGCACTACTCAATAATGGTTACGAATTAATTACCGCTCAAAGATTTTATTGAGTTAATAATTGCTTTGCGTTGATATTTTATATTCATTGTTGTTTCAATAATTGTCATTACACAAAGATCTTTCATTATCGGCAATATAATTATATTATCCGAATAATATTATTAGATAACATTATTGGCAATGTCTAGAAAGTTCATGTCTAAGGAGAGGTTTGGTCATCTAATCAATTGCCAAAGAAGAAGAAATTCTTATTGAAAGCCCTCTTTCTGAGAACTGCACAGTTGTTGTCAATATTGTGATTACGTAATATTATTTGTGAATAATTAATTATTGATTTATATGATAAGGAAAATATTGATTTTATGTGAATATAGATGGAGAAAATTTTAAAATGACAATTGTTGAAAATTAATATTTTATCTTTTTCGATAAAATAATTCATTTAAATATATTATTTTAATAATATATTAACGGTGATATTTTTACAATGAATGTGGGATATATGAGTATATGAGGAGGAAGAGTATTTTGTGGCATTAAATGTTTAACACATGTTTTGTGTGTTGGTGGACACAATTATTGAATCAAATTTGATTATAACAGAAATAGCCCGTTTGTGGATTTCTTCGATTTTTGTTTGGAATTTGGAAAAACTTTCTTCTGCAAAGTTGTAGAGAATTGAATTTCCTATAAAAACTCGCGAGATTCGAATTTTCTGATGAAAGGGCTATTTATTATGAATTATTGAAGTTCAAGTCTCAAAATAATTGATTTTGGAGTTTAAATTATTTTTGTTAAGAAAAACGTTTTTGTATTTTTTTTGGACATCATTAACATGTGTGGCTGGTGTTTTGACCAAAAAGGTGGGCTAAGGAAAATTTGTATAATTATATTAATATTATATTAAATTTTCTGCTTTAGTGTTCTAAGCATTTTCCTATAAATAGGTGCTTAGGTTAGAATTGAAAATCACACCGTAAACTCGAAGTTTTCTCTCTATTTCTCTCGATATTTTGAGCGTATTCTTGTGAGTATTTTGAGTATACTTTGAGTATTGCTAGACGGTGCAAGTTCCTTCAAAGACTATAACCCTAGATTCTAGCTAGAAGTAATCGATCTTTCGAGGTAAGGGATATTATTTTTTTGTAATGATATTATTTCTTCAATATCATTATCTTCAAATGTTGATCCGAAGTTTTATCAAATTTGGAACTTTTTCATATCGTGGTTACTATTCATGGGTTACTATTCATGAGTTACTATTCACGAAGTTACTATTCATGAGTTACTATTCACGAGTTACTATTCACGAGTACTATTCATGAAGCGTGAAGATGTTTTTGTGGAATTTCTATCTTTTGGTGTCGAGTTACTATTCACGTATATCGGAACTATTCACGATATCTGGCACTATTCACGATATCTGGTACTATTCAATCGAAAAATAAAATTTCTTCTTTTCGTCTAAAACATCTATTCGGATACTAACTCGATTGTATCCATGTTTTGATCATTCTTGAATTTTACACCACTATGATTATTTTTGAGGTATTTTGGGCGTGGATAAAACCAAGTATGAATCCTTAATCCTTAATCCTTGTCATTTTGTTTCAATCGGATTCGCTTTTTTAAAATATTTTTCATCATCCTCGGTCTTAAATGATGATATTATTGAATATCTTTGGCCTCGTAGTGCAAAGATGAATGATTTCTCAAGAATATCTTTGGCACAGAGTGCAGAGAGATGAACAGTGTTGAGATGAACATGACCGATTGATTAATATCTTTGGCCCAGAGTGCAAAGATGAACAGTGTTTAAATGAACATGACTAATCGATGAATATCTTTGGCCCGTAGTGCAAAAGATGAATATTTGATTCGGATGTATATTGATTGATGTTACGGGATAAAATATTGATGATGGACCGTTAAATTCATAGATTATAGTAGATTTCATTCTCTACGTAACTCTTATATGAATTATTATTTCATTGCGAATATTGATCTGAAACTTGTTGTCTATTGTATTCTATCGATTTTTCCTCATTGAAGACTAACGATAATTTGTTGTATATTATCTTAGTCATAATATTCTTTACTTCGGGCTAGTTGAGCTCACCCTTTTCCTTGTTGTCCCATTTTTCTTCTCGTGAGGCGAGAATGTAGCGAGTACTAGTGGGGTATGGAATGAAGATTCTAGAGAGAGTTGTTTAGTAGTCCTCACCATTTTGTAAAATAATGAATCAATAATGTGATGAGGATTTATTTGAGTATAGATATTGTCTGAAGATAATATTTGTATTCAAACTCACGCTTTCTTGTTGTAATAATAAAGTTGTAGTTGTTTACGTACCATGTATTTGGCGACTTTCGTAATGGGTGTTGTGTATACCTATTTTGGGGGCGTCCACAGGTTACGATTAGTAGTCCTCACTATTCGTGAAATAAGCGTATCAATAATTGTAATGAGGACCCCTTTATGTTTTTATACCGCCTATTAGACAATAGTTGTATTTAAACTCACAGTATGTGTTGTCGTATTTTGCACGATAATTGTATTACTGAAGTTGTATTTGTTTTTGTACCACGTATTTGGAGACTCAGAATGGGTTGGATGGAATGGACCTATTTTGGGGTCATCACAGTTGGTATCAAAGCTTAGGGATATGATCCCTGGCTGAGATGTGAGACAAGAACTAGGAGGGGAGAGACGGGGAATTCCTTCACTAGTATGACCTACCTATGTTTATTTGGTATTTAATTGGTCGGTTAGAGTATAGGGATAATATGTGATTTGTTAATTAACCCTTGTTTTATGGCAGTATTTAAGAATGGCATCAAGAAATATTAACGATAGAGTGAATGAAACAGTGGAGACACCTTTAATCAATACCCAGGATAAGGTGCAGCAGGAAGACAATAATCCTCAAGTAAATAATAACACCGATGAAATGGTGAACGATGAGATGTTCAGAGGCTTTATGCAATTCATGCAACATCAGGCGAAAGCGGTTCCTATTCAAAATGCAGTGGAAATAATGGCAACCTACTACTGGTCACCGCTAAGCGCTTCAAGGAGCCGGGACCACCGGAGTTTTTGGGAAAGCCGTAACCACTTACTACGCAGAGACGTGGATAAAGCGTAGATCACCAAGATATTTGATGTCTTGGGATGTTTCGAGGAGCAAAGGTTCCTTTTGCCACCTTCATGTTATGCGAGGAGAGGCGACATCGGTGGGAATCTGTAAAGCGTACTCAATCTGCCGCACTAAAGATGTCTTGGGAGAAGTTCCAAGAATTGTTCAACGACAAGTACTTTCCCGAAAGTATTCATCACATGAAGGAGATTGAGGTCATCATGCTGGAGCAAAACAATATGAACGTGTCGCAGTACGAAGCTAAGTTTGCGGAGTTATCCCGATTTGCATCCCATTTGGTTGATAATGAGGAACGAATGACACGAATGTTTCTGCGAGGTTTGAAACCCAAAATACGTCAATACGTCATTTTTCACAAACTTTGTTTATATTCAGATGTTGTGAATAGGGCTCAGTTAGTGGAGCGCGATAATGAGCCCGCCCAACCGAAGGATAACGAACAACAACACGATAATAATCGTACCGATGACAACGGTCATCGGAACAATGATAACCATCGTGGAAGAAATTATCATGCCATAAATGGTAACCACTTCGGTGGTAATCATGGCCAAAATAATAGAAGAAATGATTCAAATGGAAATTTCAAGAAGAGAAGATTTAACGATGATGGGAAGACGTCAGCAACAACACCAGCACCAGCAACAAATTCTAGGGGAGGAGAACGACCATCAGTTAGATGCTACAGATGCGGAGAGGAGGGACATATAAGTCCAAACTATTCACAACTTTCCAAGATATGTTTTAATTGTGGAAAGATTTGGTCACATAGCTCGATTTTGTCCTCAGAATAAATCAAGTCCGATTGGGACGGTGGCACCAAAGGTGGATACTGGACAAAACAAAGTCGGTGGTTTCGTGGAAGAGCGTTTTTCGTGACTTTTCAAAGAGCGAGTAACCTGAACGAAGTTAGCACGGGTTAGTTAATTATAAATTCTTGTGAAGTCTATACCTTATTAGATACCGGTTCTACCCATTATTTTATCTCTCTTGCTTGCGCTCAATGTTTAAATTTAACTCTAGAGAAGTTAAACTTTGACTTATCAATTGAAACTTCGTTAGTAAAAACCTTCATTTCATGTGCTATCCAAGTCTTGGATGAGAGTAACAGTTTTTAAATGATATTTTTATTGTTAATAAATCTCCTGACGTATTCTCAAAGAACTTCTTAGCCTAACCCTAGAGTGTGAAATCGGATTTTGTATTGACCCCAGTATAAAACCCATTTTTAAAACCCTTAAATATTTCTTCAACCAAAACGAACATATAATGCGCCAAAGACGTTGGCTCGAGCTGTTGAAGATTACGATCATACCATTCAATACCATCGTGGGAAAGCGAACGTGGTAGCTGACGCGTTGAGTAGAAGATCATATGCGTTTACGAGTGCGATGTTGTTAACACAAAAACCCATTTCGTATAACTTATAAATGATGAAGATAGAGTTAAAGACTCTAGGGACCCACATGAAGATAACGAATATACGAGTAGAATCGACTTTAATCGATAAAGTTAAAACTGCTCAAGCTACACACTGGAGCTGATGAATTTAAGGAAGAAGGTGCAAGAATACGTTATTCTAGAAGTAAGAGTCGATGAAGAGTAGAAAGCTCCAGCCTTCAATTTATTTGAAATCCTCGATCGAGTAGGAATCAGAGCCTTTATAGACTCGCATTTTAACGCTAAGTATGTCGCGTGTTCATAACATTTTTCACGTATCGATGTTACGTAAATATGTGGACGACCCAAACCACATTATTGTGTTAGAACCAGACGAGATAGTCGAAGATTTAACGTACGAGGAGGTACCTATCAAGATATTGGATAGGAAAGAGCATGTCCTACGAACGAAGGTTATACCACAATTTAAGGTTTTTTGGAGAAACCATGCTATTGAAGAAATGTCCTGGGAGTTGGAATCGGAAATGAAAGCGAGGTACCCTCAACTTTTCGAAACACCAGGTACGTACCTCAATTTCGAGGACGAAATTTCATAAGGAGAGGAGGTTGTAAGACCCCAACTTATTATAAATAAAATCGAATTTCCTCTAATTATTATTGTGAATAATAAGGTGTTAAATTGATATAATACTTTGGTTATGGGTGAAATGTGCAAATTTTGCAAAATAAGCAAGTGGTTATAAAATAATCATTGTGTTGGGGAATATTCGTTTGGTCGTGGAATATTCTTTCTGTCGAGGAATATTCATACGAAAGTGCAACTATTTGTGGGCCCCATAACGGATAACTGTCGGAAGAAGAAAATGACAAAATTGAATAATCACAGCGTTGTTACCAAGTAACACTCATTGGAATACCCGGGTGGTGAAATACGATGTACGCGTGGTTGCACAAAGATAATACCAGTATTGCACGTATTGTTGAATTATTGATCCTTACGTAAGAAGGCACTACTCAATAATTGTCACAAGAGTTACTTTTCAATATTTTATTTTATTGATTTAATAATTGTTGCGTTGATATTTTATATTATTGTTGTTCAATAATTGTCATCGCCAAGATCTCCATTATCGGATCAATAATTCATATTATTTGAATAATATTATTAGATAGCATTATTGGCAATGTCTAGAAAGTTCACAAGGAGAGGGTTTGGTCACCTAATTGTGCGCTTAGTAAGGAAAAAATCCTTATCTGAAAGCCCCTCTTTCCTCGGGAACAAATTTGGTCATTCATAAATGTGATTCTGTAATATTATTTGTGAATAATTAAATATTGATTCATATGATAAGGAAATATTTATTTTATGTGGATATAAATGATGGATTTATTTATGTGGTTATTAATGAAGGAGTTAATGTTGAGGTGTTTTATGAGTATTTTTGTCGGAATGAAGGTATTAAAAAATTAAACCAGTGTTTTAGAGATATATTGCGTGAGTTATAATTTTTAATCCGACCGTTGGATCGTTGTAATTTTTGGATATGTTATACATATATAAGTTGAGTATATGTCCACAAATTTTGAACCGTTAAAAATGAACGTATGATTTGTTATGAATTTTAAGAGGTGACCGGTTCGTAAATTGTTGAGTATCCAATTTAGCATTTTGGTGGAAAATTCTAGAATTGAGTGGGCCCCACTTGTGGTTGGTGAAGAAATATGCTGAATTTTATTTCAAATGTGGTGGGTGGGAATAGTAGTAGGTAAAGCCATCAGGTTGCAGGTCAAGTCTGCTAACATTTTCCTATAAATAGAGGGCTAAGTTAGAATTGAAAATCACACCAGAATTCATAAGTTTTTTCTCTTTCTCTCTCTATATTATCGAGCGTATTCTTGTGAGTATTTTGATAATTTGAGTGTTGTTATACAGTGCAAGTTCCTTCAACACTATATCCAGTATTCCAGCCATAAGTATTATCTTTTTGAGGTAAGGGATGTTATTTTCTTCGTAAGTGATATTATTTCTTCAATATCATTATGCCGAAATATTGGTTGGAACTTTTTATCAAATTTGGAAATTTTCATGTCTAGGTTACTATTTATGAGTTACTATTCACGAGTTACTATTCATGAGTTACTATTCACGAGTAACTATTCATGAGTACTATTCACGAAGCATGATGATTTTTCTTATGGAATTTCTATCTTTTGGTGTCGGAGTTAGTATTCACGTATACGACACTATTCATGTATACGACATTATTCACGTATAGAGCACTATTCACGAATACGACACTATTCACCAAAAATAAAATTTTCTTCTTTTTATCCAAGGTGTCTATTATGGTTACTATCTTTGATTGTATCCATGTTTTGATCTTTATTCTTGAATTTTACTTCAAAATTGGTTATTATGGAGTATTATTGATCTTGGATAAATTGTTATACGAATCCTTACTATTTGTCCTTCTGTCTCGCTGGATTCATTTTCTTTAAAATATTTTTCATCATCCTCAGTCCTAAATGATGATATTATCGAATATCTTTGGCTCATGAGTGCGAAGATGAATGATTAACTGATGAATATCTTTGGCCTCTGTAGTGCAAAGATGAATGATTACCTAATGAATATCTTTGGCCCGTAGTGCAAAGATGAACAGGTGTTGAGATGAACATGACCAACTAGTGATACAAATGAATATCTTTGGCCTGTAATGCAAAGATGAATATTTGATTCAAGATGTATATTGATTGATGTTACAGGGACAAAATATTGATGATGAACTTTTAAATCTTAGAAGATAGTAGAATTCTTTCTTTACTTGACTTTTCTAATGGATTGCTTATTCCGCTACAGTTGTTGATCTAAACTTATTGTCTATTATATTTTATCAGATTTTTCCCTGTTGAAGACTAATGATAATTTGTTGTACATTATCTTGGTCATAATATTTTCTTACTGGGCTAGTTGAGCTCACCCTTTCTTTCACTGTTCTCTTCAGAAATGAGAATATAGCTGGGACTAGTCAGGAAATGATTGACGGTCCAGATGGTTGCATTAGTAGTCCTCACTATTCTTTGAAATAGCGTATCAATAATTGTAATGAGGACCCCTTTTAAGTTTTTATACTATCTATTAGACAATAGTTGTATTTAAACTCACAGTATATGTGTTGTCGTATTTTGCACGACAATTGTATTACTGAAGTTGTATTTATTTGTGTACCATGTATTTGGCGACTCAGAATGGGTTGGATGGAATGGACCTATTTTGGGGTCGTCACAATGGTCATACATTTCATAATCCTACTAAATCAAGAGGCTTGTGGATATCACCCTTTTTATATAGGAGGGTTAAATTCCATCTAGATCACTCATATTCCTCACATGATTCATGATGTACCCAATAATCACCTTTATAGTCCACCCTATTAAAGGTGACCTTTGATGATATCAAAGTACATAAATTCCCGTGTAGTAATATAGTGATTTTAGGTCAGAGGATCATTACATCATTGTCACTATGAGAATTGCTAATGACACTTCGCATAATACTCTACATAGAATTCTCATGGTGGGTGTTTCCGGTACATCGTTCTCTAACATGTACATATGCATTGACTCAATATCTCATATATTTATGACAATTGAGATTTGGTCATCAGTCAATCCACATACTAGTCTCAATGTATCATTGTTGTCCTATTAACAATGATACTCGACTAAGGACATTTAAGAGCAATGATACTAATTGTAATTATATAATCTCATGTTCAAGTCACTTACTTGAAGCTATATAATTTGTATCACTATTCTAAGGACTTTTATTATGTTAACATTTATATAACGCAGTAAATAAAACCATAATAAAATCATTCATTTATTCAATCAAATATAATATCAAAATGTTAAACAATTATATCAAATAATTGGCCTCTAGGGCATAAACTCTAACATGTACTACGGGCCAAATATGACTTTCATAACAATATAAACATGATGATGTTGACAATGATATAAGAATTCAATTAAATGCAAGCAAAGGATAAATTCTAAAGATTTATAATTTAATTTATCCAGAATTCAATATTGTCCGAATTGTCAACATGATATTGCTTTATAGTTTAAAATTCAAGAATAATATTATATCAAAAATGATTTTGACCGAAAAAATCAATATTTATCATGAATAGTACCACGGGTGAATAGTACGCGACTGAATAGTACCCCGTAAATAGTACTTTGGGAATAGTAGCCTGTGAATAGTACTCCGACGTGAAAATATTAAAACTTATCAAGAATGATCAGAATAATATTTTCATGAAAAGATACTGGATGAAGCGCAAATATCAAGGATATTCTACTAATTTTAGGAATTATAGAAGAAATACTTACCATAGTAAGTTTAAATTTAGGAATATGAAATGAAATAACATCCCTCCCATACTATGGAGTATGAAAGAAAATAATATTTCTTACGAGTATTGAAATAAAATAAAATCTTGTAGAAAAACTACACTCAAAGTATCCTTATACTCAAGAAAAATACTCACAATACTATAGAATAAGAATTTTTGATATTGAAGGTGTGTTTTAGGAAGGAGGGGTTACCCCCTATTTATAGCGCATCACGGAGGGAAAAACAAACCACTGAGCCTAATTCTTCAGCCTAACTTCTGCCTAATTCCTTTTTTTTCAAGGTTGAGGGCCCACACCAAATGAAACACTTGCATGTAATGTCTTTGGAGGAGAATTTCAACTTTGAAAAAAACAACCAAAAGTATACTGCTTTTGAAAATAAAGTACTAGCATTCAACTTGCTCATTCCTGCCCTTTAATCACATGCTTATATATATATATATATATATATATATATATATATATATAATATATATTATAAAATTATAATATATTATAATATATATATTATAATAATATATTTGAATGAATATTTTATCGAAGAAGATAATTGTAATTCCACAGAAAAATATGCCAAACTTTCAAAAAATATCTCATGCTGAAAATTCCTTCATTTAAATCAAAATTGAACCAATATCCACCACATAATAATTAATATTATAAGCTCACAATATCAGTAACTAGATCATTCCAAGAAAATAGGGGGCTTTATGATAAGGATTTATCCTTATTGTCACACAATTAGATGACCAAACCTCTTTCCTCGACAGAATTTTTTAGACATTGTCAATAATGCTAACTAATAATACGAATAATTGTGTCGCGTCAATTATTGATTTAATAATATAAAATATTGTGCAGATGATACTGTGATAATAATTGAATCAATAATATAAGAAACTGTGCAACAATTATTGTGGCAATTATTGAATAAAACTGAGTGACTTCTCACGTAAACATCAATAATCAAAGATATTGTACAATACCGTGTGCTACTATGCAACCACGTGTATTACTGTACTTTTATCATCGGGTATTTCAACAGCTTAACGTGAAATCATTGCTTTATTATTTTATAAAAAGATATTTCTGTCATTTTCTAACTCCGACAGTAATTCCGTTGTGGGGTCTACCAATGATTGTGCCGTCGCACGAATATTCCCTGATAAAACGAATATTCCCCAACAAATCGAATATTTTATGACAACTTGCTTACTTTGCAAAATTTGTAAATATTACACATAACTATAACATTATATCAAATCCACACCATAATATTCAAAAATAATAATTACAAAAAAAATTAATCTTTATTCATAAAAGTTTGGGTCATACACAAATTCCTGAAATTTCATAGTAAACGATTTAGTACAAAAATCAAGTCACTAGCAAAATATTAAGGTTAGAATATGAACAAGTCAACATTCTCCCCTTTTTGATGATGACAACACCAAAAATTATAGCTCTCCCTAAATCCATGCATATATATAAAAACTGTATTTCAGGACATTAATAAAATTAAATTACCCATCATGCCTTCTGTTAAGCCTTATTCATAACCTGCAGATATGTTAGTTTTAACGGGTACTATACATTAATCAAAACTATTCAATAGAAAATTATCCTAAGATTTAATAAAAAAATTATAGTGTAATGCAGGTGCGGAATGAATATCAACATCTTAAAACAAACAAATAACCAAAAATAGTCTTAAAATAGTCTTAAAACATAGTCTTAAAGTCTTAAAGTAGCAACCAGCCAGCTAGCCAGTAGTCCAGCTATGTTTCCCCATTTGTCATCAGGCAAAAAGGGTAGAAAATCAATCAATATCTTTAACATTTGCCTTGGTTGGAGTTTGTCGAGTAAAATATGGACGATGAAAAATACAATGAAGTTTTTCTTCCAAGGACAAATATCAGCAAAACGAGGGGGATGAGGAATAAACGTAGCATTGGGTAGAGGAAGATCCACAAAATCGCCAACATATTCAGCCATCCAATTGCAACGAGGCCATTCAGGAATTGGGGAATACATTCGTTGAAAATGTATCCAACATATCATTTAGTTTGGTAGCCATAAAATCTACAAACTCACCAATCTGATAACTGACAAACTTCATTTCTTGACTTAGTTGGCACAAATTCCTATAGATCTTGTGTTGTAAGGCTTCAACCATAGCCACGGTTTGTAACTCAAAGCCATTTTGTAAATCAATGAATTCACCCTCCATACGAATAAAATACTTATATAAATCATTAGCCCGCATGGGCAACTTGCCATTCTCCAAGACATTAAGTATGTGTTTTATATCAACAATATCAGTCTGCATAGCTTCTTGATTACGAAGGATGGTAGTAAGTAAACTTAACACTTTAGGAGATGAAACAATAGAGTTTGGCAGAGTAGAGGATGATGGATTATCATAACGTAAGTCAGAAGAGGCAAAAGTATGTGGTATAGGTAGAGGATCAGGAACAATACGAATAAACACACCATTGACAAGAGAAATATAAGATTGTTTTAAATTAGCAGAATCCACAAATTCATTTGTTAGACGCAACAATTTCATCATTAAAAGAGATTTTAAAATGCTGGAAAATATTGGTTAGAAAACCGATATAAGGAAGACATTTCTTAGTTTGTCAAATACAACTTAACATATGAGATAGCAACATGAGTTAAAAATTAAAAGAGACACCTTTAAGAATTATTGCCATAACCACTAAATCTTGATACGTAAAATCTGCCCCACCACCTATGCGGGGAAATAGATTATAACGTACCAATTTGTGTAGTACACAAGTAGTTGGACAAATATCAACCATTTTTGGTGTAAAAAGAGAAGATAAAGTATGATTATCTGTGACAGTTTGGAGTTGTTCAAGAGGTGGAAAAGGAATATTTACATCACCTTTTAATGTGAATGGACATGGTCCAACAGAAGGAATGTTAAGAATACTTCCAAAATCAACAACAGTAAAGAACAAAGATTTTCCCTTAACAAAAGATGTATAACAATCACCATTACACTCAAGATTTGTAATAAATTGTTGGACCAACCGTAGGTAAGCCTTTATGGGAGGAAAAAGCATAGAAGATATGCCACATGAATTGAAATTTTTTTCCAAAGGAGAGTTTTTGAAATAAAACAGATCCATGATTTTCTCATAAATAAATTTTTTTGTAGCAATCAAGGTTTTAAAATGGGCTTCGAAACTATGACCTTTAAAGAAATTTTTTGGCAAATCAGGAAGAGAAGAAATAGAGTTTACCATAATCAAAGGAGACTCTAACTGAGAAAGAGAAGGATGTTATATGTCCGGTGACTGCTTCCTCTTCCCTCGTTGAGACGATTCTAAAAACATTAAGAATGAAAAGCTTGAATTTGACCCATCTGAGAGGGTTGTGTCATCAGAAGACACATGCACAAACGCCTACCTTTGATGTCGCTTGAATTTCTTTTGAGTTCTAATGGTATATTGAGATCGAGTTTGTTGATCATCAACGTTTAAGATGTCGGGAGATCGTTTTCTTGCTCGAGTTTTCATTGTTGCAGAGATTTGAGAGGGTTAGCACACTGAGAGAAAGGGGGTTTTTTTTAAAAATGATTTGATTTGTTAAAGTATGAGACATAAATATTAGAAGAAGTGCTGAGATACCTGATATTTTGAAACGAGCAGACTCCTTGACGAGATAAAACTCTTTAGCTACTGTTTAGCTACCTTATCTTTTCAAATCTCAAATATAATTATGACTTCTGGCATATCTAGGTGACTGTTGAGAGTTTTGATGAGAGAATACTGTGAATCGTGTTAAATCTTTTAAGATAAAATTATGCGCTTTCTTTTTAAATAATACGTTTCCTAGTAGCTGTTATATGTCGGTATTAAGTGAAGAACATAATTAGATTCATGAACAGATAACATGCAGATAGCATTTAAAATATGATGTATGTTCAGGATTTAGTATGTATAGAATATTTAAGAACATGAACACCAGAACTGCTCCATCTCCATAACCTTCCATGTTTACAGCTCCATCAAAATACATCCTTCATGATTGGTGTGTATTGTCCTGATGGTGTTGCTGAATTGTCATTACCCCTTCATCGAGGACGTATGTTTCCAAAGGTTTGAAATCCCTTGAAGGTGCGGAGGCCAGTTGATCCGTAATTCCTTGACCTTTGATAGACTTTTGAGTCACGTAAATGATGTCAAATTGATGTAGGATCAACTGCCATTTGGATAGCCGACAATTTAACATGGGTTTGCTGAACACATACTTGAGAGGATCCATGCGAGATATGAGATGGGTTATGTGACCATGGAGATAATGTTGTAATCTCATGGAAGCCCATGCTAAAGCACAACAAATTTTCTCAATCAGAGTGTACTTATGTTCACTGCTGCTGAATATTTTGATGGGGTAATAGATAGCTCTTTCTTGGCCTCTATCATCTTTTTGCCCCAGCATACAACCCATGTTGTCATTGATTGATAGGTACATAAATAGAGGAACACCATCCCTGGGAGGTACCAAAATAGGAGCTGTGATTAGCTGTTCTTTGATGAGAAGGAAGGCTTTCTTACACTCATCGTTCCATTTCATGGAGGAGTTCTTCCTTAGCAACTTGAAGATAGGCTCACAGGTTGCTGTGAGTTGGGAGATGAATCGGCTGATGAAATTAATTCTTCACAAAAATCCCCGTATCTCTCTCTCTCTCTCTGCTGGGGTATGGGAATTTCTGTGATGCCCTGGATTTTTGCAGGATCCAGCTCAATGCGTTTGTGGCTCACTAGGAATCCAAGAACTTTCTTGATTTAACACCAAAGGCACATTTGGCTGGGTTTAACTTCAAATTATACTTACGCAATCGGCTAAAAAGCTTTGTGAGATGATCTATGTGGTCTTCCTCCCTTCGGGACTTGACAATGATGTCATCCACATATATTTCTATCTCTTTATGCATTAGAACATGGAAAAGAGTCATCATGGCTCGCTGATAGGTAGCTCCGACATTGATGAGGCCGAATGAAAACCGTCTGTAGTAAAAGGTTCCCCAAGGAGTGATGAATGTAGTTTTCTCACGATCCTCTTCAGTAACCATGATTTGATGGTACCTAGCAAAGCAGTCAGCAAAGGAGTACATGTCATACTGAGTTCTATTGTCAATGAGTATGTGGATGAATTGTACGGGAAAGCTATCTTTGAGACAAGATTTGTTCAGATCCCTATAATCCACAAAAGGTTACACCTTCCCTTCGGGTTTAGGCATGGGGACTATGTTGGATAGCCACTTAGGGTATGTTAACACCATGATGATGTCAGCTTGAAATTGTTTCACAATTGCTTCTTTGACTTTTAAAATCCTCTCAGGTTTTAATCGCTTGAGTTTCTACCTGACTGGGTTGAATCCCTCTTTGATGGGAAGGCGATGAATGACGGTGTCAGTTGACAAACCGACCATGTCTTCATGAGACCATGAAAACTCATCATAGAATTTGGTCAATAGAGTAACCACATCATTCCTTTAGCTTGGAGTAAGATCCGTACCAATCTGGATTTGTTTGGGTTTTTTTTAGGTTCCAAGGTTAAAAGAGGTGGTTTGATAAAGATTTGGCTTGGGTTTATCTTTGACCCATTCTTTAATCTCCTAAGGTATCTCATAGTCCTCTTGTTCAATCTCCATCAAGCCAGAGTCCAACTTTACATCAAAGTTGCAGTCCTTGTGAAGAATAGGCACCTCATTAGCAAGTTTAGGCATATCTAACTTTAGAGTCCTGAAACAAAATGCTTTCACTTAATATATGAAATTGTTCAATCATACAAAGTGTTAGCGTGAAATGATAAAAGGAACTGCTAATACTATGTAACAAAAAGTAAGCAGTTATTGCTATCTATAGGGTAGAGGGAGTTTCTGTCCTTTTTACCCTTGTCGACAAATGCAAGGAGTGCTACTCCAATTGCCAAGGGTCAAGTCCTGGTGGAAAGCTGTGATGAAGAGGTTGTTATTGTCCTCCTTCTCTTGAATGATGACCATGATGTATGGACAGTCGTCATCTAAGATATCCTTGTTCATACCCTCGATATATGCCAGAAAGTACATCTTTGATAACCGCCTCTTGATGTCTTATTTACGCCTTTGATTCCTTTCTTCCCCCTCCGGGTCTGAAATCAGGACTTCCTTTCCTTTAACCGGTATCGGCTTAGGAAATAGCATGACTACCACAGGGGCAGAAACCATTAAAAAAGGCCGTACATGATTGTCGCATGTAGGTTTAGGCAACATCCTTGTAGATGAAGGAACTGGTTTATGCATGTGAGGGTTCCTATGACTGGACCCAAAGGAATAGCCTAGTCTGGATGTCCTTGTCTGGATGGGAACTTGGATTGGGAATTTGACTACCTGATGAGCCTTTCCTAACCCTTGTCCAGGTTGAAAACCCAAGGATATCATCTCTTGACTTGCCGACATTACCTCGGTAGAAACTCTAGGTTTCAGAGGTGAAGCCCCAATGGGATGATAGTGAGTGTTGCTCACCTCAAGGGCCTGGAAGCTGACAGGCTCAACTTCTTCATTGAAATTGATATGTGGTATATCACTTTGAATAGGACATTCTGGCTCGGCATTGACAGTGACCAGATTACTATTGATGATATAATTGAGTTATTGATGAAGAGTGGATGGGACGGCTACCGCCATATGAATCCAAGGTCTTCCCAACAGTAAATTATATCCTGTAGTGATCTTGAGCACTTGGAAGGATATGTAGAATGTATGTGGACTGATTTCCATAGGTAGTTCAATCTCTCCGACAACATATCACCGAGATCCATCAAAAGCTTTAATGATTATATGATGCTTCGAATCCTATTGAGATTGATATTCATTTTTTTCCAATGTGGCATAGGGGCAGATATTTAGGGATGATCCTCCATCTATTAGCACTCCTCCGACCACATATCCGGAAGACATAACCATTATATTCAATGGTTTGCAATTACCCATCCCTTCGAGAGGTATGTCATCATCAGTGAAGGATATCACATTGCTATTGAAGATGTGATCAACCAGATGATGGAATTTTTCAACATCCATTATCTTTGGCAAGTGGGCTTCTTCTAATATTTTCAGTAAAACCTTCTGGTGATCTTCTGAAGAGAAAACCAAGTCCATAATAGAGATCTGTTCTGGAGCTTCTTTCAAGCTTTGAACCACCCTGGCTTCATTGTGTCCCATCTTGCGAAGAAATTCTTCAATCTTCTCCTTGGGCACTTTCCCCTTAGATCTGATAATAGGCTTCATCACTCGTTGAGGGAGATATAATGGATTTTCTTTAGACACTGCATCAGTTGTATTTGATGTTGATCCTTCAGCCTCTCCATAATTCCATGGGACTTTTTTAAGGCTGATGACAGGATACTGTGGCCTGAATGGCAATATAATTGGCCTTGGTTCAGCCACCTTCAAAGGATTTTCATTTCCTTCGAGCTGAATTGGTTGAATTGTAAGTGGTGTGGCAGCCAAATCTCCTTCAGAGAATATAACTGCTACAACTTCCTTCCATCCTAGAGGAAATGTGTCCCCAATCTTAGATGATACAACATCATTATTTGACATTTCCAGGTCATCGTTGTCAATCAAATTTTAAATAAGATGGTGGAGTACCTAGCATTCCTCAGTATTGTGATCATGAGAGTGGGAGTTGTATTGACATACTCTAGTAGCATCAAACCTCTTTGAGGTTGGATTGACTGGAGGTAGCAGTGTTGTGATTTTTCTCTCATTGATCAGCATCTACAATATTTCTTCCATCGATTGGCCTAAATATGTGAATTCCCTTTTGTTGGCGAAGTCCCGACGAGCTTTAGCTTTTGCTTTTCTCGCAAACATTTCCTCCAAAGTCTCACTTTCTTGGGTAAGTAATGTGTAGACACTCAAAATTTTGCATTCCTGTTACTAACCTTATAGGAGGGTAAGATCGTCTTCTAGAGACAACCCTGGAAGTCAAATCAGCTCAATCTCGGAGACAACCTCGGGATATTCAGTTTTTAATCTCGGAGATAACCCCAAGATACTCAGTTAAAGTCACGGAAACAACCCCGTGAGATTCAGTTCCAACCTCGAAGACAACCCTGAGGAAGACAGTTCCAGCTCTAGAGATAACCCCAAATAAGACAGTTTTAACCTCGAGGCAACCCCGAGGCACTCAATTCCAACCCCGGAGATAACCCCGGGAAGTCAAGCACATCTTAAAAACACCCCTAAGGACATTCAACACTCACAGCAGCCCAATCTCAAAGATAACCCTAAGCAACAACTCCTATATTATCCCAGTGCCGGAGATAACCCTGGTAAGGGGCAAAATCATCATTTTTCCAACTCGATACTACATTCACGCTGTCTCAACATCATTTCAACCCACATTTCATACAGAAGTGTTCCACAAGAACCATAGCTCAAATCCCGAGTGACTACTGTAGACACTCGAAATTTTCTTCTCATGTTACTAACCATGCATGAGGGCAAAAATGTCTTTTTCCCACTCCAAAGATAACCCTGGAGGACTATGACATCAACTTCAAACCCCGGAGATAACCCCGAGAGATCCAGTTTCCAACCCCGGAGATAGCCCTGGGAAATCAGGTTCCAAACCCGAAGATAATCCCGGGAAAGTCAGTTTCAACCACTGAGATAACCTCGGAGGATCAAGATCAAAGCCTGGAGATAGCCCCAAGAGGTCAAGCCAACCTCAAAGATAACCCTGAGGACAGTCAAAGTCAACATCAAGTCAACCTTAGAGATAACCCTAAGAAACGACTCCTACAACTGTGCGAAAACTGGAGATAACCCTGGGAGGGGCAAAATGGTCATTTTGCCAACTCAACTTCAATTCAAATCAAATACACTCATTTCAACTCAAAATACTTCAAAGGAAGTCCCACAAGAGCGATATCTTAACTCCGGAGGCAAACTACACAAAATGGCTCATCGGATTGCCTGACGGAAACTCGGGAATGCCATTTCTATCATGGACCCATCTTCCTGGAATCAAAAAAGGGAAAATCTTATTACATTGTGTAGCTCTCAGAAAGATCTTTCTAAAATGATATGGCACGCTTCCATCGGACTCCTGAATTGAAAGTTATGAAATGATCGAAGCAAAATAAATGTAGCATTGTCCAGAGAACGTACGTACTTCAACACGACGGGACCCATATTTTGGGCATCCCGAGCAGCCGCAGGTCGACCTGCGGCTCCCCCGTCTATAAATATTTTGGGGTGGCCATTTTGCAAGAGAAAAAGGCGAGGAAACCCTGCCCAATTTGCTCTGCACTCACCCCATGCAGTGTATTTTCCCCTTTTAAACACATGTGAGCTCATATATAGCCCTTTTGTACCTACAAAAGTCAATGTTTACCCACTCTAAAGATATAAAAGCCTTCTTTATCAGTCAGCTGTAAGCCTTCTCACACACTTTAGAGTCTTTGTCTTCATCTTTGCACACACCCTTCTACACGTTGAGAGTCGTGTTTAACTTGCTTTTTTGCCTTTGACTTCATCAAGTGGTTTCATTT
This sequence comes from Panax quinquefolius, assembly GCA_020205615.1. NCBI lineage: Eukaryota > Viridiplantae > Streptophyta > Magnoliopsida > Apiales > Araliaceae > Panax > Panax quinquefolius. The sequence continues at coordinate 73,394,059 of CM035165.1, forward strand.
TAGCTTTGATATATATATATATATATATATATATATATATATATTTACATATATATTGACTAACATTATCGAGTTATTCCTCGATTGAGCCTGAACTTTTGCAGGCGTTCTTGCCATTTAATATATATATACTTATATATATTAACGTATGTCGACTTTGTTCAATGAGCCTTAGACTTTGTGCAGTGCGTTTACTAGCTTATATATATATATATATATATATATATATATATATATATATATATATATATATATATATATATATGGTGGGACTGACTCGCTTGATGAGCCCGAATTTTACATCCGTGCGTTTACTACTTTTATATATATATATATATATATATATATATATATATATATATATATATATATATATATATATATATATATACTATGAGCCCAGATTTTATATATGCGTTTATTCGGTTTTATATATATATATATATATATATATATATGAATTGTGGTCGAACTTTGTTCGATGAGCTGGATTTTACATCTGGTGCGTTTATTACTTATATATATATATATATATATATTTTGTCCCACACGAGTTTACTTTGTGGAAGTTGACCCGTATTTACGACTTTATTTACATTCTCATCCACTTTGGAGTTTCCTTCGTGGCGGTTGATCGTATTTATTATAGCTTTATTTACGTTTAAATCACTTTGGAGTTTCCTCCATGGCGGTTGATAGCTTTTAACAGCTTTATTTACATTTTCTGATCCCCCATGGAGGTGCTTCGTGGTTGGTGATCCTGTCTGTATATATATATTTACAACTTTTATATATACCTGCTTACTACTTTCATATAAACTGCAGTATTTTGTGAGCCTAGGAATCATGTGATCATAGATTCATCCCATTGAATCTAGATTCGATTCCCATGATGGACATTTTCAGTTGTAAGTAGCTTGTAAATTATTATGTGGTGTCTGAATTTCCTCAGATGGTTTCCATACCCACGAGGAAGTCGGCATTATTTTGTACATTATTTTCATACGGATGCATCGCATTCATAAAATAAAATCAACCAAGCCGCACACTTAATAAAATGGGAGTGTAAAAGGTCTCAATTACTATTGAGCATCAGGGTTTGAAAAACCTTTTTATAAAACATCATTGCTATATCTTGCTAAAAACTGAATTTTCACATAAATTCAAACCCTGTGTAAATAGGTTCGAACGAGGCCTCGCACTACTTCCAAATAAAAGCTCATTGACCCACGCACACACACATTCAGATAATAGTTTCTTGAAAAGAGGCGGTCACCGTGGTAACACAGATGTCAGGGGGTGCCTAACACCTTCCCCCCCACATAACCAAGTCCCCAGAACCTAATGAATCTCGGTTTCACCGACCCGTTTAGCAGTGTCACATCACTGGGTCAATGTGAAAATCTTTTCTCGGTTGTGTTGGTACAACCATTTAAAAAACCAACTGGCGACTCTTAACAGTCCATCGTCGACATTATACATGTCAGACCTTTTTCATTTGTTTTTTCAAACAAATCTCACCTAAAATGAGAACACCAAAGAACAAGTAACGGAAAGGGACATCCAAAAATCCCGACGTCGACAGGTGGTGACTCTGCTGGGGACTCCAGTAAGAGGACTTAAGCCGCTACTACAATCTTTTCAAAATTGTTATCTGCTTGTGTGTGGATGTTGCATTTACATTTTGATGAATGTGTACGAATGCATTTCCTTATTGCACTTAGTGCTTCGCACCATAACTTCTTGTGATGCTAGTGCTTCGTACCATAACTGCTTGTGATATTAGGGCTTTGCACCATATCTGCTTGTGATATTAGTGCTTCGCACATGTCATCATTTTTATACGGTGAGACGTGATGTATGTGAATGTATGTTGTGTGGTCCCTCCACCACGAGGCTATCCCGTCGGTGTTTGATTACTGGACTCGTGAGAAGACTAATTCTTCGAGGCTCAGGAAAGGCACCACCTAAATTCGCTCTAGTTGAAAGACCGGATTAACTTCCCGTCAAGTAGATTGCGATGATTTAGGAACCTTCATGCCAAAAAGCCACGAGAGTAACCTAAGATAGGTCAGCCTCTGATAAACCCAAAACGGAGGAAAGTCTCTTCATGCTCTCATTCCAAATTACTTGTAAACATAATTACTTGTAATTTCATTCCATATCTATCTCCATGTAATGAGAAATATGAAGAAATTTGTAAGTATACATATTTTAATTAACATGCTACAAACAGCTGAGATTCGTTTGTGCAGGATAAAATTCCTAAAATGGGCACATCACATAGCATGTTATTATACACATTCCCTAAAGACTAAACTATGCATCTTCTTTTGCAGGGAAGCAATCGGTCCCGTTACCCGGTTAAAGTCCAAGAAGGCACTGAGCCCATCGTCAAACATGGATACAAGTGCCCAGCCTGATCCTACTCCTGTTTCCTGAGAGGAGTTTGAAGGATTAAGGAATCAGATAGCAGAATTGGTTGTCTTTCTAAAAGAACAAAGTAAAAATACGCAGGGCCAGACAATGCCTACTCAACTAGAGTCCTTCACACCAGGGGGCAGTCATGGCATTGGTAAAAAGATAGAAACCCAGATACCTAAACCTCATTCCAATAAAGAAATCACAAATCTCAGGGATGATCGAGAAACTGGGGATATAAGAAAGAAAGTCCAACAAATGGAGGATACCATCCGGTCAATAAAGGGATTGGAAATTATGGGAGTGTCACCTATTTAGATCTCTGTATATTCCCAGGGGCTCAATATCCTACCAAATTCAAAGTCCCAGAGTTTGAAAAGTATAATGGGCAAAGCGATCCCTATACGCACCTAAAAAGTGTACATTTGGCGAATCGGGGTCTTATCTCTTGAAAATGAAAGCCTCGAGAATGCAACTTTTTCAAAAGAGCCTCATTGGAGAAGCTAAAGCTGGTATACCCGACTTGACAATGCCAAAATCCATAATCGGGAAGAATTGGCCCACGCCTTTCTAAATCGATGAGATTTTCAATCCAAATGGCACCGGATCGATATCAAGTGACTAAAGTGAAAAAGCATAGTACTGAATATTTTTGAGAATATGCCCAAAGGTGGAGACATCTAGCAGCGCAAGTCATTCCATCAATGACAGAAACTGAGATGGTATTGACATTTATTGATATCCAAGAGGCTCCTTACTATGAGAGAATCCAAGAGGCTCCTTACTATGAGAGAATCCTAGCACGTATAACGTTAAAAGCCAAGTTAATAAGTATAACTTGGACATCGTTCCGAGTTTAATGAACCGGACGTGTAAGGTATGAATAAGTTAATATGAAATGTTTAACTATGTTCTCATAGTATTGACATTGAATGATCGTTCCGAGTATACAAAAGATTGTATGACTTAGACGATAAAGAATGAATCCTGAGGTATGGCATTTAGTTGCTAGAAAGCCAAAAGGAATAAGAAATTAACTTAACAAACATTATAATTTAATAATTCGTATAAGTTAAGAGATAGTTAGGTTGTGGTACAATCGTAACCTTTGATGGTTGACATATGGGAGCTGGGCTAAACAATTCCTTCAGAGAGCAAAGGTATATACGAAACTGGCAACCGATCTAACTCAATGTGATGGCAGTGTAGATGAGACGGGAACTTGTTTGTTGGTTGTTTGTGGGAAACCACTCAGAGTACCATATGGACTACTAGTAGAGAAGCGATGTGTGCTGAGTCCCAGAGAAGTATACGAAGAAGATAAGAATGTAAATCATCAAAGATGATGAACGTTTTGAGTAAGACATCTCCGTATGTCATGAAGCCGTGAAACGGTAATGAAAGTTAGTCGCGTAAACTTATATTGAAAGAACGCAATCCTTAAGAAATAAAGTTAAGTAAACCAATGCGTAAGTCAAGTATATGACTAATTGGTGAATTTGTTATGTCCTCATGTGTTATAGGGATTGGAATGAGCAGTTCACCGTAAGTTGTAGCTGTGCAAAAGGCAATTTTCCTAACTTCATTCATATTTTTAAATGAATGCTAGTTTCTAAAACTTCTCAGATGTTGAACTTGAGAAGTTCTGTCAATATGCGAATGCGCGATATTTGTACAAGGTGGTAGAATGTATGAGGCCTTGTGCCACAATTTGAACACTACGGTGTTTCTGTGAGATGAACTGTTCTATGTTTGAACTGTTTAATAAAAGAATGTTCTGTTTATACATGAACCGTTATTGTTAAGTCTGTGTTATTGATTCTAGCCAGACAGAATATGCATGAAAGAGAATAGAGAATGAAAGTATTTCAAAGTGCATGTAACTAATATTTTAAGATGATAGGAATCAAGACTATTCCTATTATTCAAGATGTTTCGTAACCTTTGTTCGGTTATTAAAGTCTGAAAAGAATGTTAAACTCTTGAAGATGTGTGTTCAACTGTTATGGCTTGCTGGGCAATTGAATGCTCACACTTGCTTTAAATGAAAAATATTTTCAGCGAACGATGTTAGAAGAACTTAAGGAACCCGTATAGATCAAGCTGACGGTATGCAGATGAAGTGCCATTCAGAATGTGAATGAGCGAGAAGATCAAGTGAAGACTTGTAATGTAGAAAGATGAAAATTAAACTATAGACTAGTTTAATGAACTGTATGTATCCTTGGTGGCGGATAAAAGTCACTCTTGTAAGATGAAAGGAATAATGTAATTATCATTATTTGTAATGAGAAAGGTTCTAAAGTTTCGAGAACCTGTGATTTGAGAATGTATGTTGTTATATTTCGGTATATAATGATGTATGTTGGAAAAAGGATGTACTCGTGACGTACGAGAATCCGGGTGTGAAGATAAACAGGATTTCAGGGCGTTACAAGTTGGTATCAGAGCTGATTGGTTATAAATCTTAGGTAAGAGTACCTAAGACTATAATCGTAGAGAGAAGGATATGAAGATCACCACATGATCATAATAAATCGTAGTAACAGATTAGCTGTTAAACGATGAATGATTTATAGCTAATGCTATAAATGAATGGTACTACAAAGTAGTACGGGAGGATGAACTCAAATTGAGTTGTAAAGGATAGTATACGAATTAAAGAAAATTCGTATTAAGTAAAGAGAAAGTTAGAAGTTGTAAGATTTCAATTGAGGACTCATGTGATGGCTGAGTTGTATGAATCTTTGTATGGACAGAGGTTTGTGCTTGGTGTAACAACCACTCAGTTTATTACAGTGATAATCATTGAAATTGGTCGCACTATCAAGATGTATATAAAGAGAAGGTGAATCTTTTCTTATGTATATACTTGATAGGTAGAAAATGATAAGATAGGTGCGGGTTCTTGAAATTCATACTTATGAAAAGTTTGTGACTCATAGTTATATGCTATGTTTCTGAGCCCATGAGTATATGGATAGTCCTTGATTTGTTCTTGGATTACATATTACAAAGATAAGTTCTTAAACACATATGGTTGTGGAAAGTTCCTGAACACATAAAGTGTGGTAAGTTGATGAACTATATTAAGGTATAGGAATATTTAGACTGAAAGTAAGAATTTTCAGTAGACTTAGCATTGAATGTGCTAGAGAAGATTAAGTATTGTTGCAAGTAAGACAATGAAGGAAGATGGAGAATAGGATATTCCAAGTTATCTAGCTATGCTAGATTTCAAAATTTCTTAAAATCGTGCTAATGTGTGCGTTTTGAAAATGAAAGAATTGGTTCGACTTTTGGAACCAATGGATTTTAAAAGAACTATTCTTGGTATGTCTATGCTAATTATTTTGGCTAGACAAGAATTGATTTGAAATATCAAAATGAATTTTATATCATCAGTGCATTTGATGCAAAGATGGTAAAAGGATGGAGTTATTAATGCAATTAAACCTGGTGTTGGATTTGATCTTAGGATCAACAACCTGCTATGGTATGATGTATAATGACGAAGTCATAAACTGACGAAGTCCTCAACGTACTGTGAAGAGTGCGGCATCATGACTTCATAAAACGTTTTGATGTATTGCAAAAGAATTTAAAGAAGTAGTCGATGTCAATTGAGTTGACTAGACGAATGTTCAAGTTGATATCCAATTTATTGGTATGGTCTAAGCTATTTGATTTGGCTAGACGAATGGTATGTCATTATGCCAAACCACATTGTTTTGGTGCGGATTCTAATGATTAAGTTTGAGGTGAACATACCCTAAAATGGGGTTATACGATAGGTTGATCGCCTACGTATGGAAGAGGTAGTTTACCTTCTTTGTGATTATAAACTGACCATGGAAAGAAAGGTTACGGCGTCATGTTGGTAAACCTAGTAAGAGTTCATGGTCAATTTGACTCCTCAGCAAAAGTATGAAATGTTTTAAAGGAATCTTTATATTCCTCGTTATTCCTTTCACTTCATGATTCTTGATAAGTTATGAAGGGTAGGGAATGTTTAAAAGATAATAACGTCTTTGAAGAGAAGTTGAGAAGAAGAGTAAGTTAAAATTTCGAGGATGAAATTCTGTGAAGAAGGGGTGAATGTGATGACCCGTGTATGGGTATGGTTTGAAGAAATTCAATGACGGAATTTTTATAAGGGGGGAAGGATGTGACATCCCGGAAATCCGGATTGTCCAGAAATTAAGATTTAAAGAATTAGTTATTAATAAAATGAATTTTTATTAATACTATTCTGTGATATGTGTTTATTAATCATTTTATAACCTAGGATGGTTATAAGTCGGGAGGATTCTGGCTACGAGCTAGATTTAACGAGTAAGAATTTTCAAGACGAAAATAAAAGTTTTCCGGGAAAAAAATTTTTCTGGGGAAAAAGACGAAATAGGCACTATTCACCCGACGAAACCTAAGGGTTAGGGTTTGAATAAGCTAAGAGTTTCTGAGAGTTCGGGGTGTCGAAATGACATTCCATTAAAAGATTTGATGATAATATATCGTGAAAAGTTAAGTAAGCCGATAAAAGTTTTTCTCGAAAAACGTGCAAAAATCGGACGAAATAAAAACGACGAAAAGTACTGTTGTGTACTTTTCATTCTTTTAGCTACGTTAGGGGAAAACGTGAAGGAAAACGCTTAACATAGAAAAGTGTTCTTTAGATTTTCGAAGATCCGAAGAATACGTAAAAGTTAATCGGTAAAGGAAAGACGAAATATCCAAAAATATTTGGATTCCGAGAATCGCAGTTTTTGAACTATCGGACGAATTCCGAAATATGGAAGCACGAAGCTTCCAAGGGAAGCTAGCCAAGGAGGTGGGGTGGCCACTTGGCCACCAAGTAAACTTGGTGGCTAAGTTATGAATAGTAAGGAGGTTAGGGTGGCAAAATGATTAAAATGCCCCTAGCCTTGGTTTTCTATATAAACAAGCTTAAGCTCATTTGTTTGATTGATAATTCAACCAACACTTGAGAGAGAAAGAGAGAGAGACTGCGGATGGGAGAGGAAGAGAAAGAGAATGAAGAAAAGCTAACTTGATGCACGCTTTGTCCGACGGAAGGAGATTAAAGAAGAACGGTAATCCGAACCCTAGTTCTTCTAATTTTTCTTTAAGTTTTTATGTTCAAAAACATAACTTAATGAGAATAAGGAGTAAAAGATATTGAGAATGATTTCATATGGTTGAAATCATGAGAAAATAAGAAATAAGAAATTAGAAATTTAGTTTATAAATTTCTTAAGGAAGTATAAGATTCGTAAGGATTTTGAGCGATCCGAATGAATCTTATGAATGAGTAGGTTACATAAGTAAGGAATGGTGTTCTATAACATCAAATTCCAAGAAAAAGTGAAATCGTAATCCAAAATATCGATTAAAAATGAAGAACGAACGAAGAACGCGAAGAACACGCGAAGAACACGAAGAACGTTGTTGATGGACAAATTTAAAACCATCGTAGTACAAATGTTGTTGATGGACAAGTTTAAAACCATCGCATATAAGTTAGTTGCTTATTGCTTGGTAAGGAACGTTAGAAACGTTCATGAAGAACGGATTAAAATTGAGCTATAACGAAGTTATGGCAAAATTTTCGTAAAAGATGAACGAGAATTTTAAAGTTAGTAAATGAACCCGAACGTGTAGGGTTTCATAAGAATGTAAGAGAACATATGAAGTGTGAGTCGTGGACTCAAGAACGAACGAATTTCGAGTTCGAATGACTGAATTACGGACGAACGAACAAAGAGCTTTAAAAACGATAAAATGAACAAAGAATGAAGATTAATCCAATTGAATGGCATGTTAACAGATTTAGAACAAAGTTCTATCCGAGGCTAGTCAAAGTACATAAGATAAGGAAGAAACTGGCTGTGGAATGACCTTGTTCCGAGTTATAACGAAGAAGTTATGAGATTTCAAAATCAGCGTCTCAAGCTTGTAAAAGACTTAGAAAAATTTTCTAGGTTTCATGCTCTAAGCGCCCTTGTAATACGAAGTTGTGCTTTGAGGCCGACGCCAGAGCGCTGTATGTGATGTCCGAAAGACACTTTGCAAGAGTTCGCCATAAATCACAACCATAGTACAATTTGTGGCACCGCAACGCCATGTACAGTACAAAAATCTTCTGGAGTGTGGCACCGCAGCGCGGCCACCGCAGCACGAGAGGAAGTGAAGGGCACGAGTGCAGCAGTCAGCCAAACCAGAGGCAGAGAGCAATGCCCGAAATGAGATTTTTATTTCTCTAAGATCTTTGGGATGTGCAAGAAAGAAGTATGAACATGTAGTTCAATTAATGTAACACTTAATCAAGTGTTTTAAACCTTTAATAAAGGTTGAACAAAAAGATTAAACGAGAATAAAAGACAAAGAATGTAGATGCGGGTTACGTAACCGATGTCCGGGGACCGTAGTCGCGATAAACGAACGTGAGGGATTGCTATGGTTGTGATTCCTTAGACGTTGGTTGATGATGTTAATGTATAACATTTTGATGTTATGACATAGGCGTTGAGAGATGAACATAAAGCGTATAGACGCTGTGAACGCAACGTTGTTGCGATGAACGATCGGTCTTAGCATACAATGATTTGTATGGCTTTGATATTAAGAAATAATAATGAACATGGGGTTCATGGGATGGATAACGATGAATGCAATTGAAACCTTGAGTAAAGGTTGAATGAGAGATTAAGAGACGAGCAACGTGAACGTTGAATATGTAAACGATCCGCGTGAATCATATTCGCGTTGGACGAACGTGCTAAGTATACCCTTGTTGTATGACTTAGACGTTAATGAATGTAGTAAATAAGATACGAATGGTATCAAGAAAGACGTAACGAACGGTAAGAAGATTAATGAGAAAGTCCGAGTGTGGGTCGAATAGAGAATGTTAGAATGAAGTAAGCATTGAACACTTTAACCAGCGTAAGGGTTGAGTGTAAGCGAGTGTAAACGGGCAGAACCTACACTCCGTGTATGGTTTAACCATAATGTAATGAAGACTAAGTTTTAGCCGTGAATGGTGAAGAAACTAAGTTAAAGACAATAACGTATAACGTTAAAGAAGCCAAGTTAATAAGTATAACTTGGACATCGTTCCGAGTTTAATGAATCGGACGTGTAAGGTATGAATAAGTTAATATGAAATGTTTAACTCTATGTTCTCATAGTATTGACATTGAATGATCGTTCCGAGTGTACAAAAGATTGTATGACTTAGACGATAAAGAATGAATCCTGAGGTATGGCATTTAGTTGCTAGAAAGCCAAAAGGAATAAGAAATTAACTTAACGAACATTATAATTTAATAATTCGTATAAGTTAAGAGAAAGTTAGGTTATGGTACAATCGTAACCTTTTAATGGTTGACATATGGGTGCTGGGCTAAACATTTCCTTCAGAGAGCAAAGGTATATACGAAATTGGCAACCGATCTAACTCAGTGTGATGGCAGTGTAGATGAGACGGGAACTTGTTTGTTGGTTGTTTGTGGGAAACCACTCAGAGTACCATATGGACTACTAGTAGAGAAGCGACGTGTGCTGAGTCCTAGAGAAGTATATGAAGAAGATAAGAATGTAAATCATCAAAGATGATGAACGTTTTGAGTAAGACATCTCCGTATGTCATGAAGCCGTGAAACGGTAATGAAAGTTAGTCGCGTAAACTTATATTGCAAGAATGCAAACCTTAAGAAGTAAAGTTAAGTAAACCAATGCGTAAGTCAAGTATATGACTAATTGGTGTATTTGTTATGTCCTTATGTGTTATAGGGTTTGGAATGAGCAGTTCAACGTAAGTTGTAGCTGTGTGGAAGACAAATTTCCTAACTTCATTCATATTTTTAAATGAATGCTAGTTTCTAAAACTTCTCAGATGTTGAACTTGAGAAGTTCTGTCAATGTGCGAATGTGCGATATTTTTACAAGGTGGTAGAATGTATGAGGCCTTGTGCCACAATTTGAACACTACGGTGTTTCTGTGTGATGAACTGTTCAATAAAACAATGTTCTGTTTATACATAAACCATTATTGTTAAGTCTGTGCTATTGATTCTAGCCTGACAGAATGTGCATGACAGAGAATAGAGAATGAAAGTATTTCAAAGTGCATGTAACTAATATTTTAAGATGATAGGAATCAAGACTATTCCTATTATTCAAGCTATTTTGTAACCTTTGTTCGGTTATTGAAGTCTGAAAAGAATGTTAATCTCTTGAAGATGTTTGTTCAACTGTTATGACTTGCTGGGCAATTGAATGCTCACACTTGCTTTAAATGAAAAACATTTTTAGCGAACGATGTTAGAAGAACTTAAGGATCCCGTATAGATCAAGCTGATGGTATCCAGATGAAGTGCCATTCAGAATGTGAATGAGCGAGAAGATCAAGTGAAGATTACAGTGATCTGAACTGTATGTATCCTTTGTGGCGGATAAAAGTCACTCTTGTAAGATGAAAGGAATAATGTAATTATCATTATTTGTAATGAGAATGGTTCTAAGGTTTCGAGAACCTGGGATTTGAGAATGTATGTTGTTATATTTTGGTATATAATGATGTATGTTGGATAAAGGATGTACTCGTGACATACGGAATCCGGGTGTGAAGATAGACCAGAATTTGGGGCGTTACAGCGATTTTACGTGGATTACAGTGATCTGAACAAAGCTTGTCTCAAAGATAGCTTTCCGGTCCCATTCATCCACATACTCATTGACAATACGACATGTACTCCTTTGCTGATTGCTTTGCGAGGTACCATCAAATCATGGTTGCTGAGGAAGATCGTGAGAAAATTATTTTCATCACTCCTTGGGGAATCTTTCGCTAACTGACGATTGTCCTTCGGCCTCATCAATGTCGGAGCTAGCTATCAGTGAGCCATAGGACTCTTTTTCGCGACCTAATGAATAGAAATAAAAAGAAAAAAAAAGAAAAGAAAAAAAGGAAAAAGAAAAAAAGGAAAAAGAAAAAAATGAAAATAAAAAGAAAAAAGAAAAAGAAAAAGCCCTTCAACAGGATCTACAGTTGCTGCATTACCATCGACAGGTTCTACAAATGGCTTCAGAGTTCAAAAAAAATCCTTCCTCCACATTCCTCAAAATATGAATGATTTTGCCAATGTGTTAGTAACCTTGGCCTCCTTGATCAATATACATGACAAGGAAGACATGTCAACCCTCACATTTGCACAACAAAAGGCTTCAGCCTATGGGAATTATATTTGAGAAGTATTGGATGAGCTACCTCCCATCCAGCACCCTTGATATCAGCATATCAATGAGCACTTACAAGATAAATCTACACCCGCTGAGGCAAGCCCGACTAGGAAAAGTTGGATCCATCGACTAGCTATGAAATTCTACCTAAGCGGAGATGCACTCTATTAAAGAGATGCAGAACGATGTCTCCTCAGATATTTGGACAAGGACCAAGCTCAGAGGCTATGGATGAAATCCATGGGAAAGTATGTGGCCCACAAATGAGCGGCCTTATATGTAAGACCCCAACTTTTTGAATAAAGATTAAATTTTCTCGAAATATATTTTTGAATATTATGGTGTGGATTTGATATAATGTTATAGTTGTGGTTAATATTTATAAATTTTGCAAAGTACGCAAGTTGTTATATAATATTCGATTGGTCGGGGAATATTGATTTTAACAGGAAATATTCGTACAACGACACAATCATTGGAGGACCCCCACAACGGAATTATTGTCGGATTGAGAAAACGACAAAAATACTTTATGAAAATAACAGCAGAAGTTTTACCGTTAACTGTTGAAACACCCAGTGTTAAAAGTATAGTAATACGCGTGGTTGCATAGTAGCACATGGTATTGATTATTGATGCTTTCGTGAGAAGTCACTCAGTTATACTCAATTATTGCTACATGTTCTTTGCGTCATATCTATCATATTATTGATTCAATTATTGTCACAAGATCATCATCGTGCATAAAATGTTATTTTTATTAAATTAATACTTGAGACGACAAAGTTATTCATATTATAAATTGCAATATTTACAATGTCTAGAAGTTCTGTCAAGGAGAGGTTTGGTCACCTAATTGCGCGCCAATAGGGAGAAATCCTTATTGGAAAGCCCCCGCTTTCCTGGGAACGACCTGGTTGATAAATATTGTGAGTTATAATATTAATAATTAATGTTGTTCGGAGTTGAATTTGGAGACGTGGACGTGATATTTGAGTCCTGAATGACGAAAAATTAGTAAAATAGTACATAAACACAAAATTTTTCTGGATTCACTATTTGGTCAAAAAAATCAACAGATTGACTTTTTTTGGGAAAAGTCAAACTTCAAAATTTCAAAATTTATATTTTTGATAAAAATAGTTTCATTATGTTGGAATTGTTTGTGTTAGTGAAAATCCACATTTATTCCGATGATAATTGATGTCGAGGGGGGTTATATTGATAAATCGGGTAATTTATCTGGATAAATGAGCAATTAATTGCTACTAATTCACATGCTTATATAACTATTTGTTCACATATGTATACTATTGAATCACATTATTTACTATTAGGGGAGTTGGTGCAAGATTGATAATACTTGCATGACTAAATTAAAAATGGAGGTATAGATGGAGGTACTATATCTTGAAATTCAGTATTTTTCACATGATTATACTATTGATTCACATGATTGAACTATTGATTCACATTATTTACTATTAGGGGAGTTGGTGCAAGATTGATAATACTTGCAGGACTAAATTGTAAATGAAAGAAAAGTTGGAGGTATTGTACTGTAATTTTCGAGCCCCAAAACGTGCAATTATCGAAACTATATTTTCCTATAAATAGAAGCTCATTCTTCCTTCATTTCTCACCAATTCACAAAAGCTTTAGAGCGATTATTATAGAGATAAATTATAGAGGGAAAGAAGAAGAGAAATCTGTTACCTCACTATTCCAGTATTCAGTTTTTTCCAAGGTAGGGAATATTATTTGTTGTACTTGTAAGGGGTGTTATTCTTTTGTATTCATGAAGAGAAATTATGTTATGCCATTCTTTATTATTCTGTTGGAATAACTCAGATACGCTGGCTACCCTATACTTGGTGACATTCTTCTATTATTCTCTTTTACTATTCTCATTGAATATCATGTACTGTACGCTTTACGCCGGACTGATTCTGCCTCTTTATTATTCTACTGAATTTCACATCTGTGCGTTTTACATCGGATCCGGTTCCGCTCTTTATTATTATTCATTGGAATATCCTCGTCATGCGCTTTTACGCCGGACTGATTCCGTCCTATTATTAGTATTCTGGAATAACTCGCTTTGTCTAATCTGCATGCATGGTGATTTCATTGTTATTCGATTCTATATTATTCATTGGAACATCCCGCTTGGTGCTAATTTTGCTCGAACCGATTCCGTTATTTATTATTCTATTGAATAACTCGCCTGCAGGCGCTTCTATCGCATGCTCGGTGATTTCTTTTGTTATTCCATTCCTTATTATACTCAAATTGGTTAAAGTTTTGACTTATACTCCATGAAATTAGTGGAATATCCTTTATATTTGCGCTTCATCCAAGATCTTTTCATGTAAATATTATTCTGAACATTCTTGAATTTTACTCTACAAAGCAGTATCATGTTGACAATTTAGACGTTATTAGTTCCTGGATAAATTAATTCTTGAACTTGTTTTATTTAATTCTTATATCATTGTCATCATCCTTATGTTTATATTTTGTTGGAAGTCATCTGTGGCCTATAGTGCATAGATGGACTTGGTATGATTATGACCAGGGATTATTCGGTGTAATCATGACCGTAATGTTACAAATGATGTGGAAAAAGTCCTCATTGGCCCGTAGTGCATTGATGGACAATTGTTGGCATGATCATGACCATTATTGAATACACAAATATTCTTGGCCCGTAGTGCATGGATAATTGTGGTCGTGATACTAAAGAATATCCTTAGCCGTAGTGCAAGGGTGATTCGATGATGTGGATTATTTATTAAGCTGAGTCCCAGCGATAAAAGTCATGAGAAACCTTTTAAATCATAAAAGATAGTAGATTTTATTCTGTACTTGACTCTTTTAATGGATTGCTTGTTCATGCCAGCAGCTTAAACTTGATGGTTGTTATATTGTATCGCTTTAACATTTGTTGAAGGCTAACGATATTATATTCATCGCATCTTCTTAGTCATAATATTTCCCACTTGGGCTAGTTAAGCTCACCTTTTACTTTTAATGTTCTCTTCAGAAATGAGAACGTAGCGAGGGGACTAGTCGGGAACCGGAGTGACGGACGATGATAAAGCATTAGTAGTCCTCACTATTCGGTGAAATAGTGGAAAATAAATGTAATAATATTGAATTTGAGTTTGAATATTGTTTAGACGACAATATTTGTATTAAAACTCACGACTTATGTTTTGTCGTATTGCATACTGCTACGGTTGTATTATTAAGTTGTATTTGAATTTATGTACCATGTAAGTGGCGACCCAAGATGGGTGACGTATACCTAATTTTGGGGGCGTCACAGTTGGTATCAAAGCTTAGGGATATGATCCCTGGCTAAGATGTGAGACTAGAACTAGGAGGGGAGAGACGGGGAATTTGATCGCTAGTATGACCTACCTAAGTTTATTTGGTATTTGATTGGTCGGTCAGAGTATAGTGATAATATGTTGCATGTCAATTAACCCTTGTTTTGTGGAACTGTTTGAAAATGGCATCTGAGAATGTTTAGAACATCAATGGAGCACAGGAGACCGTTGAGTCTCCACAGATTAATAACCAGGACAACGTGCATCAGGAAGGCGACAATCCTCATGCAAACAACAACACTAACCAAATGATAAACGATGGAATGTTCCGAGGCTTTATGCAATTCATGCAACATCAGGCGAGAGCGGCTCCTGTTCAAAATACAGGTGTAAACACAGGAAACTCTCGGACGGTCACCGCTAAACAGTTCAAGGAGTTGGGACCACCAGAGTTTATTGGAGAGCCAAAACCACTTAAGGCTGAAGCATGGATAAAGCAAATCACCAAGATATTTGATGTCTTGGGATGCTCCGAGTAGCAAAAGGTTCCCTTCGCCACCTTTATGTTATATGAAGAAGCGATTCTTGGTGGAAATCAGAAAACGCATACCACTGGCCGACTTTCAAGATGTCTTGGAGAAGTTCCAAGAGCTATTCAACGACAAGTACTTTCCCGAAAGTATTCGTCACATGAAGGAGGTGGAGTTTATCAAGTTGGAACAAAACAATATGACCGTGTCGCAATATGAGGCTAAATTTGTGGAGTTATCCCGGTTTGCATCCCATTTGGTCGATAATGAGGAGCGAATGACGCGAATGTTTTTAAGAGGTTTGAAACCGGAGATACGTCAATATCTAATTTCTCATAAACTGTGTTTGTACTCAGATGTTGTAAATAGGGCTCAGTTATTGGAGTACGGTAACGAGTCAACGCAACCAAGGGAAAACAGTCGGCAGTATGAAAATATCA
Source organism: Panax quinquefolius (assembly GCA_020205615.1). Taxonomy (NCBI): domain Eukaryota; kingdom Viridiplantae; phylum Streptophyta; class Magnoliopsida; order Apiales; family Araliaceae; genus Panax; species Panax quinquefolius. The sequence continues at coordinate 73,410,028 of CM035165.1, forward strand.
GTGGTAACAGTCATTGAAACGGTGACAACAAGCGTGGAGGGAATCAACATGCCAGAAATTGTAACCACTTCGGTGGTAATCATGGCCAAGACAGTAAAAATGGACATTTCAAGAAAAGGAGATTCAACAATGATGGAAAGACGTCAGCACCAGCAACCTTGGTTAAGGAAGGAGAACGACCACCTATTATATGCTTCAAATGCGGAGGGGAGGGACATATCAGTCCAAACTGCGCGATGCCATCCAAAGCGTGTTATAATTGTGGAAGAGAAGGTCACCTAGCCCGATTTTATCGTTCACCGAAGACAAGTTCAGCTAGGATGGAGGCACCAAAGGCCATCCCAGAAAAGTCAAAGCCAATAGTGCAAGGGAGAACGTTTGTTGTGACCTCCCAGAAATCAAGGAACCCGTACGAGGCCATTACGGGTAAGCTTATCATAAACTCTAGCGAAGTCTATACCTTATTTAATACCGGTTCTACCCATTCTTTTATTTCTCCTACTTGCGCTCAATGATTAAATTTGACTCCGGAGAAATTAGACTTTGACTTATCTGTTGAAACTCCATTAGGAGAAACCTTCATTACATCCACTGTTTATAAATCTTGTTTGATTCAAATCGGTAACCGTACGTTACCTGTCGATCTTATCTCCTTAAAAATACTTGCATTTGACGTTATTCTAGGGATTGATTGGTTAACTACTCATCATGCTAAAATTGATTGTTTTCATAATGTTGTTAGCTTTCATATTCCTAATAAACCTATTATGCGAATTCAAGCGACCAAACCATTAAAATCAATCATGGTCATCTCAAGCCATAAAGCTATTCGTTTATTAAAAAACGGATGTCAAGATTTCTTAGCTCATGTCACGGATTTAAACAAAAATACGTCAGATTTGAAGGATATTTCTATTGTTAATAAATTTCCTGATGTATTCCCTGAAGAACTTCCTGGCCTACCCCCAGAGCGTGAAGTTGAATTTTGTATCGACCTTGAACCCGGTATAAAACCCATTTTCCAAAGCCCCATATCGAATGGCTCCTACTGAACTTCAGGAGTTAAAGACCCAATTGCAGGAATTGTTAGACATTGGTTTCATTCATCCTAGTACGTCTCCTTGGGGTGCTCCTGTTCTATTCATGAAGAAGAAAGATGGGAGTATGCGACTTTGTATTGATTATCGGGAGTTGAATTATGTCACCATCAAAAATAGGTACCCATTTCCACGTATTGATGACCTGTTTGATCAATTACAATGAGCATAATTTTTTTCAAAGATCAATCTTCGTTCTGGATATCATCAGCTGAAGGTTAAAACTGAGGATTTTCCAAAGACTGCCTTCAAAACTCGGTACGGGCATTATGAATTCTTAGTCATGTCTTTTGGATTGACTAATGCTCCTGCTGCCTTCATGGATATGATGAGCCGAGTATTCAAGGAATATTTGGATCACTTTGTGGTTGTCTTTATTGATGACATCCTTATTTATTCCAAAAGCCGTGAAGATCATGAGCAACACTTGAGGCTGATACTCCAAAAGCTTCGTGAATATAAGCTTTATGCCAAGTTAAAGAAATGCGAGTTCTGGCTTGAGGAAGTAGCATTCCTTGGGCACGTAGTATCAAGTCATGGAATATCCGTTGACCCGACAAATATTGAAGCTATTCAAAGCTTGGAGCAACCCAAATCAGTGACCGAAGTACGTAGCTTTCTTAGTTTAGCTGGTTATTATCGAAGATTCGTGGAAGGATTTTCTCGAATTGCTACTCCATTAACTCATCTGACTCAGAAAGATACAAAGTTCGGTTGGAGCGAGGAATATGAGAAGAGTTTTCAAGAACTCAAAAGGAGACTCATTTCAGCACCTGTTCAGACAATACCATCTAGTTCAGAGGGATTTGTCATCTACAGTGATGCTTTGGGCAAAGGGTTAGGATGTGTTCTCATGCAACATGGGAAAGTCATAGCCTACGCCTCAAGACAACTCAAAGAATATGAGAGGAATTATCCTACTCATGATCTAGAGTTGGCAGCTGTTGTTTTCGCACTTAAAATTTGGAGGCATTACTTGTATGGAGAGAAAGTGGAGATCTTTACGGATCATAAAAGCCTCAAATACTTCTTCACTCAAAAGGAACTCAACATGCGACAATGATGTTGGCTTGAACTGTTGAAAGATTATGATCATACCATCCTGGAAAAGCGAACGTGGTAGCTAACGCATTGAGTAGAAGATCATATGCGGGTATGAGTGCAATATTCACAACACAAAAGCCTATTTTGTGTGACTTGCAAAGGATGGAGATAGAGTTAAAGACTCCAGGGACCCATGTGATGATGGCGAATATACGAGTAGAACCGACTTTAATCGATAAAGTTAAAGTTGCTCAAGTTACAGATCCTGAGCTGATGCGTATGAGGAAGAAAGTGCAAGAAGGTGCTATGCCGGAAGCAAGAATCGATGAAGAATGAATACTTCGAGTCAACTCCAGACTTTGTGTTCCTAACGACCCTGATTTAAAGTATAAAATCATGATGGAGGTGCACAACACACCGTTTGCAATCCATCCTGGGAGTACCAAAATCTATCGTAATCTTCGTCATACATTTTGGTGGAGCAATATGAAGAGAGAGATAGCGCTAATTATCTCAAGGTGTCTAATTTGTCAATGATTTAAAGCGGAGCATCAAGTAACAAAAGGTCCATTGCAACCACTTGAAATTCCAGAATGGAAGTGGGAGCACATTACCATGGATTTTGTTACCGGTCTTCCCAAAGTTTCTCAAGGCATAGATGCGATTTGGGTCATTGTTGATAGATTGACCAAGTCTGCTCATTTTTTACCGATACGAGAAACTTATACACTTGAACGTCTTGCTCGTATGTACATAAATGAGGTTTAAGATTGCATGGTATGCCAGTATCCATAGTTTCTAATCGAGACCCAAGATTCACTTCAAGATTTTGGGTTAGTTTGCAAAAAGCTATGGGCACGGATTTACGATTTAGCTTGGCATATCATCCTCAGACGGACGGGCAGTCGGAGAAGACGACTCAAACTCTTGAAGATCTATTAAGACTCTGTGTCCTTGACTTCAAGGGAAGTTGGAACAAGTTCTTACCATTGGTTGAGTTTTCTTACAACAATTATCAAGTAAGTATTGGCATGGCTCCATTCGAGGCATTATATTGAAGAAAGTGTCGTTCTCCAGTATGCTGGGATGAGGTGGGTGAAGCAACGTTGTTAGGATCAGAGTTGGTACGTATGACTACGGAAAAGATTCAAATGATCCGACAACGTATAAAAACCTCACAAGATCGACAAAAGAGTTATGCTGATCTTCATCGAAAGGACGTAGAATTCGATATTGGAGATCATGTGTTGTTACGTGTTGCTCCATGGAAAGGAGTTACAAGATTTGGAAAGAGAGGAAATCTCAATCCTCGATTCATTGGCCCATTTTTAATCCTCGATCGAGTAGGAACTGTGGCCTATTAGACTTGCGTTACCCCAAGTATGTCTCGTGTTCATAACGTTTTTCACATATCCATGTTACGTAAATATGTGAAAGACCCAAACCACATTATTGAGTTAGAACCGGATGAAATAGAGGAAGATTTAACGTATGAAGAGGTTCCTGTTAAAATCTTGGATAAGAAGGAACATATTCTACGATCCAAGGTTATACCTCAAGTCAAAATTTTGTGGAGAAACCATGATGTAGAGGAAATGACATGGGAGTTAGAATCTAAAATGAAATCAAAGTATCCTCACCTCTTCGACATACCAGGTACGCACCCTAATTTCGAGGATGAAATTTCATAAGAAGGGGAGGTTGTAAGACCACAACTTTTTGAATAAAGATTAAATTTTTTCGAAATATATTTTTGAATATTATAGTGTGGATTTGATATAATGTTATAGTTGTGGGTAATATTTACAAATTTTGCAAAGTTCGCAAGTTGTTATATAATATTCGATTGGTCGGGGAATATTCGTTTTAACAGGAATATTCTTACAACAAGACAATCATTGGTGGACCCCATTAACGTAAATTATTGTTTGATTAAAAAGCGACAAAAATACTTTATGAAAATAACTATGCGGAAGTTTTACTGTTAATTGTTGAAACACCCGGTGTTAAAAGTACGATGTCTGGCGTGGTTGCATAGTAGCACATGGTATTGATTATTGATGCTTACGTGAGAAGTCACTAAGTTATACTCAATTATTGCTACAGTAATTGCTGTGTCATATCTATCATATTATTGATTCAATTATTGTCACATTATCATCTACATAAAATGTTTTTTATTAAATTAATTCTTGAGGCGACAAAGTTATTCATATTATAAATTGCAATATTTACAATGTCTAGAAGTTCTGTCAAGGAGAGGTTTGGTCACCTAATTGCGCGCGAAAATAGAGAGATACTTATTTGAAAACCCCCTCTTTCCTGGGAACGACCTGGTTGATAAATATTGTGAGTTATAATATTAATAATGAATGTTGTTCGGAGTTGAATTTGGAGACGCAGGCGTGATATTTGAGTCCGGAACGACAAAATTAGTAAAAATAGTCTATAAACACAAAATTTTCCGGGATTCACTATTTGGTCAAAAAGTCAACAGTTGACTTTTTTGGGAAAAGTCAAACTTCAAAATTTCAAAATTTATATTTTTGATAAAAATAGTTTCATTATGTTGGAATTGTTTGTGTTAATGAAAATCGACATTTATTCCGATGATAATTGATGTCTAGGGGTTATATTGATAAATCGGGTAATTTATCAGATAAATGAGCAATTAATTGGTACTAATTCACATGCTTATATAACTATTTATTCACATATGTGTACATTGAATCACATTATTTACTATTAGGGAGTTGGTGCAAGATTGATAATACTTGCATGACTAAATTAAAAATGGAGGTATATGTAAGACCCCGAATTTTATGAAATAAAAGTATTCAATTTTTCTTATAATTACAATTCAGTAAATGGTTAAATTGATAAAAAATTAAAGTTTAGGGTGATATATGAAATTTTTTCAAAATAAACAAGTGGTTATAAAATACTCATTGTTGTCGGGGAATATTCGTTTGGTCGTGAAATATTCTTCCGTTGGAGAATATTCATACGACGATAGTAGCACCTTTGTGTGGGCCCCGTGAATGAAAAGCGATTGGAGGAAGAAACGACAAGTATAAGTTGTTTATAAATAACAGGCGTAGTTGTTACCATTAACACTATTGGAATACCCGGTGGTTAAAAATACAAGATGTCTGGCGTTGTTGCACAATGAAGACACGGTATTGCACCAATTATTGATTCTTACATAAGAAGGCACTACTCAATAATTCTTACAAAGAATTCTTCGCTCAATATTTTATTTTGATTCAATAATTGTTGCGTTGATATTTTATATTATTGTTGTTTTAATAATTGTCATTTGCAAGATTTATTTTCCATTATCAAATCAATAATTCATATTATTTGAATAATATTATTAGATAGCATTATTGGCAATGTCTAGAAAGTTCATCTAATGAGAGGTTTGGTCACCTAATTGCGGCGCCAAGAAGGAGAAATTCTTATTGAAAGCCCCTCTTTCCGGGAACTACTTTGGTTGTCATTATTGTGATTACAGAATATTATTTGTGAATAATTAATTATTAATTTATATGATGAGGAAAATATAGATTTTATGTGGATATAGATGGAGAAAATTTTTAATGTGACAATTGTTGAAAAATAATATTTTATATTTTTCCGATAAAATAATTTATTTTAATATATTATTATATTTTAATAATATAATAATGATGATATTTTTACAATGAATGTGTGATATATGAGTATATGAGGAGGAAGAGTATTTTTATTGCATTAAATGATTAACACATGTTTTGTGTGTTGGTGGACCCCATTTCTTAACTGAAATTTGATTATAGCTTGTAAAATCGTCCGTATCTGGATTTCGATCAATTTCTGTTTGGAATTAGGAAAAACTTTCTTCTTCAAAGTTGTAAAGAATTGAATTTCCTATAAAAAAGTCGCGAGATTCGAATTTTCTGATAAAAGGACTATGTATTATGAATTATTGAAGTTTCGCATTAATTAATTATTATTATTTGGAGTTTTAAAAAAATTAAATGAGAAAAACGTTTTTAGTACTTGTTGGTGAGGTGTGGTTGATATTTGGATAAAATAAGTGTGCGTAGGAAGTTAAGAAAAAATATATTATTATTATATTAAATTTTCTGCTTTGGTGTTCTAAGTATTTTCCTATAAATAGGGTGCTTAGGTTAGAATTGAAAATCACACCAGAAACTGAAGTTTTCTCTCTATTTCTCTCTCTATATTATCGAGTGTGTTCTTGTGAGTATTTTGATATCTTGAGTGTTGCTATATAAAGTGCAAGTTCGTGTTCAAAGATTATTCCGATCAAGTCTTTGTTCTTTTGAGGTAATGGATTGTAAGGGATAGTAAAGGGTGTTATTTTCTTCATAAATGATATTATTTCTTCATTATCATTATGCCGAAATATTGGGTGGAATTTTTATCAAATTTGGAACTTTTTCATGTCGGGGTTACTATTCATGAGTTACTATTCACAAGTTACTATTCACGATTTACTATTCATGCATTATTATTCACGACGGGTTACTATTCACGAGTTACTATTCACGGGTACTATTCACTACAAAATTAGTTTCTTTTTCTAACCAAATTATAGTTAATTTATGAATATTACTCTGGAGATTAAATGTGACAACCCCAAAACAAGTCCATACCGTCCAACCTATTCTGAGTCGCCAAATACATGGTACAGAAAACAACTATAACTTTATTACAACAATTGTCATATAAAATACAACAACACATATACTGTGAGTTTGGATACAAATATATACCAAATGTGACACATGTCCCAACCGTGGACAGCACCTCACAGTGACACCTTACATAAAGGTATAGTCAAAAACTGTTTTAGAAATTAAAATCTTTAGGAAGTGCTCAAGGAAACCTTCGTACATGGGAGGCCATGCGTCTAGGTTATGATAGATATCATATGGCCACAGAATTATCCTTGGTTGACCGAATAGACCCCAAAGAAAAATGAGAAGATTACTATCATATTTTTTCCAATGATGAGTCTTCTCTTGACATATCATTATCTCCATTGTCTCTAATTAAGAATTATACTTCAAACAAACACCAAGATTATATATGTAGTGCTCGTATATATACTCAGCAAGTGGATGAGCACATCCCTGTCTTATGATGATACGAGGTTGTATGTCATTAGACATCTTGTATGATAGTGGCAAAACACCCTTCCACAACGTTGGGTTCGCCTCACCCTATTTGATTCAACAAATATAACTACTAAATGATGTATACAACACTTTTCTACACTGCTTAGGGAGAACCTCCACAACTAGAGACCACCATTCTATTTTCCCGTTACCCTCGCTCGACCCAGCTACATTCTTATTACCTGAAAAGGAATTATAAAGAAAAAGGGTGAGCACAACTAGCCTAGTATAGAATATCATGACTAAAGATAATTAAATTATCAATAGCCTTCATCAGTAATAAATCAGAGCTTTAGAACATATGGTAGATGATAAAACTTTTCAACCATAGTTGCAGCGGAACGAGCAATCCATTAGAAGAGTCAAATAAACAATAAAGTCTATTATTTTCTCCATGTTAAAAGTTCACCAACAATGTTTTATCCCTGTAACATCAATCAACAGTTGCTTTCCACAATTATATGAATATCTCATAATCATAATTGTGATTCTAAATTTCTCTTCGTACCCAGGACGAAGATAATTTTCATCACATATCTTTACCTGAAACATCAAAGATCATGGTTATACCAAATCACAGTTCCTGTTTATAATTATACTAATAAATTCATCTTTGCACTACGGGCCAAAGATATTCGTCAACAGTTCATCTTTGCACTACTGGCCAAAGATATTCAACAACATATCATCTTTGTACTACAGGCCAAAGATATTCATATCTCAAAGAAATATACAATCATTTCAAAATCTATACAAACCATAATTATAACCATGTTGATCAATTCACCTTTGCACTTAAGCTAAAAATATTCAATTATAAATTCAATGGTCATGATCATACCAGTCACAATTCATCTTCGCACCACTGGCCAAAGAGAACCCATAGTCATGATCATACCAATAATCTACCCATATTTACACTTAAGTCAAAGAGAAATTTCTTCACCGGGATTATAAAAATGTTATATATGATAATAAAAATAATATAATCAACATATAGATTTAATGTCAAGAGTAATATTCATAACTCAACTATAATTTGATTAGAAAAAGAAACCAATTTTATTGTGAATAGTACTCATGAATAGTAACTCGTGAATAGTAACTCGTAAATAGTAACTCATGAATAGTACTCAGATTCAGAAATAGTACATCTATAATCGTAAATAATGTCATATACGTAAATAGTGCCATATACATGAATAATGTCGTATACGTGAATAGTAACCTCGACTTAAAAAGGTAGAAATTCCACAATAAGATCTATACCAATATGTCAGTATAATGATATTGAAAGAATAACATTATTATGAAGAATATAACATCCCTTAATATCCCTTACTATCCATTACTATCCCTTACCTCAAAAGAGCAGCACTTCGTACTGGATATCAGATATGACGCTGAAGGAAACTTGCACTGAAGAATAGCAACTCACCAAGTATCTAAATACTCACAAAATACACTCGATAATCTAGAGAGAGATAGAGAGAAAACTTGTTTCTGGTGTGATTTTCAATTCTAACTTAGCCCTCTATTTATAGGAAAATATTAGCACGCAAAGCGACTTAACTCAAGAACTCGATGGCTTTACTCTACTTATTCCCACCCACCTCATTTGAAAATTCAATTGAGCACATTTCTCACCAACCAAAAGTGGGGCCCACCAATTCTAGAATTTTCCACCAAAATCATTTATAACCTAATTTCCGAATCAGTCACCTCTTAAAATTCATAACAAATTATACGCTCATTTTTAACGGTTCAAAATTTGTGAACATATACTCAACTTATATATGTATAACATATCCAAAAATCACAACAATCCAATGGTCAGATTAAAAATTATAACTCACACAATAAAGCTGTAAGAACACTGATTTGATCTTTTAATACCTCCAATCCGATAAAATACTGATAAAATATCTCAACATTTATTCCTTCATTTATAACCACGTAAATAAATCCATCATTTATATCCATATCAAATAAATATTTCATTATCATATAAATCAATTATTAATTATTCACAAATAATATCATAGAATCACAATAATAATGACAACCAGCAGTTCCTCAGAAAGAGGGGCTTTCCGATAAGGATTTCTCCTTCTCAAGCGCCGCAATTAGGTGACTAAACCTCTCATTGATGTAACTTTCTAGACATTGCCAATAATGCTATCTCATAATATTATTCAAATAATATGAATTATTGATCCGATAATGGGAAATCTTTGTGCAAAGGACAATTATTGAAACAACAATAATATAAAATATCAATGCAAAAGAATTATTGAATCAATAAAATAAAATATTGAACAGTAATTACTGTAACAATTATTGAGTAGTGCCTTCTTATGTAAGAATCAATAATTCAACAATACTGTGCAATACCGTGTACTACTGTGCAACAACGCGTATTACTTTACTTTACCAACCGGGTATTCCAATAGTGTTAACGGTAACGATTACGTCGTTATTTATAAAAACTCAATTTTGTCATTTTCTTCATCCAACAAGCGCTTATTACTCATATGGGGGACTACAAATGGTTTTATGCGTCAGCATTTAATATTCCCCGGCGTAAAAAGAATATTCCACGACCAAATCGAATATTCCCCGACAAAAATGAATATTTTATAACTACTAGCGTATTTTGAAAAATTTGCACATTTCACCAATAACCAAAACATTATATCAAATTAAAACCTTATTAGTCACAATAATAAATAGAGGAAATTCGATTTTATTCGTTAAAATTTGGGGTCTTACATTATAACTATGTATTGATTATATTGATTTTATTATCATATATAACATTTTTATAACCCTGATGTTGAAATTCTCTTTGACTTGAGTGTAAAGATGGGTAAAGTATTGGTATGATCATGACTAGGGTTCTCTTTAGCCAGTAGTGAAAAGTTGAATTGTGACTGGTATGATCATGACCATTGAATTTATAATTGAATATCTTTAGCTTAAGTGCAAAGGTGAATTGATCAACATGGTTAAAATTATTGTTTATATAAATTCTGAAAGGATTATATATTTCTTTGAGATATGAATATCTTTGGCCCGTAGTACAAAGATGACTTATTGATGAATATCTTTGGCCCGTAGTGCAAAGATGAATTATTGATGAATATCTTTGGCATGTAGTGCAAAGATGGTCTATTGATGAATATCTTTGGCCTGTAGTGCAAAGATGAATTTATTAGTATGATTATGAACATGAACTATGATTTGGTATAACCATGACCTTTGATGTTTTCAGGTAATGAAAATTATGTTTGTCTTGGATGAAAAGAAAAGAATTTAGAACAACAATTACGATTATGAGTTATAAATGTGATTGTGGACAGGAATTGTTGATTGATGTTACAGGGATAAAACATTGTTGGTGGATTTTTAACATGGAGAAGATAATAGATTTTATGGTCTATTTGACTCTTCTAATGGATTACTCATTCCGCTGCAACTATGGTTGAAAAGTTTTATCATCTATCATATGTTCTAAATCTCTAATTTATTACTGTTGAAGGCTATTGATAATTTATTTATCTTTAGTCATAATATTCTTTTACTGAGCTAGTTGTGCTCACCCTTTTGCTTCACAATTCCTTTCAGGTAATAAAAGTGTAGCTGGGACAAGTGGGGAATAACAGGGGAATAGAACAGTGGTCTATAGATGTTGAGGGTGAGGTGAATTTAACTTGGAAGGGTGTTTTGCCACTATCATACAAGATGTCTAATGACATACAACCTCGTGTCATCATAAGACAAGGTTGTGCTCATCCACTTGCTGAGTATATTTACAAGCACTACCTATATGATCTTGGTGTTTGTTTGAAGTATAATTCACGATTAGAGACAGTGGAGATAATGATATGTCAAGAGAAGACTCACCATTGGAAAGAATATGATAGTAATCTTCTTGTTTTTCTTTTGGGTCTATTAGGTCAACCAAGGATAATTCTGTGGACATATGATATCTATCATAACCCAGAAGCATGGCCTCCCATGTATGAAGGTTTCCTTGAGCACTTCCCAAAGATTCTAATTTCTAAAACAATTTTTGACTATACCTTTATGTAAGGTGTCATTGTGACGTGCTATCCAAGTTGGTGTCCAGAGTCACAGTTGGTATATTTTAGTATCAAAACTCACAATATATGTGTTGTTGTATTTTGCACGATAATTGTTGTAATAAAGTTGTAGTTATTTTCTGTACCATGTATTTGGCGACTCAGAATGAGTTTGATGGAATGGACCTATTTTGGGGGCGTCACATTTGGTATCAGAGCTTAGGGATATGATCTCTGGCGGAGATCAGGATTAGAACTAGGAGGGGAGAGATGAGTAAATCCTCCGCTAGTGTGTCCTACCTACGCTTAATTGTTGGTCGGTCATAATATACGGATATTATGTGATATGTTAATTTGCTTAATTAACCCTTGTTTTATGGAAGTATTTGAGAATGGCAGCTGAGAATGCTAACAATGGAGTGAATGAGACTGTGGGGATACCTCTAATCACTAACCATGATAATGTGATGTTAGACGAAAAAGGAATTAGAGATATCCATGTGGTGAGTGAAGAATTGATAGTTGCACCCGAGATAGTCGCAGAGGTAACAACTGAGAGTGAGGCAGAAGAGGAAGAAGAGGTACCTGAGGAGAGTTTATTAGAGGTATTATATGATTAAAATATAGAATTTCAAAATCGTATTCATGAGTTAGAAGAGCAGGCTGAAGAACAACAGACGGTCGTGGAGCAAAAGGATGCAACAATTCAAGCTTGTGTTACCCGATATGTGATGCTTGAACAGAAGCATTCTTTGGCAGAGTATAAGATGATAAAGATAGAATCTGAGCTAAAAGAAGGAAAAACTAAACGAGTGAGAATAAGTGATGCATGGGCAAAAGCCGCACGACACGTGGATATTGTGGAAAGAGATGTCCGATCTAAGAAGGCTAAAATAGATTATATGAATTTCTCTTTTTGGAAAGCAATTGGGAGAACCCAACATCGAGTTTTGAATTACTCTGTACAAAGCGGTCAACCTGAATTCGATATGGATCGAAGATTGATGATTCAGATCATGAATCAGAAGTATGACGAGGCAGTTGAGGGAGGAATATGCCCTATAGAAAAGTATATTCCAACGGTAGTGATGATGCCAAATGTTTCCCCAGACAAGTCAAAGCCGAGTAGTTCGAGGGATAGTGGTTGTCATGACTTCCCAACAAATGAGAAACGCAAATGAAGTTATCACGGGAGATGAGCAATGGAGAAATCACAATGACCCGGGAGATAGAATCTGAAATGAAAGCAAGGTATTACCAGGGGAATAGAACGATGGTCTATAGATGTTGAGGGTGAGGTGAATTTAACTTGGAATGGTGTTTTGCCACTATCATACAAGATGTCTAATGACATATAACCTCGTGTCATCATAAGACAGGGTTGTGCTCATCCACTTGCTGAGTATATTTACAAGCACTACCTATATGATCTTGGTGTTTGTTTGAAGTATAATTCACGATTAGAGACAGTGGAGATAATGATATGTCAAGAGAAGACTCACCATTGGAAAGAATATGATAGTAATCTTTTTGTTTTTCTTTTGGGTCTATTAGGTCAACCAAGGATAATTCTGTGGACATATGATATCTATCATAACCTAAAAGCATGGCCTCCCATGTACGAAGGTTTCCTTGAGCACTTCCCATAGATTCTAATTTTTAAAATAGTTTTTAACTATACCTTTATGTAAGGTGTCATTGTGACGTGCTATCCAAGTTGGTGTCCAGAGTCACAGTTGGTATATTTTAGTATCAAAACTCACAACATATGTGTTGTTGTATTTTGCACGAGAATTGTTGTAATAAAGTTGTTATTTTCTGTACCATGTATTTGGTGACTCAGAATGGGTTGGATGGAATGGACCTATTTTGGGGGGCGTCACAGTATAGATGGAGGTACTATATTGAAATTCGTACTTTTCAGATGATTATACTATTGATTCACATTATTTACTATTAGGAGAGTTGGTGCAAGATTGATAATACTTACAGGACTAAATTATAAATGAAAGAAACGTTGGAGGTATTGTACAGTAATTTTCGAGCACCAAAACGTGCAATTATCGAAACTATATTTTCCTATAAATAGAAGCTCATTCTTCCTTCATTTCTCACCAATTCACAAAAGCTTTAGAGCGATTATTATAGAGAGAAATTATAGAGAGAAAGAAGAAGAGAAATCTGCTACCTCACTATTCCAGTATCCAATTTTTTCCAAGGTAGGGAATATTATTTGTTGTACTCATAAGGGGTGTTATTATTTTGTTTTCATAAAGAGAACTTATGTTATGCCATTCTTTATTATTCTGTTGGAATAACCTGTATACGCGGGCTACCCTATACTTGGTGACATTCTTCTATTATTCCGTCTTTACTATTCTCGTTGAATATTATGTCCATGCGTTTTGTACGGACCTGATTCTCGCTCTTTTATTATTCTGCTTGGAATATCTTGTTCATGCGTTTTACGGGACTTCGACCGGTTCCGCCTTTATTATTATTATTCTGGAAATATCCTCGTCTGCATGCGTTTTTGCCCGGACTGATTCCGCCCTTATTAGTATTCTCCGTGGAATAACCTATCTATGCGAAGTACCGCATGCATGGTGATTTCTGTTGTTATTCGATTCTATATTATTCTGTTGGAACATCCTGTCGGTGCTAATTTCACCTGACATGATTCCGTTATTTATTATTCTGTTGGAATAACCTGCCTGTGCGGTCTATCGCATGCCTGGTGATTTCTTTTGTTATTCCATTCCTTATCATACTCAGTTGGTTAAAGTTTTGACTTCTATACTCCACGAAATTAGTGGAATATCCTTGATATTTGTGCTTCATCCAATATCTTTTCATGGAAATATTCTTCTGAGCATTCTTGAATTTTACTCTACAAAGCAGTATCATGTTGACAATTTGGACGTTATTAGTTCCTGGATAAATTAATTCTTGAACTTTTTTTATTGAATTCTTATATCATTGACATCATCCTCATGTTTATATTTTGTTGAAAGTCATCTGTGGCCTATAGTGCATAGATGGACTTGGTATGATTATGACCAGGGATTATTCGGTGTAATCATGACCGTAATGTTACAAATGATGTGGTAAAAGTCCTCATTGGCCCGTAGTGCATTGATGGGCAGTTGTTGGCATGATCATGATCATTAATAAATACACAAATATTCTTGGCCCATAGTGCATGGATAATTGTGGTCGTGATACTAAAGAATATCCTTGGCCGTAGTGCAAGGGTGATTCGATGATGTGGATTATTTATTAAGCTGAGTCCCAACGATAAAAGTGATGAGAAACCTTTTAAATCATAAAAGATAGTAGATTTTATTCTCTACTTGACTCTTTTAATGGATTGCTTGTTCCGCTGCAGTTAAACTTGATGGTTGTTATATTGTATCAGTTTAACACTGTTGAAGGCTAACGATAATATATTTTGCATTATCTTAGTCATAATATTTCCTACTGGGCTAGTTGAGCTCACCCTTTTACTTTTATTTTTCTCTTCAGGAAATGGGAACGTAGCAGGGACTAGTCGGGGAACGGAGTGACGGACCAGATGATAACATTAGTAGTCCTCACTATTCAGTGAAATAGTGGAAAATAAATGTAATAATATTGAATTTGAGTTTGAATATTATTTAGACGACAATATTTGTATTAAAACTCACAGCTTATGTTTTGTCGTATTTTACACGATTGTTGTATTATTAAGTTTTATTTGAATTTATGTACCATGTAAGTGGCAACCCAAGATGGGTGACGTATACCTAATTTTGGGGGCGTCACATTATACTTGTAAAGAAGATCCTACAACAGAAAAGTCCGACTACTACAGTTCAAACAACACGACTTGATTTTGAAAAAAGATCATTGACAACCAAGCTCAGTCTAAAGGAAAATTCTCCCCGAACTGGGAAGGCCTGTTTATTGGCAAGGAGGTATTGACAGGAGGCGCTTTCAGATTACAAGAAATGGATGGCGATGAATTTTCGCAACTCATCAATTTAGACACCGTGAAACGGTACTATGTCTGAGGTTACCATCAAATAAACATCCTGGTTTTGGATCATCAGATCACCAGTCATTTCAGGTTCTTTAATCCTCACTAGATACATCCTTTCCTTTTTACCCATATGCCCCTCAGGGAAAAACACACTTTTCAAACCAGCAACCTGGTTTCACTTCATTTCATACAACTTCGTATATCCCGCCAAAGATCAAACCTTTCACACATTCAATTTATCCCGTACATGGGATTAAAACTTTTCACCTGCAATCCGCCCTATACATGGGGCGAACTACGTCGATCTGATCTCCCTAATACACGGAGAGTGCGTGAGGCGACCATGTTATATGGTCCGTCTCACCACGTAAAAAACAAAAATAGACACACTCCTATCCATAACCACATACAAAAAACCACCCCAAGACACCAAAGATGGTAGGGATACACACACGGATCGACGATCCATTCTCGAAAATCCCGAGACATCTCACCGTCCATCCATCAAGGAGGAGTTCAGAATACATCCAGATCACAAAGTCCTGGAGAAACAAGCAAATATCAAGCAAGTAACAAGGCACAACTAAAAGGGAAGTGAATCAACATATATTTCTCTGCCATATATAATGTTGTTTAATATATACAATGTGTACTGTACATGACAAAATGGCTAAGCTAGTCTGTGCAGAAAAATACAAGCCCATCTACAAATCAGTGTATAGCGGGCTATCAAGTCCAGCATGGATTCCCTCTCAGAAGAAGGAAGTAACACTGTGATCTCCTGCCCAAGGGTTTCTACACGAGCCAACAGATCCATCGCTAACTACATGCGATATCTCGGGTAGATATAGCGTCATCCCGCTCAGCAACGACGATATCCGTATGAGTTAGAGCATCATCTCTCTAACAAAGCGACATCCCTACCAGAAAGAGCTGTCAACATCAAAGCCCACATCCACTACCTGTTCACCAGATGGTACAGAAGTAAAAGCCTCTTGCGATCTCGGTGTCTTATCAGCTCATCTGTCAAAGTAACTATCCCAGACAACAAGAAAGGCTGGGGCAATTTCAAAATTGGCGACAACAGGATAGTGGGTCCCTTACAACAAGATTGGGGCAATCTCAAAAGTAGCGAAAACTCAACACTCGGGCATTTATCAACCATCCTAAAGTGGAAAATGCACCAGTCAGTGCCATCAGCATGGTCTATCATCATCTCAATGGCGATTCAGATATTATTCACTCGTGATTTGATCAACAAAGAGAGTTCCTCGTATGAATCCCTGGAAACAACTTGCGGAATGACTGGGGCATTCTCCGATTCCCAAAAAGGGAAGAAGTTTAAGGCAAAATAAAGCCTCTCATCAAAAGAAGGGGAAAATTCTTAAGAAAGAAGGCCAATGATGAAAGGTCTAGCGAATAAAATCTACACCATCAACATGCTTTAAGTCCTCACGAGTTGAGGTCTCTACATAGAAGTTCCAATCTGGGCAGCGAAAGAACGAGTTGCAACCCCCAGGGATGTCAGCGGAATTCAAGTCATCAGTTCACCCGGATGGCAAATCAAGCGCTCAAGGAAATGGGGCAAAAGCACCCAGCAGCGAAAGGAAACTCCAAATCACCTCAAAAAGGATGAGACATCTGGTGGTTGTCATCAATCTAACGTAACATCAGGCAAAGTCTAGTGAAGTAAGCCGTGGAATATTACTTCAGCGAAGGTATCGGAAGATCTGGTATTCTAAACCATTGCTATCAATGCAACGTGACATCAACATAGTTCAGCGATGAAAGCTTCGTATACCACCGTTCGAGTGGGAACTGGAAAAGTTTGGCAATCAGTAGGATAGTCACCATTGCAACTACTAGCGAATACATCGGGAGGGTCTGGTGATTTCCGAACGTCATCCCCATCAGAGATGTGGAAAACATCCCAACTTATCTTCATCAAATAAGTCAGCGATTAAATGCCAAACTATTGGAGTCAACACCAGTATAGGCATCAACAATGATCGATAAAGGTAAAGTGATTTGTAAAAATATTTTAACATTCATCATAACATTGCGATTTGTGATTTTGCGATTTTGCGATATGCAATTTACGATATGCGATTTATGATATGCGATAGGCAATTTACGATATGCGAAATGCGATGTGTGAATTGCGATGTGCGATTTGGCCAAAAGCGAAGTGCGAAATGTGATGTGTGATTTACGAACTGCAATTTGTGAAAACATTGTCACATTCATCATAAACATTCACTACATTGCGATTTGCATCATTGAAAATACCTTGTCATGTTTCAAGTGTCTACTAATCTTTATCTTGTCCATTCCATTACATTGCATGAACATGATAAAGAGGGGCATCTATAGACACTCAAAATTTTCTTCTCCTGTTACTAACCATGCAGGAGGGCAAACGCGACTTTTTACCACTCCAAAGATACCCCTGGAGGACTACGACATCAACTTCAAACCCCGGAGATAACCCCGGGAGATCAAGTTTCCAACCCCGGAGATAGCCCCGGAAATCAGGTTCCAACCCCAGAGATAATCCTGGGAAAGTCAGTTTCAACCTCGAAGATAACCCTGGAGGATCAAGATCAAAGCCTGGAGATAGCCCCAGGAGGTCAAGACAACCTCAAAGATAACCTTGAGGATAGTCAAAGTTAACATCAAGTCAACCTCAAAGATAACCCTAAGAAACGACTACTACAACTGCGCGAAAATCGGAGATAACCCCGGGAGAGGCAAAATGGTCATTTTGTGAACTCAACTTCACTTCAAATCAAATACCCTCATTTCAACTCAAAATACTTCAAAAGAAGTCCCACAAGAGCGATATCTTAACTCCAGAGCGCAAACTACACAAAACGGCTCACCGAATTGCCTAACGGAAACCTGGGAATGCCATTTTAGTCATGGACCAATCTTCCTAGAATCAAAAAATGGCAAATCTTATGTCATTATGTATCTCTCAGAAAAGAGCTCTACGGAATGATATGGCACGCTTCCATCGGACTCCCGGATTGAAAGTTATGAGCGACCGAGCAAATAGCTGTGTTGTCTGAATGCACGTACTTCGACACGGCGGGACCCATATTTTGGGCATCCCGGACATCCACAGGTAGACCTGCGGCTCCCCCCTCTATAAATAGAGGGTTTGGGGTGGCCATTTTGCAAGAGAAAAAGGCGAGGAAGCCCTGCCCAATTTGCTCTGCACTTACCCCATGTAATGTACTTTCCCCTTTTAAACACCTGTGAGCTCATATATAGCCCTTTTGTACCTAAAAAAGTCAGTGTTTACCCACTCTAAAGATATAGAAGCCTTCTTTATCAGTCAGCTGTAAGCCTTCTCACACACTTTAGAGTCTTTCTCTTCATCTTTGCACACACCTTCTATGTTGAGAGTCTTTAGAGTCTTTTGCCTGCATCTTTGCCTTGGTTTCATTTCATTTGTATATATATATATATATATATATATATATATATATATTTACATATATGTAACATTATCGAGTTATGCCTCGATTGAGCCTGCACTTGATGCCGAGCGTTCTTCGCTTTAATATATATATACTTATATATATTAACTATGTGTCGACTTTGTTCGATGAGCCTGAACTTGATGCAAATGCGTTTACTATTTTATATATATATATATATATATATATATATATATATATATATATATATATATATATATATAGCCTCATTTTACATCCCATATATATATATATATATATATATATATATATATATATATATATATATATATATATATATATATACTTATATATATAAATCGTGAGTCTAACTCATTGATCGATGAACCCGTGTGTTTATTGTTTATATATATATATATATATATATATATATATATATATATATATATATATATATATTGTCCCACTTTTGAGTTTACTTCATTATTGACGATTTAGCCCTTATATATATAAATCGTTTACAACTCTTCATTCGATGAACTCGTTTTACATCCTTGTTTTATTGTATATATATATATATATATATATATATATATATATATATATATTGTCCCACCCGGAGTTTACTTATTGGCGATTGACCATATTTACAACTTTATTTACATTCTGCCTCTACTTTGGAGTTTCCTTCGTGGCGGTTGAATCAAATTTACTGACTTTATTTACATTTCGTCCCTTTGAGTTTCCTCCGTGGCGCTTGATAGCTTTAACAACTTTTGTTTACATTTTTAATCCCCATGAGGTGCTTCATGGTTGGTGATCCTGTCTGTATATATATATTTATAGCTTTTATATATATACCTACTTACTGCAGTATTTTGTGAGCCAAGGAATCATGTGATCACAGATTCATCCCATTGAATCTAGATTCGGTTCCCATGATGGACATTTTCAGCTGTATGCAGCTTGTAAATTATTCTGTGGTGTCTGAATTTCCTCAGATGGTTTCCATACCCACGAGGAAGTCGGCATTATTTTGTACATTATTTTCATACGGATGCATTGCATTCGTAAAATAAAATCAACCAAGCCGTGCACTTAATAAAATGGGAGTGTAAAAGGTCTCAATTATTATTGAGCATCAGGGTTTAAAAAACCTTTTTATAAAACATCATTGCTATATCTTGCTAAAAACTAAATTTTCACATAAATTCAAACCCTGTGTATATAGGTTCGAACGAGGCCTCGCACTACTTCCAAATAAAAGCACATTGACACACACACACACACACATTCAGATAATAGTTTCTTGAAAAGAGGCGGTCACCGTGGTAACACGGATGTCGGGGGTGCCTAACACCTTCCCCCCGCATAACCAAGTCCCCGGACCCTAATGAATCTCTTGGTTTCAATCAATTCGCTTAAGCATTGTCACATCAGTGGGTCAATGTGCAAACCTTTTCTTAATTGTGTTGGTACAACCATTTAAAAAACCAATTGGCGACACTTAACAGTCTATCGGCGACATTATACATGTCAGACCTTTTTCACTTATTTTTTCAAACAAATCTCACCTAAAATGAAAACACCAAAGAACAAGTCACGGAAAGGGACATCCAAAAATCCCGACGTCAACAACTACTACGTAAGACAACACACCGAATAGAATTTGAAGACTTGAAGATCTGGTCATGGACCCATCTTCCCAGCTTCGTACAACCTCTTATCACATGTCATTTTGTAGCTTTTGACAACAGCATTCTGGAAAGGTATAGCATGCCTCAAATCAGATGCCTAGATTGGAAGTTATGAACATCACAGCGGGACAACGCATTGCACGAGTGCACGTTCTTCGAAACGGCGGGACCCGCAAAGCCTAAGGCACCTCGGGCAACCGCAAGTGGACCCGCGGCTTCTCCCTCTATAAATAGAGGGCTTGGGGTGGCCATTTTAAGAAAAAAATATAGGCGAGGAAACCCTGTCCATTTCACTTTGTACACACCTCCATAGTGCTCCAAATTGAGTTCTTCTTTTTTCTTAACACTTGTGATCTCATGTTTTACAATATTCTAAGATTTAACCGGTGGAAACCGAGTTTTCAAGCATCAAAAGCTATCTAAAGTCTTATTGGCAGCCCACTATAAGATATTTTAGATTTTTAAGCTTTTTCTCAGTTTTATACATACATATCTATTCACGTTGAGAGTCATGTTGTGTGTGTATGCCCAGATCGTCGATCCGTGGTTTGTATTTCTTTTACATATATATAAATACTTATATATATTATTATCGAACTATGTTTCTATTGAGCCCTAATATAATATTAGGAGCATTTATCGCTATATATATATATATAAATATATAAATATATATATATATATATATATATATATATATATATATATATATATATATATATCCTTCCCATCAAACTCGTTTGATTGAGCCTCGATATACATCCTAGCGTTTACCACTTTTTTATATATATAATACTTATATATATACACTGTTATCGAACTCTCATTTGATTGAGCCTCAGGTGTGATACTAGAATGCTTACTGACTTTATATATATATACACATTTCAATAAACACAGAGATCACTTACGTACGCCATTTATTGCTTATATATATATATATACATTTACATGCTGCTCAGAGTTCACTTCACTTGACCTTTTACAGCTTTATATATATTTATATATATATATATATACATCTTTTATATATATAATTGTTTATCAGCCTACGAGTTAGATTTGCCTAAATCTGGCTATTTCTCACTTTAACCGATTCATGGTGACTATACTAGAACCGATGAAGTTTAAATAGTTTAGATTTATTCAAATCTAGTTATTGTTTTAGCTTTTTTACATATTTCTTTGTCATGTGAGCCTAGGAATCATGTGATCACAGATTCAGTTCCTGAATCTATATTCGGTTCCCGTGATGGACATTTTCAACTACAATCAACTTGTAAATTATTCACGGTGTCTGAATTTTCTTAGATGGATTTCATGAGCACAAGGAGTTCGACGCTACTATATATCTTAGTTTCTCGAAGATGCTTCGCATCTCGAAAATAATAAAAGTAATTCAGTCAAACACATAATAAAATGGAAGTATTGAAGGCCTCAATTATTATTGAGCATAAGGGTTTGAAAACCTGTTTTACAAAACATCATTGTTATATCTTGTTAAAATTGAAATTTTATACAAAAGTCAAACCCTTTGTATATATGAGGCATAGCACTACTTTTAAACAACTGCACATTGACCTACACACACACATTCAGATAAAAGTTTAAATAGAAAAGTGGGGGTAACCGTGTTATCACGGAAGTCAAGGGGTGCCAAACACCTTCCCTCTGCTTAATCAAGCCCCCAGACCCTAACGATTTTTTGTTTTGCAGACCAGTTAAACAGAGTCACATCACTAGGTCTATGTGCAAACCATTTATCAGATGAGTTGGTGCAACCATTTAAAAATACTAACTGGCGACTCTTACAGTCAAATCGTCGACATATACATGTCGGACCATTTTAAACTTGTTTCTTCATACAAATCTCACCTAACATGAGAACACCAAAATACAAGAACAGAAATGGACAAATAAAAATCCCGACGTCGAAAGGTGGCGACTTTGCTGGGGACATCCAGTAAAAGGGCTTAAGTCGCTATCAAAGCTTTTTATAAACTTTTATCTACTTGTGTGTGGATGCTGCATTTACATTTGAATTAATGTATACTAATGCTTTACTTACTGCACTTAGTGCTTCGCAACATATCTGCCTGTGATTTTAGTGCTTCGCACATGTCATCATTTCCATACGGTGAGACGCGATGTATGTGAATGTGTATGGCGTGGTCCCTCCACCAGGAGGCTATCCTGTCGGTGTTTGAATACTGGACTCGTCTGGAGATTACTTGCACGAGGCTAAAGAAAGGCACCACCAAGATTCACTCCAGTTGAAAGATCAGATTAACTTTCCATCAAGTAAATTGCGATGATCTGGGAACCTTCATGCCAAAAATCCGCGAGAGTAACCTAAGATAGGTCATCCTTTGATAAACTAAACGCGGAGGGAAGTCTCCTCATACCTTCCCATTTCAATTACTTGTAATTTCATTTCCATGTCATTCTCAATGTAATGCAAAATATAAAGGAATATTTGAACACTCATTCCCTTTTCATATCATGTTATGTTATCATGTCATTAAAACAACTGACATCTGTTTTACAGGATAACACTCCTAAAAATGGACACATTACATAGCATATAACATTTCCACGTTTCCTCAAGACTAAACTACATAAGTCTTTTTGTAGGGAAACGATTGGTCCAATTACCCATTCAAAGTCCAAAAAGGCAATAAGCCTACAGCCAAACATGACTACATCTGGCCAGCCTAATCCTACTCCTGTGTCTCGTGAGGATTTTGAAGGGTTAAGAAAACAAATTACAGAGTTTGTGTAACAATCCAAAATTTTATTTGTAATTTAAAATATTTATTAAATTAAATAAATATTTTATTTATGTGGTTGTTGTTAGTATATATTTGTGACTTAAATTTATTAGATAATACTATAATTTAATTTAACAGTTAGAGAGTTGTTAAAGATTACATGAGTTGTTATATTGTTGTCATAATTTAATCAATGTATCATGAAACCTGGTGCAGAGATGATAAAAAAATGATGGAGTCATCAATGCAGTATTACTTAGTGTTGGATGTGATCTAAGGATCGCCAGCCCACTATGGTATGATGTAGTATGATAAAATCACCAAATGACGGAATCCTCAAACTGACCAGAAATACAAGTATGGTTTCATAACGCCATAAAAAGATTTTTGAGAGTTCTTTAAGATATGAGAATATATATATATATATATATATATATATGTGTGTGTGTGTGTGTGTATGTATATTTTGATTGATGTCTGAATTATTGTAGAAATCTATGATATTTGATTAAGCTAGACAAATATTGAAAGATGTTCATGAAATTTAAGCTTTTCTTGAGAAGGTATGCCAAACCAAAATGTTTTGGTGCGGATTTAGATGTTGAAAAGCTGAGATGGACAACCCTTTTATAGGGGATTACGCGGAGGCATTTAGATGTTTGTGAACAATACATTGTACGAATGGTTGATCCCCCTAAGTACGAGGAGTCCCTATAGTCTTATGACTGTTAAAGTTTAAGTTGAAAGATTACTTATAACTTGTAAGGAGGGAATGATGTAACAATCCAGAATTTTATTTGTACTTTAAAATATTTATTAAATTAAATAAATATAATATTTATGTGGTTGTTGTTAGTATATATTTATGAATTAAATTTGCTAGATAATACTATAATTTAATTTAACAGTTAGAGAGTTGTTAAAGATTACATGAGTAGCTATATTGATTTCGTAATTTAATAATTAAAGTGATATATTAATTATTAAATAAAATTATAATGAGATTATAATTTTGTGATATTTGGTTAAGTGGGAAATTTATTTAGTATGTGGTAATTAGTTTATTTAATTAAGATTGGATATGGAAATCCAAGTAAATAATGCGGGACAATAAACTATATTATAAATGACTTATGAAAATAAATTAAAAGAATTTTAATTTGGTTTTACCAAACAAAGCCTTAGAGATTTTAAAATTCTTGTTTTAATCTTGTTTTGCCAAACAAGGTTTAAGGAATGATTAAGTCATTATTTTAAGTGGTTTTACCAAACAAGGCATAAGGGTTGTAAGTTATTAATTTTTAAAGTGGTTTAGCCAAACAAGCCTTATGGCTTTTGGTTATCAAATAATATAACTGACATCAGTTATATATGTAATTATGTTGTATATTAATAGGTATTATAAGTATACGTATATTATATTATCATATATCAGTTTATATTACGTATTAGTAAAAGGGAAAAGAATAACAAAGAGAAGAAGAGAGACTACAGATAAGAAGAAGAGGAAGAAGAAAAAGAAAAAGAAGAAGGAAAATCATTATGTCTATCTTTTCTCCTAATTCAACCTAGAAAGCTATCAAACTAACCCTTGTACTAAATTAGGATGCTTTGTATTTAGTCTTTGTAAAATTAGGTTTTCATGATTGTGAATTTATATGCATATATGGTGTTCATATGTTTTTATGTATACGCTTACATGAGATTTTTATAGTTGTTCAAAGATTTCAATTCACAAAGATATGATGAACATGATGAAATCATGTTCATAGTGTTTGATTATGAGTTATATGGTTATTCTAGCAATTCAATCCATGTAATTTTGATAAACAAGAGGAATTTTATTCATAATGATTTTATGTGAATTAATTTCTGAAAAATGGCTTTTGAAACTATCAAATTGATGTTTTGTTATGATTTATTGTTGAAATTGATCATGTATTATGTTAGTATGTTAAGAATATGAGTTATCACAATTGGAATTACTTGAAATGGTTTAAAAACGAATTCACAGTGAAGAATTTCACTATGATTGTCAAAAGAAGAGGAAATAAGAGAAATAGTGAAATTAAAGGTTGTAATCTTTGATGTTTATGTTGTTTATGTGGTTAGAAATGTGTTAGAAACATTAGTTTATGTTTCTGTAAACATATTACACCTTGGGTAAGTTAGTATGGTTGTCAGAAAGGAGTTTGTAGGCCTAATTTGACTTTCTGTAGTGTTTGGGATGAAAAATCACGAATTAGCAGAGCGGACCCCCACCCCGGCGGGCCCCCCTAGTTCAAAAACCCCTGCCCCAGCGGGGGGTAGGCTGCCTAGCCGAGTTTTGGAAAAAAAACTAACCGTACATGTTTTACTAAAATGAACATTACTTTTTCTACGAACTCTGATTGAGGTGATTCAAGATGATCTGAAACGAGGACGAGTAGACCTACAAGTTTTGTTCTTTAAGTTGTTTGATTGGATGTCGAGAACAGTGGTCAAAATGGTCATCTTTAGGACTGTTGTGTTTTTAGAGGCAATCGGAGGGCGTCGGGCATGCACGTATGCATGTGTAGTGCTTCTGATGATAAAAGATGTTGTTCTAAGTTATAAAACATGAATGTTAGTAAATATAATGATGCTTAACATTAATAAATAATGTATTAGATAAGTTATAGAAGTATAGTAAGCATACTCAAGAGAGTAATATCGGGAGTGTGACGAATAAACGTTGAAACGTCGTATAAGTGTTAATGAACGTAAATTGTTTTAAGTCAAATGAAATGGATATTATAAAATATGAAATGGGTTTAATATAAAACCAATAATGATTCCTAGCAAGATTGAAACACTTGAATGAATTTCGAATATTACATAAGTCGAAAAGTTAACACAATCTAATTGAACATTGTGTGCTAATTAATAGGAAAGATTATGAGATGTGGAGTAGAGTTTACATTACAATTACTATGTGTTGTTATGTGACTAATAGTTGATGTGTATGATTATATAATTATGTAGGGCATGTGAAGTGCATATAACTGTAATCTGTTAATTTGTTATTAGTAAACAACGATCAAGGCAAGTCTTTCAGTTCCTATTTATTTTGTGAACTTGATGATGAACTGTTTTACATATTTGTTACGAAGAGCATGATGTGTTCTATATATATTGAAAGTATGAAACGTTAAAGTCAATTTATGACTACGTTGATTGAATAGTGAATGTTGATTGAGTAAGGAACTCAATCTTTATACTTATTATATGAAATGCAGCGTGTATGTGCTATGTGATGCATGAAAACTATTAGATTTTGCTGGGATGTCGAGCTCAACCTTGCAAATAACCATTTTTGCAGGTTAAAGATTTAAGGTAAGGATATGTGCTACGTGAATTATAGAGATCCATATTCACGAAGATTACTTATGTTTTATGGGAAATGTATTTAATATTTTGAATGTAACATGTTGTAGAATTGTAAGATGAGTTATCTGGTGTATATGGTTACCTATTTATGATGTAAGACTTTGTATAGTCATTTTGTTGTAACGATTCATGATATAAATTTCAATCGAAGAGATGTAATGTAAAGGTTGCGATTTAGGGCAATAAAGAAGGAAATGTATAAAAGTTTTAAATATTCCGCATTTTTAGTGATTTTAATATCGAATAATGTTGTAAAGATAGATTAAAGTTGTATTGTTAACGATCGAGAAGGAGAATATTATTGTATGAATTTTGGGGTCGTTACAGTTGGTATCAAAGTTGTAGGCTATAAACCTTAGGTAGGGGTACCTTAGGCTATAACCTTAGTGAAGAGAGGTGAAGATAATGAAATAATAAGCTCAGATAGAGGTTGAACAATAAGAAGTAATTTAAGAAATTTATAAAGAAGGGATTAAAACATATGTGAAAGGATTCAAAGAAGAATCTTGCAAAGTTATAAGGAATATGAATGTAAGGTTACCCAACTCTAATAATAAGGATGTAAGGTGATAATAAATAGACAATGTCTATAAGAAGAGAATGATAAAGAAGTTAAGAATAAAAAGTTATATTTAAGTATGGTACAAATGTACTCTTTAGTAGTTGACGTATCGTATCTGGGTTAAACGATTTCTTCATAGAGCGGAGGTATATACGAACTAGCAACTCGTAACCTAGTTTGTTGGTTGTTTGTGGGAAACCACTCAGCGTACCATATTGAAACTATTAGAGACTTGATGTGTACCAAGTATACAAAATGGATACGTATGATGAAAATGTGGAACTCGAATGAAATGTTGAGCAATGTAAATAAAGTTAGAAATTCTTAAAAGAAGAATTGTTATATAAACAAGAAAATTCCAAGAAGAATCTCGAAGAGAGCTAAAGATAAGAAATGGCAATAGCCAAGATAACGAATAATGTCGTAAATGATGAAAAAGGGAAAGAAAAAGGATCGTAAAACAAAACGATCACAAGTTAAGAATATTTTTTTTAAGGGAGATGATTATATAATAAGATCACGACGTGTTCTGTTTAAGTTATAAAAGAAAGATGGTCTGTAATGTTTGAATAATTATAGCTTGATGTTATATAGATAATGTACTATGATATAGTACGAGATAAACTCACGAGGAGTTATAGATAATGTGAGAGGAATTCGTATGGAGAAAGTTAAGGGGCAAGTTAAGAATAAGTTATGAGCAAGATAGAGTTAGGTGGGATTTAAAATGAGGACTCATGTGATGGCTGAGTTGTACAAACCTTTGTATGGGCGAGGATTTTGTGCTTGCGCTCAGTTTATCACATTGATAATCATTGGAATGTTGGTATCGCGCTATCAATGTATATGTGGCGAAAAGGTGATTCTTTTCTTATTTGTATATTTGATAGTTAGAAACTATTAAGACTAGTCAGATATTATTTGGATTAGGCGCGGTTCTTAAAACTAATGCATATGGTAAGTTCGTGACTCATAAAAATATGGTATGTTTTGAACCCCTCAGCGAATGGACGCCTATGGTCTGACTAGGACAAGTTCTTAAACTCATATTATTGTGGCGAGTTCCTGGATTTCCAAAGTGTGGTAAGTTTGATGAACTATTTTGGGTAGAAAATTGTTATAGTATAGAAGGCATTGATGAAGTTGAAGATTGGTAGAATGGTTAAGTAATGAAGTAATGAAGTAAAGATTGAAGTTGATGGATAACTAGATATTCTAAATCTACTAGCTATGCTAGACTTTCAAAATTTTTGACTTCATACTTATATTTGCACTTCTATTTTCTTGAAAAACATTGGATCAAATGATGAAATGAATGAGTTTTAAAAACAATACCGTTATTCGTATGTCTATGCTAATTGCTTTGGCTAGAAAAAAAAAATGATTTTAAATATATCAAAATATATTTTTTTTATATCATCAATGTATCATTGAACCTAGTGCAGAGATGATAAAAAAATTATGGAGTCATCAATGCAGTATTACTTAGTGTTGGATGTGCTCTAAGGATCGTCAACCCACTATGGTATGATGTAGTATGATAAAATCACCAAATGACGGAATCCTCAAATGGACTGTAAATACAGTGCGGTGTCATGATGTCATAAAAAGATTTTTGAGAGTTCTTTAAGATATGAGAATATATATATATGTATATTTTGATTGATATCTGAATTGTTGTAGAAGTCTATGCTATTTGATTCAGCTAGACGAATATTGAAAGATGTTCATGAAATTCAAGCGTTTCTTGAGAAGTTATGCCAAACCAAATTGTTTTGGTGCAGATTAAGATGTTGAAAAGCTAAGATGAACAACCCTTTTATAGGGGATTACGCGAGGCGTTTAGATGTTTGTGCACAATACATTGTACGAAGGGTTGATTCCCCTATGTACGAGGAGTCCCTATAGTCTTATGACTGTTAAAGTTTAAGTTGAAAGATTACTTATAACTTTGAACATAGTGAACAACCCTGTTCCAGGGGATAATTTACGCATAACGTTTAAATGTTTATGCATAATACATCGTACGAAGGGCTTAACACCCTAAGTACGGGAGTCTCTATAGTCTAATGACTATTAAGGTTTAAGTTGAAAGAGTAATTATAACCATGGACGTAGTTCAAGGTCTTATGACCCCTCAGTTGGAATCTTTTAAATTCTTGTGTTATTCATACTGCTTTCCAATTATTGAGCAATTGTGGAAGATTCTTGCTATTCTAAAAGGCGAATGTGGTATGGATGATATTCCTTAGAAAGAAGTAAGTCGTAGAATGTGACACTGAATGATGAATATATTGAATAAGTGAGAAAAGAAATTTTGAAATGAGAAGGAGATGAGTTATCAAAGAATAATGTAAAACTTTTAATAGAAATGTTTAAAAATTGTAGAAAGATCTTTGTGGAAAGAAGTGGTTATCGAACCCAATGAATGAATAAAGTATTAATGTGAGACCCCAGATTTTATGAATAAAGATTTAATTTTCTCGATATATTTTTTTTATTATGGTGTGGTTTTGATATAATGTTATAATTGTGGGTAGTATTTATAAATTTTGCAAAGTATGCATGTGAGACCCTAGATTTTATGAATAAATATTTAATTTTCTCGAAATAATTTTTTATTTTTATATTATGGAGTGGATTTGATATAATGTTATAGTTGTGGGTAGTGTTTATAAATTTTGCAAAGTATGCAAGTTGTTATAAAATATTCGTTTGCTCGGGTAATATTTTTTTTGTCGGGGAATATCCGTACGACGACACAATCATTGGTGGACCCCACAACGGAAGTATTGTCGTGAGTTTCAAAAACAATGTAATTATCTTTTATAAAAATAATGGCGAAAGTGTTACTGTTAAAACCTGCTTGAACTACCCTTAGTAAAAGTACAAATGAATACGCTGGTTGCATAGTAGCACACAATATTGATTATTGATGCTTACGTAAGAAGTCACTCAATTATACTCAATTATTGCTACAGTAATTGCTACATCATATCTCTCATATTATTGATTCAATTATTGTCACAGTATCATCTGCATAATATTTATTGTTATTAAATCAATAATTGAGACGACAAAGTTATTCATATTATTATTTGCAATATTGACAATGTCTAGAATTTCTATCAAGGAGAGGTTTGGTCACCTAATTGCGTGCCAATAAGGAGAAATCCTTATCGGAAAGCCCCCTCTTTCCTAGGAACAACCTGGTTGATAAATATTGTGAGTTATAATATTAATATTGAATGTTATTAAAATTGAAGTTGTGTTCGGAGTTGAATTTGGAGACGCGGACGTGATATTTGAGTCCGCAACAATGAAATTAGTAAAAATAGTCTATAAACACAAAATTTTCCGGGATTCACTATTTGGTCAAAAAGTCAACAGTTGACTTTTTAGGGAAAAGTCAAACTTCGAAATTTCAAAATTTATATTGTTGATAAAAATAGTTTCATTATGTTGTAATTGTTTGTGTTAGTGAAATTGACATTTATTTTGATAATATTGTTGTCTGAAGGTTATATTGACCAATCGGGTATTAATCGGATAAATGAGCATTTAATTTCTATTAATTCACATGATTATAACTATTTGTTCACATGTGTGTACTATTGATTCACATTCTTGTACTATTAGGGGAGTTGGTGCAAGATTGATAATACTTGCATTACCATGTTAAAAATAGAGGTATAGATGGAGGTACTATACTGTAATTGTTTTTATCACATGATTAGAACTATTGAGTCACATGATTTACTATTGATTCACATTATTTACTATTAGGGGAGGTGGTGCAAGATTAATAATACTTGCAGGACTAAATTAAAAATGAAGAAAAAGAGGAAGGTATTATACTGTAATATTTCGAGCCCCAAAATGTGCAATTATCGAAACTATATTTTCCTATAAATAGAAGCTCATTCTTCCTTCATTTCTCACCAATTCACTAAAGCTTTAGAGCAATTATTATAGAGAGAAATTATAGAGGGAAAGAAGAAAAGTATTCTGCTACTCCACTACTCATATATCCAGTACTCTTCTTTAAGGTAGGGAATATTATTTGTTGTACCCGTAGGGAGTATTATTTCTTTCTTATCCATGAAGAGAACTTCTGTTATTCCATTCTTTATTATTCTGCGTTGGAATAACTCAGATCACGCTGCTACCCTATACTTGGTGAAATTCTTCTTTATTCCATTCTTTATCATTCATTGGAACATCCTGCTGCAAGCGCTTATTTACGGGACCTAGTTCCATTATTTATCATTCTTGAACAACATCACATGCATGCGTTCTCTACCGGACTGGTTCCGCTCTTTATTATTTTGTTGGAATATCCTGTGCATGCGTTTTACTGCCGGACCGATTCCGCCTCTTTATTATTCTATGGAATATCCATCATGCATGCGTTTCTGGCGGGACTGATTCTCGCTTTTATTATTCTCATGGAATAACTTTTGCATGTGCTAAAGTCTATCGCATGCCCGGTGATTTCTTTTGTTATTCCATTCCTTATTATACTCAGGTTGGTTTAAAGTTTTGACTTCTATACTCCATGAAATTAGTGGAATATCCTTGATATTTGCGCTTCATCTAAAGATCTTTCATGGAAATATTCTTCCGAGCATTCTTAAATTTTACTCTACAAAGCAGTATCATGTTGACAATTTGGACGTTATTGATTCCTAGATAAAATAATTCTTGAACTTGTTTTATTGAATTCTTATATCATTGTCATCATCCTCGTGTTTATATTTTTTTAAAAGTCATCTGTGGCCTGTAGTGCATAGATGGACTTGGTATGATTATGACCATGGATTATTCGGTGTAATCATGACCGTAATGTTACAAATGATGTGGTAAAAGTCCTCATTGGCCCGTAGTGCATTGATGGGCAGTTGTTGGCATGATCATGATCATTAATAAATACACAAATATTCTTGGCCCATAGTGCATGGATAATTGTGGTCGTGATACTAAAGAATATCCTTGGCCGTAGTGCAAGGGTGATTCGATGATGTGGATTATTTATTGTCGAGTTTACGATGATAAAAAAGTGATGAAAACCTTTTAAATCATAAAAGATAGTATATTTTATTCTTTACTTGACTCTTTTAATGGATTACTTGTTCACCGCAGCTTAAACTTGATGGTTGTTATATTATATCGCTTTAACATCATTGAAGGCTAACGATAATATATTATGCATTATCTTAGTCATAATATTTCCCTCTTTGGGCTAGTTGAGCTCAACCTTTTACTTTCATTGTTCTCTTTAGGAAATGAGAACGTAGCGAGGACTAGTCGGGGAACCGGAGTGACGGACGACGATGATGATAGCATTAGTAGTCCTCACTATTCGGTGAAATAGTGGGAAAATAAATGTAATAATATTGAATTTGAGTTTGTATATTGTCTGACGACAATATTTGTATTAAAACTCACAACTTATGTTTTATCGTATTTTTTTACGTGTTGTATAATTAAGTTGTATTTGTATTCTGTACCATAGATTTGGCGACTCAGAATATGTGATGTATACCTGTTTTGGGGGCGTCACAATGCAAGTTGTCATATTATATTCGATTGGTCGGGGAATATTTGTTTTATCAGGGAATATTCGTGCAACGGCACAATCATTGGTGGACCCCACAACGGAATTATTATCGGAATGAGAAAACGACAAAAATATTTTATGAAAATAACGACGGAAGTTTTATCGTTAATACTGTTGAACTACTCGGTAGTAAAAGTACAGTAATACGCGTGGTTGCATAGTAGCACACAATATTGATTATTGATGCTTATGTGATAAGTCACTCAGTTTTGTTGGTATTATTAATGTAATAATACAGAAAACCTTTTTATATAAAAATGTAATACTTTTATAAAGTTATTCTATAAATAGAATATATTATATTCTATTATGCATAGTGTTGCATAATTATCTATATAGTGTTTTGCATAGTAAAATCTTTTTATATAAAAAATGTAATACTTTTATAAAGTTATTTGTTTTATTAGACAATAATTATAATATATTATATTTTATTATGCATAGTGTTTGCATAGTGCACGCATAGTGTTTGTATAGTAAAATCTTTTATAAAGTTATTCGTTTTATTAGATTATAAATAGAATATATTATATTTTATTTAAAATATTTTTGCTTTAAATATGGACCGTCAGATTAAAGTAAATCAATCTGGACCGTTCATGAGTTAGTTACTATGCAGTCCATTTTTCTATAAATAGAAGCTCATTCCTTCATTATTTTCTTACGAATTCATTGAAACTCTAGAGAGATAAACTATAGAGTGAAAGAAGAAAGTATTCTGCTACTTCACTACTTATATATCCAGTATTCTTCTTCTTAAGGTAGGGAATATTATTTATTGTACTCGTAAGGGGTTTTATTCTTTTGTATTCATGAAGAGAACTTATGTTATTCCATTCTTTATTATTCTGTTGGAATAACCTGTATACGCGGGTTACCCTATACTTGGTGACATTCTTCTATTATTCCTTCTTTACTATTCTGTTGGAATATTCTGTCTGTGCGTTTTATGCCGGACTTGATTCCGTCTTTATTATTCTATTGGAATATCCTATCTCGTATCATGCGTTTTACTGTGGGACCGTTAAATCTTTATTATTATTACATTAGAATATCCTCGTCTGCATGCGTTTACGCCGGACCGATTCCGGCCTTATTAGTATTCTGTTGGAATAACATGTCAATGCAAAGTACCGCATGCATGGTGATTTCTGTTGTTATTCCATTCTTTATTATTCTGTTGGAACATCCTGTCGGTGCGAATTTTGCCTGACCTGGTTCCGTTATTTAGTATTCTGTTGGAATAACCTATCTATACGAAGTACCGCATGCATGGTGATTTCTTTTGTTATTTCATTCTTTATTATACTCAGTTGGTTAAAGTTTTGACTTCTATACTCCATGAAATTAATGGAATATCCTTGATAATTGCGCTTCATCCAGTATCTTTTCATGAAAATATTCTTCTGAGCATTCTTGAATTTTACTCTACAAAGCTATGACGCCCCCAAAATAGGTCCAATCCAACCAACCTATTCTGAGTCGCCAAATACATGATACAGAAACAACTACAACTTCATTAATACAATTGTCATGCAAAATACGACAACACATAAATTTTGAGTTTAAATACAAATATTGTCTTCTAGACAATATCCACACTCAAATAAGTCCTCTTTACAATTATTGATACACTATTTTACAAAATATTGAGGACTACTAAAACAACTGTCTTGAACCATCACTCCACACCCCAACTAGTTTCCGCTATATTCTCGTCTCCTGAGAAGAAAAATGGAACAAAAAGGAAAAGGGTGAGCTCAACTAGCCCAGTAAAGAATATTATGACTTAGATAATATACAACAAATTATCTGTAGTCTTTAATAGGGAAAAATCTAATAGAATACAATAGACAACAAGTTTTAGATCAATAACTGCAGCGGAAACAATAATTCATTAAAAGAGTTAAGTAGAGAATAAAATCTACTATCATTTATGAATTTAAAAGTCCATCTTCGATATTTTATCCCTGTAACATCAATCAATATACATCTTGAATCAAATAGTCATCTTTGCACTACAGGCCAAAGATATTCATCAGTTGGTCATGTTCATCTCAACACCTGTTCATCTTTGCACTACGGGCCAAAGATATTCATCAGTTGGTCATGCTCATCTAAACACCTGTTTATCTTTATACTACGGGCCAAAGATATTCATCAGAAAATCATTCATCTTTGCACTACAGGCCAAAGATATTCAGTTATATCATCATTTAGGACTGAGGATGATGAAAAATATTTTAAAGAAAATAAATCCAGTAAAACAAAAGAACAAATATTAAGGATTCGTACTTTAAACAATCCAAGTTCAAAAATACTTCATAAATAACCAAAGTGGAGTAAAATTCAAGAATGAAGACCAAAACATAGATCCAATCAAAGATAGGAATCATAATGCATAATTTTGGACACGAAAAAGAAAATTTAATTTTTCTCGTGAATAGTGTAAATTATTCGTGAATAAAGTTAGTATACGTGAATAGTGTCGATACTCTACTAATAGTAACTCCGACACTAAAAGATAGAAATTTCACAAAAAAAATATCATCATGCTTCGTGAATAGTACTCATGAATAGTAACTCGTGAATAGTAACTCATGAATAGTAACTCGTGAATAATAACTCGTGAATAATAACTCATGAATAGTAACCCCGGCATGAAAAAGTTCCAAATTTGATAAAAAGTTCCAACCAATATTTCGACATAATGATATTGAAGAAATAATATCACTTACGAAGAAAATAACATCCCTTACCTCAGAAAGAATAGTACTTCTGACTATAATACTGGATATAGTGCTAAAAGAACTTGCACCGTATATCAATACTCAAAGTACTAAATTACTCACAAATACGCTCGATATTATAGAGAGATAAAGAGAGAGAAATCTTTAGTTTCTGGTGTGATTTTCAATTCTAACCTAAGCACCCTATTTATAGGAAAATGCTTAGAACACCAAAGCAGAAAATTTAATATAATATTAATATTTATATTATAAATTCTCTACGCACACTTAGCATCTCAAATCAGCCACCTAATCACATGTTAAATGAGTCCCAACAATGTAAAAACGTTTTTGTTAATATAATTATTTAAAACTTCCAAAAATTAATTATTCTAGAACCTCGGAACTTCAATAATTCATAATAAATTGCCTTTTTATCAAAAAATTCTAATCATGCGACTTTTTATAGGAAATTCAATTTCTCACAACTTTACTAAGAAATATTCCATAATTCTAAACAAAATTTTACTGTATTCCATAATCAAATTTTTACAAAATATAATCAAATTTCAAAAATGGGCCCACGGACATGTTTAACATGTTTTAAACAACTTTTGCAACAAAAATACTCCTCATCCTCATATACTCATATATCCCACATTCATTGTAAAAATATCCCCATTATTATATTATAATAATATAATAAAATATTATTTTATCAAAAAAGATAAAATATCAATTTTTAACAATTGTCACTTTAAAAATTTTCTCCATCTATATCCACATAAAATCAATATTTTCTTCATCATATAAATCAATAATTAATTATTCACAAATAATATTATAGAATCACAAGATCGCAACCGTGTAGCTCCTAAGAAAGAGGGGCTTTCAATAAAAGATTTCTCCTTCTTGGCGCATGATTAGGTGACCAAACCTCTCCTTAGATAGAACTTTCTAGACATTGTCAATAATGTTTTCTAATAATATTATTCAGATAATATGAATTATTGCTTCGATAATGGAAAATACTGTGTAGTGACAATTATTGAAACAACAAAGAATATAAAATATCAACGCAAACAATTATTGAATCAATAAAATAAAATATTTGAATAAGAATTATCGTAATAATTATTGAGTAGTGCCTTCTTACGTAAGAATCAATAATTGGTGCAATACCATGTACTATCTTGCAACAACGCCAGACATCGTGTGTTTTAACCAACCGGGTATTCCAACAAGATTAATCTGGTAATAATCTAGCGCCGTTATTTATAAACAACTTATACTTGTCGTTTTCTTCATCCAAACGCTTTTCGTTATGGGCCGACACAAGGTTGTGCCGTCGTACTAATATTCCCCGACAGTAAGAATATTCCACGACCAAACGAATATTCCCCGACAACAATGAGTATTTTATAACCACTTGCTTATTTAAAATATTTGCGCATTTTTCCCACAACTAACCACATTAATCAAATCAACCCTTACTATTTCAAAATAATAAATAGAGGAATTAAATTTAATTTATTAATAAGTTGGGGTCTTACAACCTCCCCTCCTTATGAAATTTCGTCCTCAAAATTAACATACGTAGGACATGCTCTTTTCCTATCCAAAATCTTGACAGGTACCTCTTCATACGTTAAGTCTTCGGCTATCTCATCTGGTTCTAATTCAATAACATGGTTCAGGTCGTCCACATATTTACGTAAAAACGTTATGAACACGCGTCATACTTGGCGGTAAAATGAGTCTATAGGCCACAGTTCCTATTCGATCTAGGATTTCAAATGGACTAATAAATCGAAGGTTTGAGCTTTCCTCACATCGCCAATTCTCGCTTTTGGAATAACAACTTCTTGTACCTCCTTCTTCATATTCATCAGCTCCGGTGTGTAGCTTGAACATTTTTAACTTTATCGATTAAAGTCTGTTCTACTTGTATATCATCACGTGAGTCCCTAGAGTCTTTAACTTTATATCTATCATTTGTAAGTTATATGAAATGGGTCTTTGACAATATCGCATTCATATCAGATACGATCTTTTACTCAACACGTCGCCACCACGCTCGCTTTTCCAGATGGTATGGTCGTAACAAGTCTTTGAAATGAGTCTCCTATTGAGTTCTTCAAACTCTTCCCACATTCCTTGCTCCATTCGAATTTTGTATCTCTACGAGTCAGCTGCGTTAATGGAGTAGCGATTCGAGAAAATCTTTCCACAAAATCTTTGATAATAACCAGCTAAGCATAGAAACCTATGTATTTCGATTACTGACTTAGGTTGCTCTCAACTGTGACTCATATCCCAATCTTGGATAGCACGTCACAATGACACATATCAGTTTACTACCGCACGAATATGGCGTCCCCTACGAAGAGTCTGGCTTCGGTGCATTCCACAAAGGAAGTCACCAGATAAAGGCTCGGGTACCAAATTCTATAGTTGAATTTTTAACTCCTGAAGTTCAATAGGAGCCATGAGATTTTAGAAATGGGTTTTGTACCGGGTTCAAAGTCGATACAAAATTCAATATCACACTTTGGGAGTAACCAAGAAATTCTTCAGGAAATACATCAGGAAATATACTAACAATAAAAATATCATTCAAATCTGACGTATTTTTGTTTAAGTCCATAACATGGGGTAAAAAACTTGACATCCATTTTTCAATAAACGAATGACTTTATGGCTTGATATGAAAGTGTTTGACTTCAATGGTTTGGTTGCTTGAATTCGAATAACAGGTTGCTTAGGAATATGAAAACTAACAACCTTACGAAAGTAATCAATTTTGGCATGATGAGTAGTTAATCAATCAATCCCCAAAATCACATCAAAAGCAAGTATCTTTAAAGAAATAAGGTCAACAGGTAATGCGATGGTGCCAACTTGGATCAAACAAGATTTATAAACAGTGGATGTGATGAAAGTTTCTCCTAACGGAGTTTCAACAAATAAGTCAAAGTCTAATTTTCTCTAGAGTCAAGTTTAAACGTTGAGTATAAGCAGGAGAGATAAATGAATCAGTAGAACCGGTGTCTAATATGGTATAACTTCACAACAATTTATAATTAACTAACCCGTGCTAACTTCGTTCGGGTTACTCGCTTTTTGAGAAGTCACGAAAAATGCTCTTCCAAGAACCGATGACTTTGACTTGTCCGGAGACAACCTTTTGAGTCACCATCCTCATGGATCGGGTTTCGCTTCTGCATAATCTTGAGCGATATGACCTTCTTTTCCACAATTATAACATACCTTGGAAGGTTGTGAAACTGCTTGGACTTATGTGTCCCTCTTCTCCGCATCTGTAGCATCTAACTAGCGCCTTTCTTCTCCTCTAAAATTCGTTCTTTGGTGTTGGTGCCGACGCGTCTTCCGCCATTGTTAAATCTTCTCTTCTTGAAATTTCCACTTGAGTTATTTCTTCTATTACCTTGGCCATGATTACCACTGAAGTGGTTACCATTTCTGGCATGATAATTTCCTCCACGATGGTTATCATTGTTCGATGATGACTGTCGCCAATTGGTCTGACGATTATCATCGAGTTGTTGGTCATTATTCTTCAGTTGAGCCGACTCATTATCGCGCTCCAATAATTGAGCCCTATTTACAACATCTGAATATAAACAAAGTTTGTGAGAAATGAGGTATTGACGTATTTTGGGTTTCAAACCTCGCAGAAACATTCGCGTCATTCTCTCCTCATTCTCTACCAAATGAGGTGTAAACCTGGATAACTCTGGGAACTTCACCTCGTATTGGGACACCGTCATGTTTTTTTGTTCTAGTCTATTAAACTCTACCTCTTTCATATGATGAATACTTTCAGGAAAGTATTTTTCGTTGAAAAGTTTCTGAAACGTTTCCCAAGACATGCGGAGTGCGGCAGGCTGGGTACATTTCACAGACTCCCACCAGTAATCTGCCTCACCACGGAACATAAAGGTGGCAAATGGAACCTTCTATTCCTCCGTGCATCCTAAGACATCGAATATCTTGGTAATTTCCTTGACCCATGTTTCCGCAATGATCGGATCCGACTTTCCCTTAAATTTTGGTGGTCCCATCTCTTTGAACTACTTGGTCGCGTGACAAGTCACAGCGTTATTATCATTTCCACCAAAGATTCGCATACACGAGTCTCCTTGTTTGGTTTTGCATGAACTATAAAAAGCTCCTAAACATCCTGTCGTTCATCGTCGCTTTCGGTGGGTGTTGTTTACGGAGGAATATTGCCTTCTGCTTGCACGTTCCCCTGGGTGGTGATTAAAGGTGTTTCCACGGTCTCATTAACTCCACCGTTAATATTCTCAGCTGCCATTCTTAAATACTACCATAAAACAAGGGTTAATTAAACAAATTAACATATCACATATTAACCATATAGTTCGACTGACAAACAAATAAGCTTAGGTATGACATACTAACGAAGGATTACTCGTCTCTCCCCTCCTAGTACTATTCTCCGATCTCCGCCAGAGACAATATCCCTAAGCTCTGATACCAACTGTGACACCCCCAAAATAGGTCCAATCCAACCAACCTATTCTGAGTAGCCAAATACATGGTACAGAAACAACTACAACTTCATTAATACAATTGTCGTGCAAAATACGACAACACATAAACTTTGAGTTTAAATACAAATATTGTCTTCTAGACAATATCCACACTCAAATAAGTCCTCATTACAATTATTAATACACTATTTTACAAAATAGTGAGGACTACTAAAACAATTGTCTTGAACCATCACTCCACACCCCGACTAGTTCCCGCTATATTCTCGTCTCTTGAGAAGAAAAATGGAACAAAAAGGAAAAGGGTGAGCTCAACTAGCCTAGTAAAGAATATTAAGACTAAGATAATATACAAAAAATTAACCTTAGTCTTCAACAGGGAAAAATCTAATAGAATACAATAGACAACAAGTTTTAGATCAACAACTGCAGCGAAAACAACAATTCATTAAAAGATTTAAGTAGAGAATGAAATCTACTATCATATATGAATTTAAAAGTCCATCATCGATATTTTATCCCTGTAACATCAATCAATATACATCTTGAATCAAATAGTCATCTTTGCACTACAGGCCAAAGATATTGATCACTGGTCATGTTCATCTCAACACTGCTCATCTTTGCACTACGGGCCAAAGATATTCATCGATTAATCATGTTCATCTAAACACTGCTTTTATCTTTGCACTCTACGGCCAAAGATATTCATCGAAAATCATTCATCTTTTGCACTACAAAACCAAAGATATTCAAATATATCATCATTTAGGACCGAGGATGATGAAAAATATTTTAAAGAAAATAAATCCAAAAAAACAAAAGAACAAATATTAAGGATTCGTACTTTAAACAATCCAAGTTCAAAAATACTTCATAAATAACCGAGTGGAGTAAAATTCAAGAATGAAGACCAAAACATAGATCCAATCAAAGATAGGAATCATAATGATAATTTTGGACACGAAAAGAAAAATTTAATTTTTCATTAATAGTGTCGTGATTCGTGAATAATGTCAGATACGTGAATAATTATCGATATCGTGAGTAGTAACTCTCGACACTAAAAGATAGAAATTTCACAAAATAATATCATCATGCTTCGTGAATAGTACTCGTGAATAGTAACTCATGAATAGTAACTCGTGAATAGTAACTCGTGAATAATAACTCATGAATAAGAACCCCACATGAAAAAGTTTCAAATTTGATAAAAGTTCCAACCAATATTTTGGCATAATGATATTGAAGAAATAATATCACTTACGAAAGAAAATAACATCCCTTACCTCGTAAAGAATAGTACTTCTACCGGAATATTTGATATAGTGCTGAAAGAACTTGCACCGTATAGCAATACTCAAAGTACTAAAATACTCACAAATACGCTTGATATTATAGAGAGAGAAAGAGAGAGAAATCTTTAGTTTCTGGTGTGATTTTCAATTCTAACCTAAGCACCCTATTTATAGGAAAATGCTTAGAACACCAAAGTAGAAAATTTAATATAATATTAATATTTATATTATAAATTCTCTACGCACACTTAGCATCTTAAATCAGCCACCTAATCACATGTTAAATGAGTCCCAATAATGTAAAAAACGTTTTTGTTAATATAATTATTTAAAACTTCCAAAAATCAATTATTTTGGAACCTTGAAACTTCAATAATTCATAATAAATAGCCCTTTTATCAGAAAATTCGAATCTCACAACTTTTTATAGGAAATTCAATTCTCTACAACTTTGCAGAAGAAAGTTTTTCCAAATTCCAAACAGAAATTGACCGTAATCCATAAACGGGCGATTTTACAAGCTATAATCAAATTTCAGTCAAGAAATGGGCCCACGAACATGTTTAACATGCTTTAAACAACTTTTGCAACAAAAATACTTCTCATCCTCATATACTCATATATCCCACATTCATTGTAAAAATATCCCCATTATTAAATTATAATAATATAATAAAATATTATTTTATCAGAAAAGATAAAATATCAATTTTTAACAATTGTCACTTTAAAAATTTTCTCCATCTATATCTACATAAAATCAATATTTTCTCATCATATAAATCAATAATTAATTATTCACAAATAATATTACGTAATCACAAGATCACAACTGTGCCGCTCCTTCAGAAAGAGGGGGCTTTCAATAAAGATTTCTCCTCATCTACAAGCGCGCGCAATTAGGTGACCAAACCTCTCCTTAGATGTAACTTTCTAGACATTGCCAATAATGTTTTCTAATAATATTATTCGATAATATGAATTATTGCTTCGATAATGGAAAATACGTAGTGACAATTATTGAAACAACAAAGAATATAAAATATCAACGCAAAGAATTATTGAATCAATAAAATAAAATACCGAACAAAGAATTACTTTAACAATTATTTAGTAGTGCCTTCTTACGTAAGAATCAATAATTGGTGCAATACCGTACTACTCTTGTGCAACAATGCGTATTACTGTGTTTTAACCACCGGGTATTCCAACAGTATTAACGGTAACAACTGCGCCGTTATTTATAAACAACTTATACTTGTCGTTTTCTTCATCCAATCGCTTTTTGTTATGGGCCCACACAAGGCTGTGTCGTCGTATGAATATTCCTCGACAGTAAGAATATTCCACGACCAAATGAATATTCCCCGACAACAATGAGTATTTTATAACCACTTGCTTATTTAAAATATTTGCGCATTTTTCCCACAACTAACCACATTAATCAAATCAATCCTTACTATTTCAAAATAATAAATATAGGAATTAAATTTCATTTATTAATAATTTGGGGTCTTATAAAAGCAGTATCATATTAACAATCTGGACGTTATTAGTTCTTGGATAGATTAATTTTGAACTTGTTTTATTGAATTCTTATATCATTGCCATCGTCCTCATATTTATATTTTTTGAAAGTCATCTGTGGCCTGTAGTGCATAGATGGACTTGGTATGATTATGACCAGGGATTATTTGGTGTAATCATGACCGTAATATTACACATGATGTGGTAAAAGTCCTCATTGGCCCGTAGTGCATTGATGGACGACTTGTTGGCGATCATCACGACCATTAATGAATACACAAATATTCTTGGCCCGTCTTCGCATGGATAATTGTGGTCGTGATACTAAAGAATATCCTCGGTCGTAAAAAGTGCAAGGTGATTCAATGATGTGGATTATTTATTAAGTTTGAGTCCCAATGATAAAAGTGATGAAAACCTTTTAAATCATAAAAGATAGTAGATTTTATTCTCTACTGACTCTTTTAATAGATTATTTGTTCCGCCGCAGCAGTTAAACTTGATGTTTGTTATATTGTATCGCTTTAACATCATTTTTAAGGCTAATGATAATTTATTCTCGCATTATCTTAGTCATAATATTTCTTCTTTGGGCTAGTTGAGCTCACCCTTTCTTTCACCGTTTCTCTTCGTGAAATGAGAATATAAATTTGGAACAAGTCGAGGGAACGAAGTGATGGTCCTAGATGGTACATTAGTAGTCCTCACTATTCTGTGAAATTGTGTGATAATAATTGTAATGAGGACTCCTTTTGAGTTTGTATACTCTCTAGTAGACAATATTTGTATTAAAACTCACGCTTTATGTTTTTTATCGTATTGTATACATACAGATTGTATTATTATTAAGTTGTATTTGAATTTTGTACCATGTATCTGGCGACTCAAGATGGGTGATGTATACCTAATTTTGGGGGCGTCACAAT
This sequence comes from Panax quinquefolius, assembly GCA_020205615.1. NCBI lineage: Eukaryota > Viridiplantae > Streptophyta > Magnoliopsida > Apiales > Araliaceae > Panax > Panax quinquefolius. The sequence continues at coordinate 73,453,986 of CM035165.1, forward strand.
TAACGTAAAATTTATTTTGATAGATTGAATGAATAAAGATTAATAAATAAAAATTTCGAGGATGAAATTCTTAAAAGAATGGGTGAATGTAATATCTCGAGTGTTTATGATAACAATCTTTGGAAAAGGAAATGAATGGGTTAAAAAATATATAATACTCAGAATATAATTGAGTTCAAGTGAAAGTTATGAAATAAAACCTAGAATTTGTTGAAGAAATGAATGTAGTAGGAAATATAAAACCTATATTAAGGTCATATGTTGAAGTTATTCAACGAAGAGATTTGATGAAAACCTAAGTAAGGTAAGGTTTCGGTGATTCCGAGGATGGAATCCTTATAAGGAGGGAAGAATGTGACGAATGAATTGTTTGAGTTGTGATTCTGGGGACAGAATCCTTGTAAGGAGGGAATGATGTAACAATCCAAAATTTTATTTGTAATTTAAAATATTTATTAAATTAAATAAATATTTTATTTATGTGGTTGTTGTTAGTATATATTTGTGAATTGAATTTATTAGATAATACTATAATTTAATTTAACAGCTAGAGAGTTGTTAAAGATTACATGAGTTGCTTTATTGTTGTCGTAATTTAATAATTAAAGTGATATATTAATTATTAAATAAAATTATAATGAGATTATAATTTTGTGATATTTGTTAAGTGAGAAATTTATTTAGTATGTGGTAATTAGTTTATTTAATTAAGATTGGATATGGAAATCCAAGTAAACAATGCGGGACAATAAACTATATTATAAATGACTTATGAAAATAAATTAAAAGAATTTTAATTTGGTTTTACCAAATAAAGCCTTAGAGATTTTAAAATTCTTGTTTTAATCTTGTTTTGCCAAACAAGGTTTAAGGAATGATTAAGTCATTATTTTAAGTGGTTTTACCAAACAAGGCATAAGGGTTGTAAGTTACTAATTTTTAAAGTGGTTTAGCCAAACAAGCCTTATGGCTTTTGGTTTTCAAATAATATAACTGACATCAGTTATATATGTAATTATGTTGTATATTAATAGGTATTATAAGTATACGTATATTATATTATCATATATCAGTTTATATTACGTATTGGTAAAAGAGAAAGGAAGAACAAAGAGAAAGAAGAGAATACAAAGAAGAAGAAGAAAAAGAAGAAGGGGAAATCATTATCTCCATCTTTTCTCTTAATTCAACCTAGAAAGGTATCAAACTAACTCTTATACTAAATTAAGATGTTTTGTATTTAGTCTTTGTAAAATTAGGTATTAATGATTGTGAATTTATATGCATATATGGTGTTCATATGTTTTCATGTATACGCTTACATGAGATTTTTTATAGTTGTTCAAAGGTTTCAATTCACAAAGATATAATGAACATGATGAAATCATGTTCATATTGTTTGATTATGAGTTATATGGTTGTTCTACCAATTCAATCCATGTAATTTTGATAAACAAGAAAAATTTTGTTTATAATGATTTTCTGTGAATTAATTTCTGAAAAATGGCTTTTGAAACTATCAAATTGGTGTTTGGTTATGATTTATTGTTAAAAATTGATCATGTATTATGTTAGTGTGTTAAGAATATGAGTTATCACAATTGGAATTACTTGAATTGGTTTAAAAAAGAATTCACAGTGAAGAATTTCGCTATGAATGTTAAAAGAAGAGGAAATAAGAGAAATAGTGAAATAAAAGGTTGTAATCTTTGATGTTTATGTGGTTAGAAACGTGTTAGAAACATTAGTTTATGTTTCTGTAAACATATTACACCTTGGGTAGGTTGGTATGGTTGTTAGAAAGGAGTTTGTAGGCCTAATTTGGCTTTCTGTAGTGTTTGGGATGAAAACTGATCGGACATGTTTTACTAAAATGAACATTTCTTTTTCATACGAACTCCGATTGAGGTGATTCCAGATGAACCGGAACGAGGATGAGTAGACCTACAACGTTTGTTCTTTAAGTTGTTCAATTTGATGTCAGGAACAGTGGTCAAAATGGTCATCTTTAGGACTGTTGTGTTTTCGGAGGCAATCAGAGGGCGTCAGACATGCACGTATGCATGTGTAGTGCTTCTGATGATAAAAGATGTTGTTCTAAGTTATAAAACATGAATGTTGGTAAACATAATGATGCTTAACATTAATAAATAATGTATTAGATAAGTTATAGAAGTATAATAAGCATACACAAGAGAGACATATCGGGAGTGTGACGAATAAACGTCAAAACATTGTAATAAGTGTTAATGAACGTAAAAAGTGTTTTAAGTCAAATGAAATGGATATTATAAAATATGAAATGGGTTTAATATAAACCAATAATGATTCCTAGCAAGATTTAAACACTTGAATGAATTTTGATTATTACATAAGTCGAAAAGTTAACACAATCTAATTGAACAGTGTGTTCTAATTAATAAGAAAGATTATGAGATGTGGAGTAGAGTTTACATTACAATTACTATGTGTTGTTATGTGACTAATAGTTGATGTGTATGATTATATAATTGTGTAGGGCATGTGAAGTGTAGATAACTGTAAGCTGTTAAACCGTTATTGGTAAACAACAATCAAGGCAAGTCTTTGAGTTCTTATTTGTTATGTGAACTTGATGATGAATTATTTTACATATTTATTGCAAAGAGCATGATGTGTTCTATATATATTGAAAGTATGAAACGTTAAAGTCAATTTATAACTACGTTGATTGAATAGTGAATGTTGATTGAGTAAGAAACTCAATCTTTATACTTGTTATATGAAATGCAGCGTGTATGTTGTGTTAGTCCAATGTTTATTAGATATATGTTGAGTATGTTATTATGTGCTATGTGATGCATAAAAACTATTAGATTTTGCTGGGTTGTTGAGCTCAACCTTGCAAAGAACCATTTTGGCAGGTTAAAGATTTAAGGTAAGGATATATGCTACATGAATAATAGAGATCCATATTCACGAAGATTACTTATGTTTTATGGGAAATGTATTTAATATTTTGAATGTTACATGTTGTTGAATTTTAAGTTGAGTTATCCAGTGTATATGGTTACCTATTTTTGATGTAAGACTTTGTATAGTCATTTTGTTGTAACGATTCATGATATAAATTTGAATCGAAGAGATGTAATGTAAAGGTTGCGATTTAGGGCAATAAAGAAGGAAATGTATAAAATTTTTAAATATTCCGCATTTATAGTGATTTTAATATCGAATAATGATGTAAAGATAGATTAAAGTTGTATTGTTAATGATCGAGAAGGAGAATATTACTGTATGAATTTTGGGGTCGTTACAATTGGTTGTTTTGCTCAAAGAATTACACAAGTCAACTCAGGGTCCAAAAATACCCATCCACACAAAACCCTCTACACATGGAGGAATTCAGGGTCCAGACAAAGAAGTTCCAGCACCTGAGTATCAGACTGATAAAACCAACAAAACCCCTGAAATCACCCATCTTAAAGAAGATTAAGACATCGGTGATATCCGGAAGAAGGTTTCATAAATGGAAGAAACCATTCGGTCCATCAAAGGAATTGGAACACACGAGAGTGTTTCATATTCAGACCTTTGTATCTTCCCCGGGGTTCATTATCCGAAAAAATTCAAGACTCTCGATTTTGAGAAATATGATGGATTGGGAGATCCTTATACCCATTTGAAGGTTTTCATTGGAGAGCTCATATCTTATGCCAAAAATGAAAACTCAGAATGCAACTATTTTAGAAAAATCTGACTGGAGAAGCCAGAGCATGGTACACCAGATTGGATAACTCAAAAATTCATAGCTGGGAGGAGTTAGCCCATGCTTTCCTCAGTCAATACAACTTTCAAACTCAGATGGCTCCAGACCGGTATCAAATCACCAAGGTCAAGAAATAAGTCATTGTGTCATTCAGGGAGTATGCCCAAAGATGGAGGCATCAGGCTACTCAAGTTATCCCATCTATGACCGAGTCTAAAATGGTGACGGCCCTCATAGACATTCAAGAAGCTCCATTTTATGAGAGGGTCCTAGCTAGAATAGGAAAGCCATTCTCAAAAATGATCAAGCAGGGAGAAATGACTGAAATGGGATTCAAGTCAGGAAAGATTCAAGACCTTGACGCATTAAAAGCCATAGCTGAGCACATCCAATTTGGGAGTTATGGGAACAACCCCCGCAGGGTCCATAAGAAGAAAGAAGATGATATTTCCTTGATACTGCAAGGACAAAAAGGTAATCAAAACTTGTTTATTTAGAGGAGAAACTACTCCCCTTTTCAAGCACAGTCTTCAAACCATCCATTACCAAAAAGTGTAGAAGTCAAGCGTACAAGAGTGTTCACACCCTTAGGGGACTCACTCGAAAATATTCTCAAACTTCTGACAGCTCAGAAGAAAATCACTCATCTCTTTCCACCAGCCAGCCCGAGTGGAAAGGGTTTCAATGCAAGCAAGAAGTGTGCTTACCATGCAGGAGCTCCATGCCATGACACTCAGGATTGTTGGGCCCTTAAGCATAAGATCCAGGATTTAATTGACAATGGTGAGATTGTGGTGACCAAGCCCGACCAACCTCACGTTCAAGACAACCTTCTTCCTCAATATAAGGAAGAGGAGGTTAACATGATCAAGTGGAGTGGTGCAGAAAGCTCCAAATACTTCAAACATATAGGTGGTTCATCCCAAATCAACAAGTATAGTTCTGACAAATGGGATTATTCATAATTCATGTTCATAATGGAACGATAGTTAAAGTCTCTTGGCGAACAAGTCAATCAATTGGCAGAACTGGTGGTTCATCAACACCAAGCCACACGTCAGTTGTTTAGTCAGGAGCATGCTAGTCTCCTTTCTCTTATCATAAGTACTCGACCACTTACGCAGAAAAGTGAAACATTGGAGGAAAAGATTACTAGAAAAACAAAAGCTAAAGCCCGTCGGGATTTCGTCAACAAAATGGAATTCACCTATTTAGGCCAGCCGATGGAAGAGATATTGCAGATGCTGATTAATGAGGAAAAATCACAACACTGCTACCTCCAGTCAACCCACGCTCAAAGCGGTTTGATGCTAATGGAGTATGCCAATACCACTCCCACTTTCGCGGTCACAGCACGGAGGAATGTTGGGCACTTCGCTATCTTATTCAAAACATGATTGACAGTGGTGACCTGCAAATGGCAGATAACAACAGTCGATCATGCCAACAAATGGTAGATTGACAAGATATTTGTGTATTCATCAATGGTCATGATCATGCCAACAACTGTCCATCAATGCACTACGGGCCAATGAGGACTTTTACCACATCATTTGTAAAATTACGGTCATGATTATACCGAATAATCCCTGGTCATAATCATACCAAGTCCATCTATGCACTACAGGCCATGGATGACTTTCAACATAATATAAATATGAGGATGATGACAATGATATAAGAATTCAATAAAACAAGTTCAAGGATAAATTTTTAAAGATTTATAATTTAATTTATCCAGAATTCAATATTGTTCAAATTGTCAACATGATACTACTTTGTGGAGTAAAATTCAAGAATGATAATGTATCAAAAATGATTTGGACCGAAAAGAAATCAATTTTTGTTATGAATAGTACTCCGGGTGAATAGTTCTCGGGTGAATAGTACCTCGTGAATAGTACTTCGGGAATAGTACTCCGTGAATAGTACTCGTAAATAGCACTTTATGAATAGTACCCGTGAATAGTACTTTTGTGAATAGTACCGTATAAATGGATAGTACTCATGGACAGTACTCCAACATGAAAAATTTAAAATTTAACAAGAATGTGCAGAAAATATCCTTGTGAAGTGATACTAGATGAAGCGCAGATTTCAAGGATATTATACTAATTTCACGGAATATAGAAGTAATACTTTAACTGAATGATAGTATAATACGAGACGAAATAATATTACTCACAAACTACAGAGTATGAAAGAAAATATTTTTCCTATGAATACTAAACAAAATAATATCCCTTACCTCAGAAGAAGACTGGATACTTAAATAGTGAGGTAGCAGACTTCTCTTTTACTTTCTCTCTAAAGCTTCTCTCATTATAAATGCCCTTGTGAGTCTTAGTGAATTGGTGAGAATGAAGGAAGAATGAGCTTCTATTTATAGGAAAACATAGTTTCGATAATTACACGTTTTGAGGCTCGAAATATTATGGTATAATACCTTCATCTTTTCCTTTATTTTTAATTTAGTCCTACAAGTATTATCAAACTTGCACCACCTCCCCTAATATTACATCTTGTGAATCAATAGTACAATCATGTGAATCAATAGTACAATCATGTGAAAAAATAATTATAGTATAGTACATTCATCTATACCTCTATTTTTAATTTAGTCATACAAGTATTATCAATCTTGCACCACCTCCCCTAATAGTACATGCATTTGAATCAATAGTACACACATGTGAACAAATAGTTACAAGCATGAGAATTAATAGCAATTAATTGCTCATTTATTCGATTAATTACCCGATTGATCAATATAACCTCCAGACATCCATTATTATCGAAATAGATGTCGATTTCTACTAACACTAATAATCCCAACACAATGGAGCTATCAATTTCATCTTTAATCAATATGAACTTTTTCATTATTAATATTATAACTCACAATAATTAACAACTAGGTCGTTCCCAGGAAAGAGGGGGCTTTCTGATAAGGATTTCTCCTTATTGGCGCGTAATTAAGTGACCAAACCTCTCCTTGACAGAACTTCTAGACATTGTCAATATTGCAAATAATAATATGAATAACTTTGTCGTCTCAATTATTGATTTAATAATATAAAATATTATGCAGACGATACTGTGATAATAATTGAATTAATACTATGAAAGATATTATGCAGCAATTAATTATAGCAATAATTGAGTATAACTGAGTGACTTCTCATGTAAGCATCAATAATCAATATCGTGTGCTACTATGCAACCACAGCAGACATTATTCAGATTTTTACCACCGGGTAGTTTAACAGCTTTAACGGTAAAAACATTCGCCGTTATTTTATAAAAAGATAATTACGTGCTTTCTAACTACGACAATACTTCCGCTATTAGGGTCCACCAATGATTGTGCTTGCCGTCATTTAATATTCCCCACCAATCGAATATTATATAACCATTTACTTACTTTGAAAAATTTGTAAATAATACCCACAACTATAACATTATATCAAATCCACACCATAATATTCAAAAATATATTTCGAGAAAAATTAATCTTTATTCATAAAAGTTGGGGTCTTACATGTTGGGGCAATTAAATATTGAAACTTGGTGCATGTGGGCATAATTAGGATGAGATGCATACTCCTAGGATGTAGAATAGGTTGATCCCCTATCCCACATCTAAACAAAATTTCTAAGTCTTTGTGATTGACAGAAATAAAAAGTCTAGAAATGGTTGAAATAAAAATTCCAGAAATGATAACAACAATCAGTTGACTTTTAAACTGTTATACTTCTTCAAATCATATATTATTATAAATATAAAACCTGCTGAGCATGTCATAGCTCACCCTTGCAAATTATTTCCTTTGCAGTATTAGATGGTAACCCTGGCACATATGGAGTAAATAAAGGGAAGTGTCCCTGTTTAGATTAGCTTATATTACTGTCTAGCTGAATGTAATACATTGTAATAAGAAATTATTTATGAAGAATCATGTAATTGAATCTTAATATATGATATATATATATATAACATCTTTTATTTCTACAACTGTGTTTTCTTTACATATATAGATGTAATTAGAATTTTTAATCTAGTTTGAGATCCTTCAGAACTATTTATCTAAGTGAGGGTATTGACAACATGGACTGTTCATGTTGTTATTGATACTCTTGATTTCATATAGATAGGTACTATCGATACAATAGTGTAATTTGCATGATATAGACTATACATCTGAGTGAGGGTATTGGTAATATGGATTGTTCACGTTATTACTGGTATTCTGAATTTCGGATAGATAGATACTATTCGCAGATACATTTCATATATCCAAGTTAGGGTATCCAAACACAGCAATAGTTCTCCTCAAAATTGTTATCTGTTATGGGATACTATGAATCTTGGATATATGGGAATTGCATCTTGTTATAATTGTATAGTCACTCAATTAGATATAAGCATAGAATCGGATACCATGGGCGTATAAATTTTAATGAATTATATACATTGACTAGTAGTAAGCACCATATCGAATACCGTGGGAGTATAGATATGGGGGCATTACATTAATGGTATCAGAGCTATTAAGGCTATAGATATAAGGAAGAGAAATCTTAGTATATAGTCTTCGAGTCTGTAAAAATATGAAATTACTCATAAAAATAACATTATAAATATTATGTTTATGTAAATTTCTATACAAGTAATAAAGGAGTTTAATTTTATATGATGGCCAACTCCAGTGCAGAGGAAATGTTAAAAGTAAATAATCCACCACAAATTAAGTCATTTATAGCTAGTGATGCAGAGGATGAAGAATTGCTTCATGATCAACAACTGCTAGATGTTGAGGAAGAGGAAGATCCAGTAACAGGACAATTAATGAGCATGATTAAGCAATGGCATCACTAATGCAAAAATCTTAGTATATATGATAATAATAAAATGAATTTTAGGGCACACTTAGTCGAGGGAATGTTAGAGCATGAAAGGGGAACCAATAATCGACTGAAAGTACAATGGCACCATGCACAAAGGGGCAGAAAGGAAATACAGTCAAGGCTACTTAAATCTGCTCTGGGTACTCGAGATGTCTTCAATGATTTGCAGCACCGAGTAGTTTGATATCCAGTAGAAGAGAAGAAAACTGCCTATCTGATAGATCGATCTGTGGTATGCCACATGATCCAGGATTCCTTCGATGACGTTAATGAATTCTAAAGTGTAGTATAGAAGTCTGAATGCTCTGTACTAATAGGAATAAAAGAGCATTTGAAGTTTGTATTATAGGTGGTAGTAAGTATAAACTACTAGTTATCTATGTATGTATTTTGTGACATATGAATAAAGATATGTTTGTGTTATTCAAATTCTTATGTGGATTTTTCTTGTTTTATATAGAATCATGCCATCAACCAGAAGACCTCAATAAGAGATAGATAATGATGTTAATCCTACCCAAGGTTAGTAGAACTTTTGTTAGGTGCTATGAATAGACCCATAACCCACAACACTCCATTTAAGGATTTTAAATTAGTTGGTCCACCCGAATTCAAAGGTACATTAGAACCTGTCGATGCACAAATCTGGATTACTGAAATAGAAAAATTCTTCTTAGTAATAAATGTTAATAATAATCAAAAGACAACTTTTGTAACTTTTTTCTTGAAAGGTGAGGCGAATTACTGGTGGGAATCAACTAATGGTCGGGTAGAAACTAAAATTGTGCCTTAGGATAGATTCAAAGAATTGTTCTTTGAAAATTATTTTTCCCATCTTTGAAGGATCGTATGGAGGTACGATTCCTAGAATTGAAACAAGGAGACCTAACTGTATCTCAGTATACGACCAAATTTAATGAACTATCCAGGTTTGCTCCACACCAAGTCAATACTGAACTTAGGAAGACTCGGAGGTATCATTAAGGTTTGAAATCTCAGATACGAAGTAAATTATCTATATTCCAACTAAAAACTTTTTTCAAAATAGTCGAGAAAACTTCTATAGCTGAGAGTGAAAACGAGAATCTCATCAAATTTCATCAGAAAAAGAAGAATCAAAATAAGAAGGGAAAATCTAAGACCGAACCCAGTTCAGGTGGGATTAATAATAAAAGGAAATGGGATACTACTTTTTCTAACAATCTGGGGAAAAAGGTAGCTAATAATAATTAGAGAGAACCTTGTCCTACATGTGGGGGAAAACGTAAAGGAGTATGTTTTAAAATTATAAATAAATGTTACAATTGTGGACAAGTGGGACACTTTTCTCCACAGTGTCCTCTCCCTAATAAAAATAAATGTTTCAACTGTGGTTCATCGGAACATTTAGCAAGGAACTGTACCAAACCCAGGAACCATGGAGGAAAGGGGAATAGAGTACCAGAGAATAACAATAATTAGTCAACAGTAGCTGTAGTTGGAGCTTAGAGTCGACCATCCGCGAGAACATTTAATATGTCGGTGAGGGATGATGTTGCTTCACAGGACGTGATGACTGGTATCATCCCTATCAACACTTTAAATGGATATGTGTTATTCGATTTTGGTGCTACTTGTTACTTTGTGTCTAATAGTTTTTCTAAAAACTTGAATATACCATGTGAAAATTTAGACATACCGTTCTATGTAAAAATTGCAAACAATGAAAAGATTAATGTTAAAACTATATATAGGAACAGTAATGTGGATATAAAGGGACACAATTTTCTGGTAAATCTTATTCCAATTCAATATGGAGAATTTGATGTAATCTTAGGAATGTATTGGTTAATTAACCATAACGCGATGATTAATTGTCATCAAAAATGTATAAACCTATTGACTGCATCGAAGTCAAAGGTAGTGTTCAACGGAGGTTGTTCACCTAAGCAATCTCGATGTTTGACCATAACTCAGGCAGAAAGGTTACTTAGAAAAGGTTGTTTAGGATATTTGGCCTATATAGTTGATACTCGACATGAAGGAGTAAAACTAGATCAGATACCTATAGTTAAGGAATTTCCCGATGAATTCAGATGACTTACCAGGTCTACCTCCAGAAAAGGAAATCAAGTTTGTCATTGATCTTGCACTGGGAACGGCACCAGTTTCTATGGCACCATATAGAATGGCACTTGTAGAACTGAAAGAGTTACTAGTACAACTACAAGAACTCTTAGATAAAAAGTACATACAACCTAGTGTTTCACCTTGGGGAGCACCAGTATTGTTTGTAAAGAAGAAGGATGGAACCATGAGGTTATGTATAGACTACAGTGAATTAAATAAATTAACCATTAAGAATAAATATATTTTACCAAGAATTGATTATTTGTTTAACCAATTAAAGGGGGCCGAACACTTTTCAAAAATTGACCTTAGGACAGGTTATCATCAGTTAAAGGTAAGAAACGAAGATGTGTTGAAGATAGCATTTAGGACACGCTATGGACATTATAAATTTCTTGTGATGTCTTTTGGTTTGACAAAAGCACAGACAACATTTATGGACTTAATGACTCAAGTATTTAAACGATGCTTAGACAATTTTTTTGTAGTGTTTATCGACGATATTCTGGTATACTCAAAAACACGGGAAGAACATGTTGGACACTTGAGAGTCGTTTTGGAGATATTACGAAAGGAACAACTTTATGAAAAGTTTTCCAAGTGTGAATTCTGGTTAAAGAGAGTTCAATTTTTAGGTCACGTAATTGACAAAAATGGAATATCCATAGATCCAACTAAGATTGAAACAGTTATGAATTAGGAACAACCAACAACTCCAACAGAAGTAAGAAGTTTTCTCGGTTTAGCGGGTTATTATCGACGGTTCATAAAAGATTTTTCAAAAATAGCAACCCCACTAACCAATTTAACTCGAAAGACGATGAAATACGCCCGGCGGATATAAATGTGAAGAGAGCTTCAAGAGTTGAAGAAGCGAAATCGGTGAGCATGGCTCCAAAGTTGTCCTTACCGATGATACAGAGAGGCCTTGTAGTATTTAGTGATGCGTCACACAGAGGTTTAAGGTGTGTGTTGATGCAACATGGGAAAGTGATTGCTTATGCATCACAACAACTCAAAGATTATAAGAAGAGTTATCCTACTCATGACCTAGAGTTAGCCGTGGTTCTTTTTGTCCTGAAAATTTGGAGGCATTACTTGTACGGGGGGAAGTGTGAGATATATACAGATCACAAAAGTCTGAAATATATTTTTACACAAAAGGAGTTAAACTTAAGGCAGAGGAGATGGTTAGAACTGATAAAGGATTTTGATTGTGAAATCTTATATCATCCCAGTAAATCCAATGTCATAGCTGATGTGTTAAGTAGAAAGAATCAAGAAAAGTTGAACGTAATAACCACCCATGAAAGGTTAATAAAAGATTTTGAAAAACTAGAAATTGAGGTGGGTTGTCCAACTACCTCTACCCAAAAGTTATTCATTCTAGAGGGAGTTTTGTCTCTACTTGATAGAATCAAAGAGATTCAAGAGAAAGATGAAGAATGTCAAAAATGTAAGTCAAATATAACTCATATCAAGAATAACAAATTCTGAATAGACAAAGATGGAATAATAAGATATGAAGATAGGATTTGGGTTCCGTTAAATCAAGCATTAAAAGATGAAATCTTAAACGAAGCTCATAATTCTAAATTTATCATACATCCGGGCAATACTAAAATGTACAAGGACTTAAGTCGACACTTTTGTGGTCAAATATGAAAAGAGAGATAGCTGAAAGGGTAAGCAAATGTCTCAAGTGTCAAAGGGTTAAGGTAGAACATCAAAAGCCGAGCGGTTTACTTCAACCCTTACCAATTCCTGAGTGGAAGTGGGAACATATAAACATGAACTTCGTGGAAGGCCTTCCAGCTACACAGAAGGGCCACAATGCCATTTGGGTAATAGTTGACTGTTTAACAAAATTAGCTCACTTCTTACCTATTAAAGTTACTTATAACTTAGACCAACTTGCCAAGCTATATATTAATAAAATCATCTCTAGGAATGGAGTACCTGTTTCTATAGTGTCGGATCGAGATCAACGTTTTACCTCAATTTTTTGGAAGAGCCTTCAAAAACACTTAGGAACACAATTAAGATTAAGTACAACTTATAACCCTCAAACTGCTAGGAAAAGTGAGAGAACTATTCAAACATTAGAGGATATGTTGAGAACTTGTATCATAGACTTCAAAGGAAGTTCAGAAGATCAGTTACCTTTAGTAGAATTTGTTTACAACAACAATTACCATGCTAGCATAGGTATGCCACCTTATGAAACCTTATATAGGACGAAATGTAGAACACCTTTGTGTTGGGATGAAGTCATGGAAAGACAAATGCTAGGACCTGAAATAATCCAACAAACTACTAAGACGATCAGAATTATACGTGGACGATTGCAAGCATCTCAAGATCGACAAAAGAAAATCGTTTATCCATATCGTCAATAATGAAACTTTAGCGTTGGAAGCCACGTATTCTTGAAAGTGTCCCCTTGGAAGGGCAAGATACATTTTGGTATGAAAGGAAAACTCAGTCCGAGATTTATTGAGAAGGATAAGTGAAGTTGCTTATGAAATAGCACTACATCCTAAGTTAAATCATATTCATAATGTGTTTCATGTTTCCGTATTACGACCATACAAACCTGATTATAAACACTTTATAAATTATAAGCCGATCCAAATCGAAGAAGCTCTTTCTTATGTAAAAGAACATGTGTAGATCATCGATCGTAAAGAGCAAGTCTTGAGGAATAAAGTTATAGCATCAATCAAAGTGATCTAGAGGAATTGGAATGTTAAAGAGGCTACATGAGAGCTCGAAGTAAAATGTGAGAGAACTATCCCCAACTGTTTACTTAACTTATACTGTAATTTCAAGGATGAAATTCTTATTATTGGGAGTGAATGTGAAACCCCAAAACCCAAATAAGACTCGGTTATATAAATTCAGTTATATTAATAAAATATCTTCGTTCTGAAAGTGTTTTATGTTATTATATACTTTGTTTAACAAATTAGGTCAAAAAAAATTTGTCCGAAAATTGACGTGCTTGACACGTCGTGCTTAAAATTTTTCTTCCGAAAACGGACTTTTCGGTATATATGTTTTGACAAGCTGCTTTGTCATGCTTACACTAACAAAATGCTTTGTCGTGCTTGTTAGGATTTGTGATCTAAGTTAGGAACCTAGATTACAAACTTTAACCCTAATTTATAAACCCTAACCCTAATTAGCTAGACTAAACCCTAATTAGGCTATCCTAACACCTAATTATAATTGCTAAACTTCAATTAGGTACCAATAAACATCATTAAGCAACCCTAATCATAAAAAACAAAACCCTAATCAAGATTAAAGAGGATTAGGGCATAATTAAACTAGTAATTTGATCAACTAGCTAACAAGTACGTTAGGAGTCATCAACACAAGTTCCAAAACATCACATGACCTGCTTCCAAACTCCTAAGCAGCATTAGAGACATAGATCAAATATTTTGAGAGACAAGTAGGTGATTAAATGACCAAAAATCCTAGTTTGAAAATTCTATAAAAGGCAGCCTTAGTTCAGTGCAAACCCATAAATTTTATAAGCCTAAACATTCTTATAACCTACCTAAAAAAGCCTTGGTGATAGCAACAACAGATTCAGTAGCCATAAATCAAAATCAAGCAAGAAAAGGTGTAAACCCTAATTTTAAGCTAGATCTTTGATGCTATGTTTAATCTGTTGTTTAGATGTTTAGATATATGTAATAACATGTTAGAAAGTATGCTAAATTGATAGAACATGTTTTTATAACGTCTAGATGCATCAAAATAGTGTTTTAAGCAAACTGAAAATTTTGGAAAAACAGGTCCGACAGTCGAATGTCAGAGCCTGTAGATCTGTGTATGTAAATAGTGTTAGGTTTGTAATATTCATGTGCGCAATCAAATTGCATAAAAGTGCGGAAGCGTGTAAAAAATCAGAGTTTAAAAAATTTACAAACCATATACCCGGATCACCCTTTATGCACAATTATTAATTAAACGAAAAGATAAAGAATAAATCATACCCTTGAAGATCGAGCTTCCTCAGGTACAAGTTCACCTCCAAATCCTTTCGCGTTCAATCTTGAATCCACCGGGTTTGGTTCCTTCCTTTGATCAACGTTAGCCACCCAAATGTTTGGCCTCTAGAGGTGATCCACCAAGGAAGAAGAAAATTCAAGAAGAAGGGGTGGTTGGCTAAACCCTAGTTTTTCTATCTCTATAGAAAGGGTGTACTCTCCCAACAATTGGAATTATTACGTATGTTGAAAAAAGTCAACAACCCATCCCACCTATAATAAGACTCCTCTTATTTATAGATGTGGGCAACCCACCTTAACAATTAAGGAATTGGGTTTTAATTAATTAATTCTTTTAATTAATTAAGCTCCCTAATCTTATTAGGGATAATTAATTAAACTCTTTTAATTAATTTTCCTTCCTAATCCAATTAGGAATAAATGAGAGTACTTATATTAAATTAATTCCTAAACTCTTTTAGAAATTAAAATAATAATAATTGTAATAATAT
The DNA here is from genome assembly GCA_020205615.1 of Panax quinquefolius. NCBI lineage: Eukaryota > Viridiplantae > Streptophyta > Magnoliopsida > Apiales > Araliaceae > Panax > Panax quinquefolius. The sequence goes on from CM035165.1 coordinate 73,469,267, forward strand.
TAATAAGACTCCTCTTATTAATTTATATTTAATATTTCTAAAATATTAAATAATAAATATTAAGCTATTTAATTTATTCTATCACCATAGATTAAATTAAATATACATAACATATTATTACGATTATGCCATTAACTTCTTAAATAATTATTCTTCCTTTTATGGTGTGACCTTTTAGGTTCTCCATATTAAACCTATTTGTGAATAAATCAATTAGAACAATTCTAATCTTATTTAAATAAATAAATTAAAAAATTAATTTATTTAAATAATATTTATTCTACAATAGGGATAAGCCTCCCTAATGATCAACGACTTTCCGTATAATATAGATTTCAACATTAATCATTTAAGAACCTTTGAGTAAATAGTTACTGCATAATTCAATCCTTCCACCATACAATGTCCCAATTAAATATAAGACATGGAATTACTTTGTCAAGTCTTATTTTATTTAATTATATGTATTTCGACTCTTAAATGCACAACTCAAATAATGCAAATTAGAAACTCCTCTCTAATTTCATTCTACCTTAACCCAAGGACTCTTGGGTTGTCATTTATCGAATCACATAGGACATTTCTCTTCTTTTATTAGAAGTGGTAGATTCTTTATTGATCATACATTATCTCCATGTACAACTTATTATACCCAAGCATACCCTTTGATATACCCTAAGGGTCTTAAGGAATAAGTCAAAGTATAACTCATCATACACAAGATACTATGATGATCTCAAGTCCAAGGATTACTTGTACTTACTATCACTACTGAGAATTCCTATTGACGGTGCAAATAAAACTCCATTAGGTATTCCTTAGCGAGCCACGTTCTCAAAGAACTTATTCTCTAATAAGCACCTACATACTTGCTTTAGTGTCTCCACACAAATGATCATGAGATCAATCATCCTCATCCAATGAGCAAGCAACGTATGTACCAATCTATCCGGATTCACTAATCCCCAATTTAGTAATCCAATGATTGGGAACTATTTTAGTTTTAAGCTTTCTAAGAATTTAGATCTCATTAGAATGATCATCATCATTATTCTAAAAGCATTGCTTAAAACTATGGGTTTATCACATATTATAAAAGCAAAGATCATGTAGATAATTAAAAGCCTTTAATAAATTAATACTTTTTATTAATAAATGAATAAGATTGTTACAAAGTATATGCTTTATCATCAAACATGATTGGCTTGTGTGCATATTACTTTCAATCTCCCACTTGCACTAAAGCCAATCGTCATGGTAACTCATACTCTTCTTCTCTAAGTGACGATTATCCTGCTATTGGATAAGCTTTAGTTAATGGATATGTAATGTTGTTCTTGAGAGTCTACTATCTCTATAGTGATTTCCCATCTTTCAATGATTCTAATAATCAAATGAAAGTGCCACAACACATGTTTAGATCCAAGATGAGACTTAGAACTATTCCTAGTTACAGAATGAACTTTAATCCAAACAATCAACTTGAAGCTTCATTTATAGCTATATACTTTGTCTTTATCACTAAACTAGCAACTCTTTGCTGTTTGGAACCTTTCCAATTCACTGCACCACTATTCAAGGTAACACTTTACCTTAAAGTGGATTTTCGGTCGTCTTGGTCTGTCTGAAAAACTTGAGTCTGTAAAGCCCTCTAGTTTTAATTCAGACCCACCATGTATGCTCACATCCTTAGTCTTCGGTTATGAACTTTAAGATGTTTTTCACCGCCTTTGTGATCTTCTCCGAATATGACCGATCAACATCGTGTCTCGTATATTTCATTGCATACATGATTGTCACTCATGCGATCTCTCTTCTTTGGAGTCTATGGGGACTATTAAGAGAGATACACTCCATAGCTCATCGACATGAGACATCTCTTGGAGTTTTCCATGCTAAACGACTTTAGCATCAAATGAATATACGTTACTTGGGTTAAGTTGAGCATCCTTTCAAATCTATCTATATAGATTTATATCCCCAATTAAGATACTCTTCCAAATCATTCATGGAGGAATGTTTAGACAACTTTATCTTTACTGATTGTAGCATTGGTATGTCATTCCTTATCCGTAGTATATCAACATATAATACTAGAAATTTCATGACGCTCCCACTGACCCTTTTGTACACACTAGAATTCTTACCTCATCGAATGTAACTCTGGATCATCATCATCTATGATGTGTACCTCATCATCATCATCCATGATGAATCCATGCCTCCTAGGTATCTTTGGTACTATTCCGTTCTTATTTATTTGTTGTGGTACAATAGGTCTATCTACGAGGTTCTCTTATTTGACCTAAAGTGTTTTGTGGTTCTTGAACTTTTCAAGATCTATTATCCTCCCACTAGCCCCTTTTAATGATAAACGCCTTTATCTTAGAAGGCAGCGTGTTTCGTAACAAACACCTTTTGCTAAGTAGAATTATAGAACATATACCCTAAACTTACTTTAGGATGTCCCACAAATCGACACTTGTCAAATCTTGTCCCAAGCTTATCCTTTTGAAACCTTTTCACATAAGTTGGAACCCCTTATCTTAACAAACTTAAGATTAGGAATCCTCCCTGTCCATAACTTTTATGGAGTCTTGGGGCCGGATTTTGAGGTTACCTTTTCGTAGATATGTAGCCATTTCTAGGACATGACCCTAGAGGGATACTGGAATGTCAGTAAAATCATTATGGACCGCACCATGTCCAACAAGGTACGATTTTTCCATCAGATACATCAATCAATTATTGCGTATCAGGAGGCGTCCATTGTGAGAAAACCATTTGAGATGATCTAAAAACTTATTGCACAAGTATTTATTCCTTGATCTAATCAAAGAATCTTAATACATTGTCAATTTGTTTCAATTCTGAATTATTTGAACCTTTCAAATAATTCACACTTGTATTTCAACAAGTACACACATTCAACTCTTTGAATGATCATCTCCTTTTCTTATACTAATTTGTTCAATATGTAAAATTATTTTCATGTAAGTCAAGTATACAAAATTTATTAAGTAATATTCGATTCTATACAAAACATTATCATTATAAATAGAACAACAATTGTTCTTAATTATAATACCAAAAATTTTATTGTCCAATAATAAAATGGAAATAATGTTTCTAACAAGAATTGGAATACAATAACAACTTATTGACTTAATAGATTTGCCCGTAGGCATTGCTAAACTATAAGTTTCTATGGCTAATGTAGCAACCTTTGCTTCATTTCCCACACATAGGATTACTTATCTTTGTTTAACTTTCTACTACCTTGGTCCTTCATAAATCTATATTTATTATAACCAAAGCTCAGATCCAATACCCAAGTAGAACCTTGACTTAAAGAAAAATTTATTTCAATCATGAACCAAAACTGTATTGTAACCGAAACTTCACTAAGCTTCTTTAGTTAGCCTCTGCAAGACGCTTCTCGCAGTTTCTTTCCAAAGTCCCAGGGCTTATAGCAGTGGGAAGCAAACTCCTTTGCTATCCATATCAGTTTTGTTCTTATTATCCTTTGTTTTTGCCTTTCTATTTACCTTCTTAGAATCGTTCTTCTTTTTCAGAAGATCCTTTGGCCCCTACTAGTAAGACATGGTCTTTCTTGGTTGAAAGTGACTCTCAACATTTTTCAACATGTTAAGCAAATCAAAGAAAGTCGATATCTAGCTTGTTCATATGAAAAATTCACAACAATTGTGAAAAGGAGTCCGGAGTGAGTGCAAGATCAAATCTTGGCTCAACTCTCCATCCATGACAAAACCCAGTTGTCCTAATTGATCAATCAAATTGATCATGTTAAGAACTTTATCTCAGATCTTTGTCACTCATGGTCATTCTAGATCGGAAGAGCTCCTTAGATATCGATATCTATCGGTCCCACTTTCCTCACCATCAACTACTTGATGTGCGGGAATATAGTAGAAGCATCCATGGTTTCATCTTGTGGCGAAGCTCGTTACACATAGATGCGAGCATGATGGATTGAGCCAATCGTGCATCATCTTGCCACTTTCTAAAAGTAGCAATGTCTTCCTCGGAGGCATTGTCTGCGCAACCATTCTTGAGGATAGGCGTATTAAGGACATAAGATAGCTTTTCATTTATGAGAACTATTCTCAAATTCCTTAACCAATCCATTTAATTCGATTCGGTTAATTTAGCATCAAATATGCTTCATGATGATAGTAATTTTAGACATTGCAAAATTACGTAAAATGAATTTGTAATTAACAACATTTTAACATACATTCTTTTATTAATTACCAAAATAAATTAGGTCTTGTTTTAAATTGGTATCTCCCACTATTTTCTTCAAACTATATTACCCTCACTTATATAGTTCGGCAAAAATCTAATTAAAGATTTGCTAGTGAGAATAAGGATCCCATTTCAAATGTATATAGCCTTGTGGTGACACAAACAAACTATATATAAATAAATAGGTAGACAACTCTTGTCAATTACATCAACTATCTGACTCCTTGTATTTTGCCTCTTAGATTATTTTGATCAAGTGGTGGCACATCCAAATCAAAATTATCCAAGTTAAGTCCAACCTAGCACTCCATATATTCAAAAAGAAAATATCATCCTTGTGGTGACACAACAAAACAATATTGTTCAATTTTCTTTATAAGCATCAAATGTGATAAATTAACATCTTAAATACTTAATACTTGCCTTGTGGTGACACAACAAACTCATATTAAATATTTAATACTCTATTAATTTTATCATGCTAGAAAGCGACGTTCGATATTCCAAATATCTTTGAACGCTTAGGACTTAATATAAAAAAAATTGAGGGTTTGTTATTAATTTGTCTCATCTTGTTTAGCGGCATTTACATATATATATAAAATACGCGTCATATTAATGAACATGCGAAGCATGTTTGCATAATATATAATATATATAGTATAAGCATGCACATATAGAATACTATATTCTACCCGATTGATTATGGACTTTTATTCTAGTTTGGTTCACTAGAGCCACCAAGTGAACCAAAAGGTCAAACCCTAGGGGTGCAAGAAATAATATTTAAATATAACTATTATATTTAAACCCGGGCTCTATTACAAACGGGTCTTCAAGCGCTTCTTGTCCCTTGATCTCTAATTCTTCAAAATTAATTCTAAATATTCCTATTACAAAACTATTTTAAAATAAATAGAAACCTTGATCGTAATCAAGGGAAGTACATAGGAGGGAGATAGAATTTACATTAAGAAAAATTAGAGAAGACGAAGTGCAGACCCCATTTAATAAAACCCATACATTCATGCATCCAACTAAAATAAATCCAATCGCATTTAATTGATAGTCCATAATCAATCCCATTTATTATCATACACATCACCATATGCATCAATAAATAACATTCATCTCATGAATAATAAACATTTAATATATATATTGATATCATTTAATGGGCAAATTTATTTAGTATAAAATCTATTTTTTGAATCAAAATAAACTCCTTTATTTTAATCCAAATTTAAATCAAAATAAAACTATTTTATTTTAATTTATCCAATTTTGAATAAAATAAACTATTTTATTTTAATCAAAATTTTAATCAAAATAAACTCTTTTATTTTAATTAATTATGGAATCCAATTCCATGTATATATATATATAAAAAATCTTTAATTAAAATAAACTCTTTTATTTTAATTAATTATGAAATCCAATTCCATGTAAAAAAAAATATTAAAAGGAAACACAGATTATCTTTCCTATTCACAAATAAACTCCTTTATTTTGAATAATATGAAATCTTATTTCATATTTAAATAAACTCCTTTATTTAAGGAAACATGGATTCTCTTTCCTATTCACAAATAAACTCTTTTATTTTGAATAATATGAAATCTTATTTCATATCTAAATAAACTCCTTTATTTAAGGAAAGATGGAATACAATTTCAACTCCAATTATTTATCATGGAATCAAATTCCAACTCTAATTAGTTAGCATGAAATTCTAATTTTAAAATTAAAATAAACTCTTTTATTTTAATATTAAAATAAACCTTTATTTTAAAATTAAAATAAACTTTTAATTTTAATTATAAAATTATTAAAATTAAAATAAAACTTTATATTTTAATATTAAAATAAACCTTTTATTTTAAAATTAAAATAAACTTTTATTTTAATTATATAATAATTAAGAATATATATTATATATATATAACTATTATATATATATATATATATATATATATATATATATATATATATATATATATATAAACCAAGTAGGAATAATATATATATATATATATATATATATATATATATATATATATATATATATAACTTCCATGTTGCTGCCTCCTTTTTAACCAAATACATGATAGCATGAATTCTTGCCTCGATTTCCGTGCTGTTTGTTTTCTCAAAACCGGCAGCCTCACTTTTTTTTTTATTTATTTGCAATTACAAGCGACTTTATTACGTTAACATCTTCATTGATTCCTCACCGCCAAATTTTTTATTGATTTCAGTAGTCACGGATTTTCAAACGCAAATCATGCCGATTTTTTTTTTTGATTTCTTTATTAAATTTTATACAATAAAAATATGCCCAATTAAATTGTTCTAAACACATATCAATATACATATCAAATCTGAACAATTAATAATTTGCATAAAAGTTTGGCTCTGATGCCACTGTTAGGTTTGTAATATTCATGTGCGCAATCAAATTGCATAAAAGTGCGGAAGCGTGTAAAAAATCGAGTTTTAAAAAATTTACAAACCATATACCCGGATCACCCTTTATGCACAATTATTAATTAAACGAAAAGATAAAGAATAAATCATACCCTTGAAGATCGAGCTTCCTCACGTACAAGTTCACCTCCAAATCCTTTCGCGTTCAATCTTGAATCCACCGGGTTTGGTTCCTTCCTTTGATCAACGTTAGCCACCCAAATGTTTGGCCTCTAGAGGTGATCCACCAAGGAAGAAGAAAATTCAAGAAGAAGGGGTGGTTGGCTAAACCCTAGTTTTTCTATCTCTATAGAAAGGGTGTACTCTCCCAACAATTGGAATTATTACGTATGTTGAAAAAGTCAACAACCCATCCCACCTATAATAAGACTCCTCTTATTTATAGATGTGGGCAACCCACCTTAACAATTAAGGAATTGGGTTTTAATTAATTAATTCTTTTAATTAATTAAGCTCCCTAATCTTATTAGGGATAATTAATTAAACTCTTTTAATTAATTTTCCTTCCTAATCCAATTAGGAATAAATGAGAGTACTTATATTAAATTAATTCCTAAACTCTTTTAGAAATTAAAATAATAATAATTGTAATAATATTAATAAGACTCCTCTTATTAATTTATATTTAATATTTCTAAAATATTAAATAATAAATATTAAGCTATTTAATTTATTCTATCACCATAGATTAAATTAAATATACATAACATATTATTACGATTATGCCATTAACTTCTTAAATAATTATTCTTCCTTTTATGGTGTGACCCTTTAGGTTCTCCATATTAAACCTATTGTGAATAAATCAATTAGAACAATTCTAATCTTATTTAAATAAATAAATTAAACAATTAATTTATTTAAATAATATTTATTCTACAATAGGGATAAGCCTCCCTAGCGATCAACGACTTTCCGATAATATAGATTTCAACATTAATCATTTAAGAACCTTTGAGTAAATAGTTACCGTGCAATTCAATCCTTCCACCATACAATGTCCCAATTAAATATAAGACATGGAATTACCACAAGTCTTATTTTATTTAATTATATGTATTTCGACTCTTAAATGCACAACTCCAAATAATGCAAATTAGAAACTCCTTTCTAATTTCATTCTCTTTAACCAAGGACTACTGGGTTGTCATTTATCGAATCACATAGGACATTTCTCTTCTTTTATTAGAAGTGGTAGATTCTTTATTGATCATACATTATCTCCATGTACAACTTATTATACCCAAGCATACCTTTTGATATACCCTAAGGGTCTTAAGGAATAAGTCAAAGTATAACTCATCATACACAAGATACTATGATGATCTCAAGTCCAAGGATTACTTGTACTACTATCACTACAGAATTTCTATTGACAGCAAATAAAACTCCATTAGGTATTCCTTAGCGAGCCACGTTCGAAGAACTTATTCTCTAATAAGCACCTACATACTTGCTTTAGTGTCTCACACAAATGATCATGAGATCAATCATCCTCATCCAATGAGCAAGCAACGTGTGTACCAATCTATCCGGATTCACTAATCCCCAATTTAGTAATCCAACGATTGGGAACTATTTTAGTTTTAAGCTTTCTAAGAATTTAGATCTCATTAGAATGATCATCATCATTATTCTAAAAGCATTGCTTAAAACTATGGGTTTATCACATATTATAAAACAGCATCATGTAGATAATTAAAAGCCTTTAATAAATTAATACTTTTTATTAATAAATGAATAAGATTGTTACAAAGTATATGCTTTATCATCAAACATGATTGGCTTGTGTGCATATTACTTTCAAATAGTTAGGTCTATTAATTGTATGTTAGTTATAGTATGACATGAGGTCTTTAATCTGGAAAAGAAAACAGGTTCATTGGAACCATATATTGCAAGATATACGCGGTCAAAAGTGGTTGACCGATCACGAAGTTCTATTTTCTGGGTTACCTAAAAACTCAAGAACATGTTAAACCGGCTACTTTGACCAACCTTTTAATCACTTTCTGTTTAATGTTATAATGAATAATTGTAATGAATTAATACCTTGACATACATACTACATATCTATGACACTCAATCGTTTAAAAAATTCATAGGATTACCAGAATTAATGGTCAAAAGTCGTTGACCGAGCATGACTAAGTTTTCTGGGTTACCTAGAAAACTGATGAACATAAAGAACAACCTTTGGCTGCACTTTGACTAACATAGATCGAGACATTAAATTCATACTCTATCCAAATAAGTGTTACATATATGTACCTTGGTATATAGACTACATATTACAACAAACAAAACACAAATCTATCACACGGATTGAAAGATCTAGAATCTACAAAACCGTTAACCGACCATGACCACTGTTCTGGGTTACCCAGAAATCAAGAACAGCTTTGACAGTGACTTTGAGCCTCTATAACTTCTTGTTATATATAGGTTAAAGCATGAAATTGGTATGATGGTGTACTACTGCATGAGTACTATAACACCCATATACTTCTAAACCCAGAATCATTAACAATAGAGAATTAGATTAAGGTCAAAGTGGTCTCTAGGCCATGACCAACTGATTCCCACAAACTCAAGAACAACTATAGCGACACTTTTTGTCACTATAGGGCATTAGAGAAAATGTTTTCTAATAAATAAATTAATAAAAATCATAAATAATTAATAAATAATTATAAAAATAGTTTGTTAAAATTATTTTAAGTTATAATAATTAACTTTTAATATTTTTACATAAATTCAATAAATATTTTATTTATTTGGATATTATTAATAATTAAGTTAATAATAAAGTAATTAGAATAATTATTTATAAATAATAAATAATTATTTATAAATAATATTAATAATTTAAAAATCATAGTAAATGATTATAAATTATTTAAAAATAATAAACAAGGTTTTATAATATTCTAAGTAAATATTAATTATTTAGAAATAGAAATAAATGATTTAAAAATCATTTAAGGGATAAATAAATACTTAAAAATTGTTATAAGCTTCCGAAATTATTACAAAAGATAAAAATTATCTAAAAATATAATAAAGCTTATAAATAAAGTTTAACCAAGTTATTAACATATTAATTACCTGGTAAAGTCTTTGGACACTGAAACCATATCAAACTTAACCCGAACATAAATAGTTTATGTATTTGAGTATTGTTATCAATATTAATGTACTAGATTTATATGAATGAACATCTTAGGTGTTTATTAACAAATTGAATAGCGATGCTTGATTGATTTTCGCTCAGGCAAGTTCCCTAACCATAATTACTTTTGCAAGTTACTAAACCCTATTTTAATTACTTACACAAATTTCTCAAACCCTACTTATTCGTTGAACAAGATTCCTATCTTAAATTACTTTTGGTATGTTATACCAAACCTAAACTTGAATTTCCAATTGTTGCAAAGTTATTGTTATAGCTTCAGCATAACTAAGAAATGAATTGTTTATTCATATGATATTGTTTATTGAGCATAAATTGTTTTGTCAAACCAAATTACTTTGGTAATACATCTTATACTGAGTTGTGTGTCCCAAAAAGGGATAGATTTTGGGTTAATTAAATATTGACACTTAGTGTATGTGGGCACGATTAGGATGAGATGCATACTCCTAGGATGTTGAATAGGTTGATCCCCTATCTCACATCTAAACAAAATTTCTAAGTCTCTGTGACTGACATAAATAAAAAGTCCAGAAATGGTTGAAATAGAAATTACAGAAATGGTAACAACAATTAGTTGAGTTTTGAACTGTTATACTTCTTCAAATCATATATTGTTATAAATATAAAACATGTTGAGCATGTCATAGCTCACCCTTTTAAATTATTCCCTTTGCAGTATTAGATGGTAACCCTGGCACATCTGGAGTAAATAAAGGGACGCGTCCCTACTTAGAATAGTTTATATTACTGTCTAACTGAATGTAATACTATGTAATAAAAAATTCTTTATGAAGAATCATATAATCGAACCTTAATATATGATGTAACGCCCCCAAAATAGGTATACATCACCCATTCTGAGTCGTCAAATACATGGTACATAAATCAAATACAAACTTCCTTTATATAATACGAAAACAGCGTAGCTTAGAGTTTTTACACGAATATTATCTCATAGACAGTATTCAAACTCAAATAAAGTCCTCATTACATTTATTATCATACTATTTCATAAAATAGTGAGGACTACTATAACCACCATCTCAGACCGTCACTCTGTTCCCCGACTAGTCCCGGCTACGTTCTCATTTCCTGAAGAGAACAATGAAAGAAAAAAGGGTAAGCTCAATTAGCCCAGTAAGAAATATTATGACTAACATAATGCAGAATAAATTATCGTTAGCATTCAACAATGTTAAACTGATAAAAATATAATATATATCAAGTTTAACTACAGCGGAACAAGCAATCCATTAGGAGAGTCAAGTAGAGCATGATATCTACTATCTTCTATGATTTAAAAAGTTTTTTCATCAACTTTATCACTGAGACTCAGCTTAATAAATAAACCACATCATCGAATCATCCCTGCACTACGGGCCAAGGATATTCATGTAATCATCAATGGTCATGATCATACCAACAACTGTCCATCAATGCACTACGGGCCAAAGAGGACTTTTACCACATCATTTGTAACATTGCGGTCGTGTTTATACCGAATAATCCCTAGTTATAATCATACCAATCAATAGTACATCTATGCACGTAAGCCATATATGACTTTTATCACAATATCAGTTACTGGTGGCAAGCGAACAAGGTTAGAGGAGGACGAGGTGTGATTACATGGGATAGATTCAAGGAGATGTTCTTTGAGATGTATTTTTCAACGAGCTCTTAGAACCAGATGGAGGTTTAATTTCTGAAGTTAAAGTAGGGAAACATGACGGTGCCAGAATATGCTGCAAAGTTCAACGAGTTGGCTAGGTTCGCAAGTTATCAAGTGAATACGGATGAGAGGAAAGCTAGAAGGTTTGAACAAGGGTTGAAGCCATGGTTGTACAGCAAGGTGTCAATGTGACACCCCCAAAATAGGTATACATCACCCATTCTGAGTCGCCAAATACATGGTACATAAATCAAATACAAACATCATTTATACAATATAACAACAGCGTAGCTCAGAGTTTTTACACGAATATTGTTTCATAGACAGTATTCAAACTCAAATGAAGTCCTCATTACATTTATTATCACACTATTTCATAAAATAGTGAGGACTACTATATCCACCATCTCGGACCATTACAAACCATCTTCCTTTTATAACTTAAACTGATCACGTCGTAATCTTATTCTATAATCATCTCTCTTAAAATTCTTTTCTTAACTCATGATCGTTTTGTTTTACGATCCCCTTTTTTTCCTTTCATCATTTACGACATTATTCATTATCTTGGCTTTGGAGTTAGGTAACTCCCATTCTCATCTTTATATCTCTTCAAGATTCTTCTTTGAATCTTCTTGTTTATAAAAAATTCTTCCTTTGAGAATTTCTAACTTCAGTTAAATCGCTCAAAATTTCATTCAAGTTCTACACTTTCATCATACGTATCCATTTCTATACTTGGTACACATCGAGTCTCTAACAGTTTCAATATGGTACGCTGAGTGGTTTCCCACAAACAACCAATAAACTAGGTTCCGAGTTACTAGTTCGTATATACCTCCGCTCTATGAAGGAATCGTTTAGCCCAGATACCATACATCAACTACTAAAGAGTACAATTGCACCATACTTAAATCTAACTCTCTGTTCTTAACCTTTTTATCACTCTCTTTTTATAGACATTGTCTATTCATTATCACCTTACATCCTTATTATTGGAGTTGGGTAACCCCACATTCATATTTCTTATAACTCTGCGAGATTTTTCTTTGAATCCTTTCACGCAAGTTTAAATCTCTTCTTTATAAATTTCTTAAATTACTTCTTATTATTCAAACTCTATTTGAGCTTATTCGTTCATTATCTGCACCTCTCTTCTCTAAGGTTATAGCCTAAGGTACTCTTACCTAAGGTTTCAAACTTATCAGCTTTGATACCAACTATAACGACCCCAAAATTCATACAATAATATTCTCCTTCTCGATCATTACCAATACAACTTTAATCTATCTTTACATCATTATTCTATGTTAAACTTAATAAAATTGCGGAATATTTAAAACTTTTATACATTTCCTTCTTTTTTGCCCTGAATCGCAACCTATACATTACATCTCTTTGATTCAATCTTATATCATGAATCGTTACAACAAAATGACTATACAAAGTCTTACATCATAACTAAATATCCATATGCATTGGATAGCTCAACTTACAATTCAACAACATGTTACGTTCAAAATAAGAAATACATTTCTCATAAAACATAAGTAATCTTTGTGAATATAGATCTCTATAACTCACTTAGCACATATCTTTACCTTAAAATCTTGACCTGCAAAAGTGGTTATTTACAAGAGTGAGCTCGACAGCCCAGCAAAGTCTAACAGTTTTCATGCATCACATAGCACATAATAACATGCTCGATATATATCTCATTAAAGTAAATGGCATACATGCTTTTAATTCACATAGCAAATATAAAAATTGAGTTCCTTATTCAATCATCATTACTTAGCCAAAACAATGCAGTCAAATATTGACTTTAACATTTCATGATTTCAACATGTATAACATATCATGAAATTTAAAATATTTCATCAAGTTCACGTAACAAATAGGAACCGAAAGACTTGCCTTGCACGTAGATTAAACCGTTGATATCCAAATCACAATACCCTATATACATATGTTAACATGACATGATCAGTCATAATCAACACTACATCACGTATGGTTTAAATGTCTAACCATGTAATCAAATTATATTCCTAAACGATAATAAACTCGTTAGGTATTAACACCATGTTCGTTTAACACATTATAATACTATAATAACAGAATTATTTGGTCATATAGCATTACAACTAAAAATTTTAGACTTCTGTGCAAGACAGAAGTCATTTCAGAACATTCTGCTAAGTGGCGCCGCGGTGCCACATTTTGAATCGTAATCCGTATTTGCATGCAATTCGATGTGGCACTTCTACGGTAGAGAGTTATATAGGGACTCGTACACGCGACTGAGGTCCGGTGCTCAAATAACTATGACGCAAGTCTGGCTAGGGTGCTGATTTTGGCGTTAAGGCGCGAGACTTTGAGCTGGGACGTGGATTTTGACGTTGGGGCGCCGAAACTCACAGAATACAAAACGAAGAACATCGCAAAGCTACTGTCTTTATTTTTAACAGCAATTAACCCCAATTAACATGTATATCTTCACGTCATTTACACATAAACGCTAACAATCATTCATATACTAGTTACTAACCACTAAACAATGAATTTTTTTAGAAAACATAGTTCTTTGAAAACACTATTTTACATCAAAACTCCATTACTGATAATTGGTAAACACAATGAACACTGTAAGTTCATATAAAATCCAATTTGATTCCTTTAAAACACAAACATACTAACATATAAACCAATTAACATGCATAATTCAATTTCTCAATTAGCATACACTAACTTTGATATTTCTACAAACATACGTTCATACATGAATTTTTTACTGTACAAACCAATTTCCTTCCTTTATCATGTAATTAGCATACACTCATATATATATATATATATATATATATATATATATATATATATATATATATATAGACGTAATTAACAATTACAATTACACATATTATCATAACTCTCTACCCAATTATACAAACATGGTTTTTTAGAGATTTTGGTAGAAGTCTTATACACAGTTATTTTTAAGAAAACAGAGACATAAAATTTCACAGAGACATATAAATTATATGCGTATCTAGTATTAAGGTCATAGACATACCTTTTTGTTGTTAAGAAATTCTTGTAAATCATTGATAATCTTCTCTTGCTACTTCTTTCTCTCCGATTCTCTCTCAATTTCATTTAAAAACCTTTTTCTCTGAATTTTTCTATCTCAACTCTCTGAGAACTCTTTCCTTTAGCAGACAACTTTTCTTAGACTCAGGTTTATAATTTAGACATACACCCAAACCCAACTGATAAAATAAAATAAACTGTCATGGCCATAATAGGCTTATTAAAAACATCAGTTACAAAAACATATAACGTATAACTTATAATTATATTTTATTTATATATTTGTTTTATTTATTTTATTAATAAATTAAATTTCAAAATCCAAAAGCCATAGGGCTTTGTTTGACAAAAACCCTTTAAAATTTAAAGACTTAATATATATAAGCCTTGTTTGGCAAAACTAAATTAAATTTACTTTAATTTATTTTAATAACTTTTTATAATATAGTTATTTGTCACACTTTATTTAATTAAGTTTTCATACTTAATTAATTAATTCAAATAACAATTTATTTATTAAATCATTTAATCACATAACTCAATACCACTAATTAACCATCAAATTGAAATATCACTATAATAATAATTTCCTTAACTTATTAATTAATTATTTAACAAATAATTAACCAACTTAAATCAAATTAAACAAATACAAACATGTATTCATCAATAAGACATCCAATAAATATTTATATAAATCAATAAATATTTATAAATTACATTTAAAATTCTAAAATTCTGGAATGTTACATCATTCCCCTCTTATAAAGATTTTGTCCCTAGAATCACAACTCAAACCACTCATTTGTTATAATCTTCCCTACTTACAAAGATTCTATCCCCAGAATCGAAGACACAAATTAAACAAATAACTCAGAGTAATCTTTCATCACTTTTTCTAAATATAGGTTTTATATTTCCTACTACATTCATTACTTTAACAAATTCTAGGTTTCATTTCATAACCTTCACTTGAACTCAATTATATTCTGAATATTATATTCTTAACCCATTCATTTCCTTTTCTAAGGATCGTTAACATCAACACATAGGGATATTACATTCACCCTTTCTTCTAAGAATTTCGTCCTCAAAATTTTAGCAATTATTATTCAATCTATCAAAATAGATTTTACGTTAATCCTATATTCATTTATTGGGTTTTATAACCACTTCTTTCCACAAACATCTTTCTACAATTATAAACTTTTCTATTAAAAGTTTTACATTATTCTTTAATAACTCATCTCCTTTTCACTTCAAAATCTCTTTTCTCACTTATTCAACATATTCATCATTCAGTGTTGTATTCTACGACACACTTCTTTCGAAGGAATACTTTCCTTTTTCACTTCCATCTTGCAGAATAACAGGAATTTTCCACAATTGTTCAATAATTGGGAAGTA
Source organism: Panax quinquefolius (assembly GCA_020205615.1). Taxonomy (NCBI): domain Eukaryota; kingdom Viridiplantae; phylum Streptophyta; class Magnoliopsida; order Apiales; family Araliaceae; genus Panax; species Panax quinquefolius. The sequence continues at coordinate 73,485,391 of CM035165.1, forward strand.
GTATGAATAACTCAGGAATTTAAAAGATTCCAAATCATCTTTGAGGTCACAAAGACCTTGAACTCTATTCTCTAGGTTTAATAGTGCTTCACCCCGGGTTCTTCACACTTTAAACCCTCTTCGGCAGAATGTTTATCAATCACTAAGACTGAAAACACCCTCCGCAAGTACTCTAGGTGATTAACATATTGTACATGTATTGTGCACAAATATTTCAGCGCAAAGTATAAACTAAGCGTAACCTCTAATAAAAGAGTTGTTCATCTCAGAATTTTGAGTGCAAGCATTTAACTGAGGGTCTAATGACCACGAACCTTGTCCACAGTTATAAGTAATCTTTCAACTTTAACTTTTATAGTCATACGACTATAATGACTTCACGGTACTCAGGGGATCAATCATTCGTACATGTATTGTGCACAAACATTTCAACGCAAAGTATAAACTAAACGTAACCCCTAATAATAGGGTTGTTCATCCCAGCTTTTCAACATCTGAATCCGCATCAAAACAATTTGGTTTGGCATAACTTCTCAAGAAACTCTTGAATTTCATGAACATCTTTCAATATTTGTCTAGCTTAATCTAATAGCATAGATGTGACGCCCCCAAAATTAGGTATACGTCACCCATCTTGGGTCGCCACTTACATGGTACATAAATTCAAATACAACTTACTAATATAATCGCTGTAATAATATATAATCGACATAAAATCGTGAGTTTGAATACAAATATTGTCTACTAGATATTATACAAACTCAAAAGGAGTCCTCATTACAACTATTATCACACTATTTCACGAATAGTGAGGACTACTAATGTTATCCTCTGGACCATTACTCCGCTCCCGACTGCTTCCCAAATTTATATTCTCATTTCACGAAGAGAACGGTGAAAGAAAGGGTGAGCTCAACTAGCCCAATGAGAAATATTATGACTAAGATAATGCGAGAATAAATTATCATTAGCCTTCAACAATGTTAAACTAATAAAATACAATGACAACCAGCTTTAATCTGCAGTGAATATACAATCCATTAAAAGAGTCAAGTAGAAAATAAAGTCTACTATCTTTTAGGTTTTAAAAGGTTTTATAAATTTTTATCACTAAGACTCGGTTTAATGAATAAACCACAATATCTAATCATCCATGTACCACGGTCAAAGGATTTTCATCAAATTATCAATGGTCATGACTATCTTACCGAATCACCCCCAGTCATAATCATACCAAAACTATCCATCATTGCATTACAGCCACCGAGGACTTTTATCACATCATTTATAATAAGCCATGATTATACCGAATGATCCTGGTCATAATCATACTAAGTTCATCTATGCACGTAAGCCAAAGATAACATAATATAACATGAGGATGATGACAATGACATAATAATTCAATAAAACAAGTTCAAGAATTATTTTATCCGAGAATTAAGTAACGTCCAAATTGTCAACAAGATCTTGCTTTTGTAGAGTAAAATTCAAGAATGATCGGAAGAATATTTCCATAAAAGATCTTTGGATGAAACGCAAATATCAAGGATATTCTACTAATTTCATGGAGTATAGAAGTCAAAGTTTTAACCAATTTGGGTATAATAAAGAATGGAATAACAAAAGAAATCACCATGCATGCGGTACTTGCGCATATGCGAGTTATTCCAACAAAATAATAATAACGGAACCAGTCGTGAAATTCACAATTTACGGGATGATCCAACCGATAAATAATAAATCTTTAATAAACAATGGAACCAAATCCGGTGTAAAACACACAGATAGTATTCCAATGAATAATAAATGCAAAATAATAAACAATGGAACCCGAGTCCGTGTAAAACACACGCGAGATATTCCAACGTAATAATAAAGAATGGAATAATGTAAGAAGATCACCAAGTATAGGGATTCCACGATACAAAGTTATTCCAACCAGAATAAATAAGAATGGAATAATATAAGGATTTCACCAAGTATAGGGTATCTGGCGACATCTGATTATGTATAGGGTATGCCACTTTTACAAAGTTATTCAATAAAATAATAATGAATGGAATAACAGAAGTTCTCTTCATGAATAAGAAAATATAACACCTTTACGGGTACAACAAATAATATCTCTTACTAGTAAAAGACACTAGATATCAAAGTAGTGAAGTACCGTAATACTCTTCTTCTTTCTCTCTATAGATTTTCTCTCTATAGCTTCTCTCTATAATTTCTCTCTCTAGAGTTTGATGAATTAAGTAAGAAAATAATGAAGGAATGAGCTTCATTTATAGGAAAATAGAATGCATAGTAATTAATCCATGAATCGGTCCATATTGATTTACTTTAATCGGGTCCATATTTAAAGCAAAATCTTTTAAATAAAATATCATATATTCTATTTATATAAAAACATTTTACTATGCAAACACTATGCAACACTATGCAAAAACTATGCAAAACACTATGCAACACTATGCATAATAAAATATAATATATTCTATTTATAGAATAACTTTAATAAAGTATTCATTTTTATAAAAAAGATGTTTACATTTTATTACGTTAATAATACTGAATAAAACAAAACGTCATTATCGCTATAATAATTCATATTATTAATCGACAATAATGGAATCAAACTGAGTGACTTCTCACATAAGCATCAATAATCAATACCGTATTGCTATGCAATCACACGTATTCTTTATACTTTTACTACCGAGTAGTTCAACAAGATTAACAGCAGAAACTTCCGCCAAGTTATTTCAATAAAATATTTTGTCGTTTTCTCGATTCGACAATAATTACATTATTAAGTCCACCAATGATTGAGCCGTTGTACGAATATTCCCTGCTAAACCGAATATTCCCCGACCAACGAATATAAATATAACCAATATAATATAACCACTTGCATACTTTAAAAATTTATAAATACTACCCACAACTATAATATTATCTCAAATTCACACCATAATATTAAAAATTATTTAAACAAAATTTAAATATTTATTGATAAAATCACGGGGTCTCACAATCTCCCCTCCTTATGGAATTTAAGCCCTCGAAATTAGGGTACGTATTGGGTATGATAAAGAGGTGAGGATACCTTGAATACCTTTATCGTTAAAAATATTAAATTCATCTTCGTGATCCTACCAATCCCACGAAGATATTCATTAACAATTCATCTTTGCACTGAGGCAAAGATATACAATCAGTAACCAATAACGTATGAGAGGCCAGCGACTAATAGTATCACGACCACGAATTATCCATGCACCACCGCCAAGGATATTCGTGTTTTCAATTACTATGATGATTATACCGAATAATCCTTGGTCATAATCATACCAAGTCTATCATATGCACTACGACCAAAGATGACTTTTACCACATCCATGAATTAATATTTCATTCTTTGAGACTCAAATTTCAATAATTAATCCATATCATCGAATCATCCCACACTACGTGCCAAGGATATTCATTAATATCACGACCATGAATTATCCATGCACTACTGCCAAAGATAATCGTGTATTCATTAGTATCACGACCACAAATTATCCATGCACTACTGACCCAGATAATCGTGTATTCATTAGTATCACGACCACAAATTATCCATGCACTACTACCAAAGATAATCGTGTATTCATTAGTATCACGACCACAAATTATCCATGCACTACTACCAAAGATAATCGTGTATTCATTAGTATCACGACCACAAATTATCCATGCACTACTGACGAAAGATAATCGTGTATTCATTAGTATCACGACCACAAATTATCCATGCACTACTACCATGAGATGACTTTCAACATAATATAAACATGAGGATAATGATATAAAGAATCAATCAATGAGATAAAGGATAAATATTAAACATTTATAATATAATTTATCCGAGATTCAAGAATATCTTCATGTTATCAATCACTTAATAATCTCATAATCTAATATCTTTAATATTATAACAATATTTTAATCACTTCTTAAATTTATAAACAATTTATCTCAATTGTTTACGCTTTACCATATAATGCATTTAATCATTCAAAATGCCATACTCATAAGATATCATCACCAATTATCAAATCCTCATAAAAAAAAAAAAAAATGCATATACTCATATAGGATTCTCTAGCCATAAAATCCTATTTTCAACTTTGTTACTTCACATAACATATTTAACTCATATGTTCAGTAATTAAACTATTTTCATGAAAAATACCAAATCAGTCCCAAAATATTTCTTTTCTCGGATTTAGATTAATATAGTCCCATAATGAAAATATATTTTTCTCGAATTTTTAAAATTCATTTACTATTTTTCAAAATCAATTTCTAATTAATTCCTTAAGAAATTTGCTACCTCAAGTTTAACTCCAAAATTTCCAAATCTTGGCAGAACCTTACACATGTTAATGTGAGCCTCCGATTAAAATTTCATGGTCATCTGAGTTATAGAACTTTCAGGTTATAGCATTTTACATCGGAAAAACCTAAATATTGAAATAGTCATAACTTGCTCATTTTAAGTCGAATGAGTTCATTTTTGGACAGGATGTACTTTATACCATATACCTTCATGTCCCAAAAGGCCAGAATTTTTCTCATAATTTAAGTGGCCGAAACAGCCCTCTAAAATCATGGCAGCACTTTTTGGTTTTTTGCAACTTTGCACTCCTTTGCTAAAATCAGTCCACACAAAAATCTACAACACCTTTTCTAGTAATTCCACTTGGATTAGTTAGGTAACTCATAGATCTAACTGTAGGACTTGACCACACTCAAAATTCAAAATATAATAGAAGATATGGTCAATCGAATATCATGTTACGCTTTTCACTCAAAAAACTTCAAAATATAATAGAAGATATGGTCAATTGAATATCAAAAAAATTATTTTCAACTCATAAAGAAACTTTCATGTTTTTCATAATAACCAACATAACTCATCATAACACTTACTAATACTTCATATACCCATGATTTTCATTAGTCCAATGCTTTTATTATGACTTTCATCATAATCTTCGTAAAGATCCTTTTAGTTGAAGAAATATTTGAGAGTTTAAGAAATGGGTTTTTACTCTTTGGGGTCAATACAAAATTCGATTTCACGTTCTAGGTAGGCTAGGAAGTCTTCAAGAATACGCCAAGAAATTTATTAATGATAGAAATATCATTCAAAATTGTTACTCGTCCAAGACTTGGATAAGACGTCACATTAATACCAACTCGACTTCTATCCCTTAAACTGGATAAACCTCACAATGATACCTATCAACTTGCCATCTTCATCCACGACGTCGCCTCTTACGTAAAGTCGGCTTGCAGCATTCCACACAAGGAAGTCAACAATGAAAGGATCGGGGCTCTTTACTTATGGCTTGATATAACAAAGATTAACTTTAGGGTTTGGTTACTTTGAATTAGAGTATAACAGGTTGGTTAGAATATGAAAGCTAACAACCTTACAAAAAAGAATAATGAGTAGTTAATCAATCGTTTTCAAAAATTACCTCAAAGGCAAGTATTTTCAAAGAGATAAGATCGTGAAAGTGTTTATTTGAAACAACAAGATTAATAAATAGTGGAGGTAACGAAGGTTTCTCCCAACGAAGTTTCAATAGATAAATCAAAGTCTAATTTTCCCGGAGTCAAATTTAAACATTGAACACAACTAGGTAGAATAAAAGAGTGGGTAGAACTTGTATTGAATAAAGTATTGACTTCGTAATAATTTATAATTAATTTACCCGTAATAACTTCGTTCGGGTTTCTCGACAAACGCTCTCGCTTAAATTACTGAGTTTGACTTTACTATAGGGTACATTCCACCCTTAAGTGCTTCTTCACATTCCTGATCCATGATTTGAATCATTATTCTCCGATCCATATCGAATTCGGGTTGACCGCTATGCACAGGGTAATTCCAAATTCGATGTTGGGTTCTCCCAATTGCTGTCCAAAAAGCAAAGTCCATTTCATCTATTTTGGCTTTATTGGATCGGACGTCTTTTTCTACACTATCAACGCGTTGTGCAGCTTTTACCCATGCATCGCCTATTCTCCTTCGTTCAGTTGTTTTTTCTTTCAGCTGATCTTTGATTTTTAAATTCTCAGATTCCAACTTTAATATCTTACACCCTGCCAAAGCGTGATTTTGTTCGAGCATCACATATCGGGTAACCCAATTTTGAATTGTTGTATCCCTTTGTTCCACGACCGTTTGCCATTCTTCAACCTGTTCTTCTAGCTCACGAACACGATTTTGTAATTCTAAGTTTTGATCATAAACTTCTTCTAACCAATTCTCCTCAGGTTCCTCTTCTTCCTCTTCTTCCTCACTCTCACCGCTACCTCTGCAACTTAGCTTCGGGTGCAACAATTAGTTCTTCATTCACTCGTGGATATCTCTAATTTGTTCCTCGTCGACCTTTGCATTAACTCGATTAGTGATTAAAGGTGTCACAACAACACATTCACTCCATTGTGAATATTTTCAAATTGCCATTTCCAAACACCGCCACAACACAAGGGTTAATTAATATATCAAATATTATCCCTATACTCGACCCACCAATTAAATAACAAATAAACTTAGGTAGATCATACTAGCGAAGGAATTCCCGTCTCTCCCTCCTAGTTCTTATCTCGCATCTTAGCTGTGGATCATATCCTAAGCTCGATACCAACCGTGACGCCCCTCAAAATTAGGTATACGTCACCCATCTTGGGTCGCCACTTACATGGAACATAAATTCAAATACAACTTACTAATATAAGCGTCAGGTATACAATACGACATAAACCGTGAGTTTGAATACAAATATTGTCTACTAGATATTATACAAACTCAAAAGGAGTCCTCATTACAACTATTATCACACTATTTCACGTAATAGTGAGGACTACTAATGCTATCCTCCGGACCCATTACTCCGCTCCCCGACTCGTCCAAATTTATATTCTCATTTCACGAAGAAAACGAGAAAGAAAGGGTGAGCTCAACTAGCCCAATAAGAAATATTATGACTAAAGATAATGCGTAATAAATTATCATTAGCCTTCAATAGTTAAACCGATAAAATGAAATAGACAACCGGTTTAATCATCAGCGGAATATACAATCCATTAAAAAGAGTCAGTAGAAAATAAAGTCTACTATCTTTTAGGTTTTAAAAGATTTTCATAAATTTTATCACTAAGACTCGGTTTAATGAATAAACCACAATATCTAATCATCCTTGTACCACGGTCAAGGATTTTCATCAAATTATCAATGGTCATGACTATCTACCGAATCACCCCCGTCATAATCATACCAAAACTATCCATCAACGCATTACAGAAAGCCAATCGAGGACTTTTATCACATCATTTATAACAAGCCATGATTATACCGAATGATCCTCAGTCATAATCATACTAAGTTCATCTTTGCACGTAAGCCAAAGATAACATAATATAACATGAGGATGATGACAATGACATAATAATTCAATAAAACAAGTTCAAGAATTATTTTATCCGAGAATTAAGAACGCCCAAATTGTCAAGATACTGCTTTTGTAGAGTAAAATTCAAGAATGATCGGAAGAATATTTCCATGAAAGATATGGATGAAACGCAAATATCAAGGATATTCTACTAATTTCATGAGTATAGAAGTCAAAGTTTAACCAACTGGTATAATAAAGAATGGAATAACAAAAGAAATCACCGTGCATGCGGTGCCCATGCACGAAGTTATTCCAACAAAATAATAATAATCTTAACCAAAATGTAAATTGAAATTCACCGATGAGGAAAAATTCAATAATAAATCTTGAATAATAAACAATGGAACCAAGTCCGTAAAAACACACGACAATAAATCCAATGTAATAATAAATGCGAAATAATAAAATAAATGGAACCAGTCCGTGTAAAACACAGACGACAGATATTCCAATAATAATAATAAAATAATAAAATGGAATAACCGTAAGAAGATCACCATATTCCAATATAATAAAGAATGGATTAATGGAAGAAGATCACCAAGTATGAGGTTATTATTCCAATGTAATAAATAAGAATGGAATAATATAAGGATTTCACCAAGTATAGGGTATGCTGTCATGGCGTGCTCAAGTTATATGTATAGGGTATGCCACTTTTACGAGTTATTCCAACAAAATAATAATGAATGGAATAACGAAGTTCTCTTCATGAATAAGAAAGAATAACACCCTTACGGATACAACAAATAATATCCCTTACCGTAAAAGACACCGGATATCAAAGTAGTGAAGTACCGTATACTCTTCTTCTTTCTCTCTATAGATTTTCTCTCTATAGCTTCTCTCTATAATTTCTCTCTCTAGTTTTCAAAGAATTAAGTAAGAAAATAATGAAGGAATGAGCTTCTATTTATAGGAAAATAGAATGCATAGTAATTAATCTATGAATCGGTCCAGTTGATTTTCTTTAATCGACGGTCCATATTTAAAGCAAAATCTTTTAAATAAAATATCATATATTCTATTTATATAAAACATTTTACTATGCAAACACTATGCAACTATGCAAAAACTATGCAAAACACTATGCAACATTATGCATAATAAAATATAATATATTCTATTTATAGAATAACTTTAATAAAGTATTCATTTTATATAAAAAGATGTTTCATTTTATTACGTTAATAATACGAATAAAACAAAACGTCATTATCGCTATAATAATTCATATTATTAATCGACAATAATGGAATCAAACTGAGTGACTTCTCACATAAGCATCAATAATCAATACTGTGTGCTACTATGCAACCACACGTATTACTGTACTTTTACTACCGAGTAGTTCAACAGTATCAATGGTAAAACTTCCGTCGTTATTTCAATAAAATATTTTTGTCGTTTTCTCAATCCGACAATAATTCTGTTGTGGGGTCCACCAATGATTGAGTCGTTGTACGAATATTCCCTGCTAAACCGAATATTCCCCGACCAATCGAATATAATATAACCACTTGCATACTTTGCAAAATTTATAAATACTACCCACAACTATAATATTATCTCAAATTCACACCATAATATTAAAAATTATTTCAACAAAATTTAAATCTTTATTAATAAAATCTGGGTTCTCACAATAGACCTCTACAATAATTCGGACATCAATCGAAATACACGTATACATGCATATATATGTATTCTCATATCTTAAAGAAATCTCAAAAAAAAAATTATATAACGTCATGATACCGCACTGTATTTACTGTCCATTGAGGATTCCGTCATTTGGTGATTTTATCATACTACATCATACCATAGTGGGCTGACGATCCTTATATCACATCCAACACTAGGTAATACTGCATTGATGACTCCATCGTTTTTATCATCTTTGCACCAGGTTACATGATGCATTAATGATATAAAATACATTTTGATATATTGCAAATCATTTTTGTCTAGCCGAAAAATTAGCATAGACATACGAAAAATAGTATTGTTGTTAAAACTAATTGGTTCCATCATTTGATCCAATGTTTTTCAAGAAAATAAAAGTGTAAACATTAACACGAAGTCAATAAATTTCAAAAGTCTAGCATAACTAGTAGATTTAGAATACCTATGCTTCCACCATCAACTCCACTTTCTATAATGATTCATTGCTTAATAGGTCTATCTATTCCTACCATCCTCAATACTCCATTTACATTGATCTATACCCAGTTCATCAAACTTACCACACGTTATGAGTTCAAGAACTTGCCATAATCATATGAGTTTAAGAACTTATCCTAGTCAGACCATAAGCGTCCATTCGCTGAGGGGTTCAAAAACATACCATATATTATGAGTCACGAACCTACCATAAGTATGAGTTTTAAGGACTCGCACTTAACCTTATAATATTCTCTAACTATACTCTACCTATCTGTTATACACATGAGAAAAGAATCACCTTCTCAACAGGCATATAGCAAATAGCGCGACACAAACATTCTAATGATTATCAATGTGATAAATTGAGTACAAGCACAAAACCCTCGCCCATACAAAGGTTTGTACAACTCAGCCATCACATGAGTCCTCAATTGAAACCGCACCTAACTCTATCTTGCTCTTAACTTTCTCTTTGCTCGATACGAATTCCTCGTATCACATCATCTATAACTCCTCATGAGTTATCTCGTACTATTTCATAGTACACCATCTTCATAGCATTAAGCTATAATCATTCAAACATTACAAACCATCTTCCTTTTATAACTTAAACTGATCACGTCGTGATCTTATTCTATAATCATAATCTCTTAAAATTCTTTTCTTAACTCATGATCGTTTTGTTTTACGATCTCCTTTTTTTTCCTTTCATCATTTACGACATTATTCGATATCTTGGCTATGGAGTTAGGTAACTCCCATTTCTCATCTTTATATCTCTTCAAGATTCTTCTTTGAATCTTATTCTTTATAAAAAATTCTTCCTTTGAGAATTTCTAACTTCAGTTACATCGCTCAAAATTTTATTCAAGTTCTACACTTTCATCATACGTATCCATTTCTAAACTTGGTACACATCGAGTCTCTAACAGTTTCAATATGGTACGCTGAGTGGTTTCCCATAAACAACCAACAAACTAGGTTTCGAGTTACTAGTTCGTATATACCTCCGCTCTATGAAGGAATCGTTTAGCCCAGATACCATACATCGACTACTAAAGAGTACAATTGCACCATACTTAAATATAACTCGCTATTCTTAACTTTTTTATCACTCTCTTTTTATAGACATTGTCTATTCATTATCACCTTACATCCTTATTATTGGAGTTGGGTAACCCCACATTCATATTTCTTATAACTCTGCGAGATTCTTCTTTGGATCCTTTTATGCAAGTTTAAATCTCTTCTTTATAAATTTCTCAGATTACTTCTTATTATCCAAACTCTATTTGAGCTTATTCGTTCATTATCTGCACCTCTCTTCCATAAGGTTATAGCCTAAGGTACTCTTACCTAAGGTTTCAAACCTATCAGCTTTGATACCAACTGTAACGGCCCCAAAATTAATACAATAATATTCTCCTTCTCGATCGTTACCAATACAACTTTAATCTATCGTTACATCATTATTCGATGTTAAACTTAATAAAATTGCGGAATATTTAAAACTTTTATACATTTCCTTCTTTCTTGCCCTGAATCGCAACCTTTACATTACATCTCTTTGATTCAATCTTATATCATGAATCGTTACAACAAAATGACTATACAAAGTCTTACATCATAACTAAATATCCATATGCATTGGATAATTCAACTTACAATTCAACAACATGTTACGTTCAAAATATGAAATACATTTCTCATAAAACATAAGTAATCTTCATGAATATAGATCTCTATAACTCACTTAGCACATATCTTTACCTTAAAATCTTGACCTGCAAAAGTGGTTATTTGCAAGAGTGAGCTCGACAGCCCAGCAAAGTCTAACAGTTTTCATGCTTCACATAGCACATAATAACATGCTCGATATATATCACATTAAAGTAAATGGCATACATGCTTTTAATTCACATAGAAAATATAAAAATTGAGTTCCTTACTCAATCATCATTACTTAGCCAAAACAATGCAGTCATATATTGACTTTAACATTTCATGATTTCAACATGTATAACATATCATGAAATTTAAAATAGTTCATCAAGTTCACGTAACAAATAGGAACCGAAAGACTTGCCTTGCGCGTAGATTAAACCGTTGATATCCAAATCACAATACCCTATATACATATGTTAACATGACATGATCAGTCATAATCAACACTACATCACGTATGGTTTAAATGTCTAACCATGTAATCAAATTATATTCCTAAACGATAATAAACTCGTTAGGTATTAACACCATGTTCGTTCAACACATTATAATACTATAATAACAGAATTATTTGGTCATATAGCATTACAACTAAAAATTTTAGACTTACATGCAAGATGCGAAGTCATTTGCAACACATTCTACGCTAAGTGGCGCATGACGCCACATTTTGAATCGTGGAGCGCCTTTATTGCGGCTATTGAAGTGGCATTTGGACGCGAGAGTTATATAGGGACTCTAAGGCACTTGCTGTTGTAGTCCGGCTGCTCAATATTGACTTATTGACTGACGGACGAAAGTCTGGGTCAAGGCCGATTTTACGCTAAGTAGCGATACTTTGAGTTGAGGCGTGGATTTTGGTTTGAAGTAGAAAACTCACGTAATACAAAACGAAGAACAAAGCAAAGCTACTGTCTTTATTTTTAACAGCAATTAACCCCAATTAACATGTATATCTTCACGTAATTTACACATAAACGCTAAAAATCATTCATATAATAGTTACTAACCACTAAACAATGAATTTTTTTAGAAAACTTAGTTCTTTGAAAACACTGTTTTACATCAAAACTCCATTACTGATAATTGGTAAACAAAGTGAACACTATAAGTTCATATAAAATCCAATTTGATTCCTTTAAAACACAAACATACTAACATATAAACCAATTAACATGCATAATTCAATTTCTCAATTAGCGTACACTAACTTTGATATTTCTACAAGCATGCGTTCATACATGAATTTCTACTGTACAAACCAATTTCCTTCCTTTATCATGTAATTAGCATATATATATATATATATATATATATATATATATATATATATATATATATATATATATATAGGCATGCTAGTGATAACATTTACAATTACACATATTATCATAACTCTCTACCAAATTATACAAACATGGTTTTTCAGAGATTTTGGTAGAAGTCTTATACACAGTGATTTTTAAGAAAACAGAGACATAAAATTTCACAGAGACATATAAATTATATGCGTATTTAGTATTAAGGTCGTAGACATACCTTTTTGTTGTTAAGAAATTCTTGTAAATCACTGATAATCTTCTCTTGCTACTTCTTTCTCTCCGATTCTCTCTCAATTTCTTTTAAAAACCTTTTTCTCTGAATTTTTCTATCTCAACTCTCTGAGAACTCTTTCCTTTAGCAGACAACTTTTCTTAGACTCAGGTTTAGAATTTAGACGTACAACCAAACCCAACTGATAAAATAAAATAAACTGCCATGGCCATAATACGCTTATTAAAAACATCAGTTATAAAAACATATAACGTATAACTTATAATTATATTTTATTTATATATTTGTTTTATTTATTTTATTAATAAATTAAATTTCAAAATCCAAAAGCCATAGGACTTTGTTTGGCAAAAACCCTTTAAAATTTATAGACTTAATATATATAAGCCTTGTTTGGCAAAAACAAAATTAAAAATACTTTAATTTATTTTAATAACTCTTTATAATATAGTTATTTGTCACACTTTATTTAATTAAGTTTTCATACTTAATTAATTCATTCAAATAATAATTTATTAATTAAATCATTTAATCACATAACTCAATACCACTAATTAACCATCAAATTGAAATATCACTATAATAATAATTTCCTTAACTTATTAATTAATTATTTAACAAATAATTTACCAACTTAAATCAAATTAAACAAATACAAATATGTATTCATCAATATCACATCCAATAAATATTTATATAAATCAATAAATATTTATAAATTACATTTAAAATTCTAAAATTCTGGAATGTTACATCATTCCCCACTTATAAAGATTCTGTCCCCAGAATCACAACTCAAACCACTCATTTGTTACAATCTTCCCTACTTACAAAGATTATGTCCCCAGAATCAAAAACACAAATTAAACAAATAACTTAGAGTAATCTTTCATCACTTTATCTAAATATAGGTTTTATATTTTCTACTAAATTCATTACTTTAACAAATTCTAGGTTTCATTTCATAACCTTCACTTGAACTCAATTATATTCTGAGTATTATATTCTTAACCCATTCATTTCCTTTTCTAAGGATCATTAACATCAACACATAGGGATATTACAACAAGCCAATGAGTACTTTTACAACATCATTTGTAACATTACGGGTCATGATTATACCGAATGATCCATGGTCATAATCATAGCAATCAACAGTCCATTTATGCACGTAAGCCAAAGATGACTTTCATCATAAAATAAGCATGATGATGATGACAATGATATAAGAATTCAATTAAAAGAAAGCAAAGGATAAATTTTTAAAGATTTATAATTTAATTTATCCATAATTCAATAATGTCTAAATTGTCAACATTATACTGCTTTGTGGAGTAAAATTCAAGAATAATATTGTATCAATAATGATTTGGACCGAAAAGAAATCAATTTTTGTCATAAATAGTACTCCGGGTGAATAGTACCCGAGTGAATAGTTCCCCGTGAATAGTAACTCGGTATGAAAAGTACCCCGAATCCTCGGGTGAATAATATTTGAGTGAATAGTAACTCGTGAATAGTGCCCTGGGTGAAAATATTGATATTTAATAAGAAAGTTCAGATCAATATTCCAATGAAACTATACTGGATGAAGCGCAAAACTCAAGGATATTCCACTAATTTCAGGAATTTTAGAAGCAATACTTAGTATAGTATGTTTAGATTTAAGAATATGAAAAAAATAATATACGAAACTGCAAATAGATTTTCACCTGTCATGCGGTAGTCCGCGTAGACAGATCATTTTCACAATTTAATACAATTGAATACGAAGGGTTATTCACTAGGCATGCTGTAGTTCGTGTAGACATGTTATTCCCATAGAATAATAAAGAATGGAATAGCAAAAGATTTCACCATGCATGCGATAGTCCGAGTAGATAGGTTATTCCCAAAGAATAATAAAGAATGGAAAAACAAATGATTTCACCATGCATGCGGTAGTTCGCGTAGACAGGTTATTCCCACAGAATAATAAAGAATGGAATAACAACCCTTACGAGTATTGAAAGAAAATAACTCTCTTCATGAATACGAAAGAAATAATACCCCTTACCATAATAGAAGATTGAATACTAAAGTAGGGTAGTAGCAGAATACTGTTCTTCTTGTTCTCTATAGTTTCTCTCTCTAGAGTTTTAGTGAATTCGTAAGAAATAATGAAAGAATGAGCTTCTATTTATAGGAAAAGGGATTGACTAGTAACTAATTCATGAACGGCACAGATTAATTCACTTTTAAACGGACGATCCATATTGATTTACTATTAAAACTTAAAGCAACGGTCCATACTGATTTACTATTAAAACTTTAAACCAGCGATCCATATTGATTTACTATTATAACTTCAACCAACGGTCTGAAAAATTAGCACATCTCCTCATGGAATAATAAGCCAAACTTATAACAAATACCTCATAACAAACCCCTCTATTTATATCATAAATTGAATAAATATTTACCAAAAATCACTTATCTTTAATAAACACATTTTTAATCTATTAACAATTATTCATCATTAATATTATAACTCACAATATTTAACAACCAGATCATTACCAGGAAAGAGGGGGCTTTACGATAAGGATTTCTCCCTAGCGTGTAATTAGGTGACCAAACCTCTCCTCGAATGAACTTTCTAGACATCGTCAATGTTGTTAATAATAATATGAATAACTTTGTCATCTCAATTATTGATTTAGTAATATAAAATATTATGCAGATAATACTGTGACAATAATTGATCCAAATAACATGAGATACTATATAGCAATTACTGTAGCAATAATTGAGTATAACTGAGTGACTTCTCACGTAAGCATCAATAATCAATATCGTGTGTTACTATGCAACCACGCGTATTACTGTTCTTTTACCATCGGGTATTTCAACAGTTTAACGGTAAAACTTTCGCCGTTATTTTTATAAAAAAATAATTCTATCATTTTCTAACTCTGACAATAATTATGTTTATGGGGTCCACCAATGATTGTGCCATCGTACGAATATTCCCTGTTAAAACGAATATTCTCTGACCAGTCGAATATTTTTTAACCACTTGGTTACTTTGCAAAATTTGTAAATATTATCCAAAACTATAACATTAAATCAAATCCATACCATAATATTCAAAAATATATTTAAAGAAAAATTAATCTTCATTCATAAAAGTTGGGGTCTTACATATGATATATGTGACACCCCCAAATTCGGGTACTTCATTCCCACAAGACTTGGTGTTCACTTTCCATACATTCATACTAACTACCCAAATATAATAGAATTTAAACCATAAATCCTCCCATTAAAAAGGGTTACATCATTAAGTTTAATAAAAATCTCCCATGTTATCTAACCTTTAAATACAAACATCAAATGCGGAAAATTAAATATTAACATCTCAACAATTAAAACAAAGTCTGACAATATAGAAATCAACAAATTTACAAGTCTTCAACACTTGTTCATCTTTCTTTTTTCCTTTACTAGTGGTAGGTTCATCGACCTTCTCAACTTTAGTTGTAATGGTTATATAAGCAAGAGTGAGCAAAAAAATGCTCACTTGAAGTGACAATGAATAAAAATATCATAACAACTGCCAAATGAATAGGCTCAATAGAACTGAATAAAATTCTCTATTAATGATAATCAGGAATAGAATTTGAAATATATGTATCTGAGGGTCACAAGACCACGAACTATGTCCAAAGTTATAAGTATTCTTTCAACTTAAACCTAAACAGTCGTAAGACTGTAGGGACTTCTCGTACTTAGGGGGATCAGCCCTTCGTACAATGCATTGTGCACAAACATCTAAATGCTTAAGCGTAAGTACTCCCCTATAATAGGGTTGTTCATCTCAGTTTAAATATATGAGTTCGCACCAAAGGAAGTTTGGTTTGGATAAGCTTCAAGGTAATTTAGAGTTCAACGAACATCAACTAAAGATTAGTTGAATCAATATAGTTTAATATCACTCAAGTCCTCGATAATAATATGATATGAAATAGTCGTGAATTATAAGTGAATCAACATTATACATCGAAAACATGATTTAGAAATGGACTAGAAAGCATAGGCATTGAATATTATACCAAACCTTGCTTGAACAATAATAAGCTAAGGCTATTAATCTTACTCAATAAAAGAAGTGAGTTAATGAACGTGCATGATTAATAACAAGTTGAGGAATAAAACTTTCTCAACATAAGAATAATAGAATTTAGGAACTTGCGTAATTAGAACAACATTAAAGATAGGAACCCTTCTCAAAGTAAGAGTTAGGTTGAAGAGTTTGCATGAACATAATCAAGTTAGAATAGATATATAAGTAGGTTTAGGAACTTTCCCAATGCATCAATAAGGTTTAAGCACTTGCACAATCGTAAAAGTAGAGTTAGAGAACTTACCTCGTGCGTAGATTAAACAATCACTACTCATGCTCACCACAAGTCCTACACATACCATATGTATTGAAAATACACATTAGTTACACTAATATTAGCTTCATGAGTTTCTTTCCCACTTTTAGTATAGCTCACTAACTAAGTTTAAGTTTAAACAACATCACATCTTTTCATGAGTATCATATTTTAGCTTTATTACAACTACTTAAGTGATCATGTCATTACACTATATACACATTAACATCTTTATACAACATCCTATTACATGTCCAACATGTTATCATTCTCTTTAGATTAGGTTATACTAACACACAAAGGACTGCATTTGCATTCGTGCATCCTGACGCCCTCCGATGGCCACCAAATGCACAACAGTTCTAAAGATAGCCAATTTGACTTCTAATAACGACATCAAATTGAATAACTTAACACATAAAAGGTATAGGTCTACTCTTTCTCATTTTGGATCATCTTGAATCGCATCAATCGAAGTTCATATGAAAAGGTTATGCTCATTTTAGTAAAACATGTCCGGTCAGTTTTTTTCCAAAATTTGGCTAGACAGACTACACCCCCCCCCCCCCACCGGGGCGGGGCAGTCTACTCTTTCTCATTCCGGATCATCTTGAATCGCATCAATCGAAGTTCATATAAAAAGGTTATGCTCATTTTAGTAAAACATGTCCGGTCAGTTTTTTTCCAAAATTTGGCTAGACAGACTACACGCCCCAATCGAAGGGCGGTCTACTTTTCTCATTCCAGATCATCTTGAATCGCATCAATCAAAGTTCATATGAAAAGGTTATGCTCAGTTTAGTAAAACATGTCCGGTCAGTTTTTTTCCCAAATTTGGTTAGACAAACTAGCCCCCCCCCCCCCCCACCGAGGCGGGGAGGGGCGGGGCGGGGGTTTTTTCTCTAGGATAGCCCATCGGGGCAAGGGTCCCTTCTGCAATTTCGCAAATTATCATCTCGAACACTACAGAAATCCAAATTAGGCCTACAAACTCCTTTCTAACAACCATACCAACTTACCCAAGGTGTAATATATTTACAGAAATATAAACTAATGTTTCTAACACGTTTCTAACCACATAAACATCAAGATTACAACCTTTAATTTTACTATTTCTCTTATTTCCTCTTCTTTTGACATTCATAGCGAGATTCTTCACTGTGAATTCGTTTTACAACCAAAATAGTTAGTTTCAATTACTTTGCTTTCGTTTCTTCATATATTTTCACAATCAATAAATAATTTACACTTATAATATGAATTGAGTACCAATTTTAATTCTAATTTAAGCCATATTCAATATATATCAATGTAAACTTACTGTAATATGATTTCCTCCATAATAAAATATATTACATGAATTAATTTACTCTAAATCATCTATAAACCACATGAAAACAATTTATATCAACAATTATCATACAAAATCACATAATAAATAATTAATTATTCATACCAATTTTACAGAGAACTTTTGAATAGAATAAAACTAAAACTTTGAAAAGTAGAAAGGTATGGTTATACCTTTGCTAGAAGATGATTACAACAACTTCTTCTAAATTCTCAATTCACAGAGAATTTTTTCTTCTCACTTCTCTCTTTTCTTTCTTTCTTTTCTCTTCTTTTTCTTCTTCTCTGTTCTTTCTCCCTTCTCTAACTTACGTACTTGGAAACATATAACGTATAATATAATAAATAGAAATTATATAATATAATTATATATGTAACTGATTACAGTTACATTTTTTTGAAAATCAAAAGACATAAGGCTTGCTTGGCTAAACCATTTTAAAACTTAATAACTTAAAATCATTATGCCTTATTTGGTAAAACATATTTAAATTAAAGACTTAACATTCATTAAGCCTTGTTTGGCAAAACTGAATTAAACTCCTTTAATTTATTTTAATAACTCGTTTATAGAATAGTTTATGGTCACATTTTATTTAATTAAATTTTAATATTCAATTTAATTAATTCTAATAACAATTTATTAAATCAATTTACCTCATAAATCAATACGACAAAATTATAATTTCCTTTATAATTAAAATTTTATTTAATAAATTAACACATCATTTTAATTACAAACTAAATTAGAATAACATTATAATAATTCATTTAATCCTATCAACTCTCTAATTTAATTGTCAAATATTTATTCAATAATAAACACATCAATTAAAATATTTATATAATTCAATTAATATTTGGAATTATAATTTAAAATTTTGATTGTTACAATATATATATATATATATATATATATATATATATATATATATATATATATTTATATATACATTTTTATTTACAAACCGTGTTTTCTTTACATATATAGATGTAATTAGAATTTTTAATCTAGTTTAAGATCCTTGGAAACTATTTATCTAAGTGAGGGTATTGACAACATGGATTGTTCATGTTGTTGTTGATACTTTTGATTTCAAATAGATAGGTACTATCGATACGATAATGTAATTCACATGATATAGACTATACATCTGAGTGAGGGTATTGGTAATATGGATTGTTCATGTTATTACTGGTACTCTGAAATTCGGATAGATAGATACTATTTGCATATACAGATCATATATCCAAGTGAGGGTATTCAAACACAGCAATAGTTCTCCTAAGAATTGTTATCTGTTATGGGATATTGTGAATCTTGGATCTTTGAGAATTGCATCTTGTTATAATTGTATAGTCACTCAATTAGATATAAAAATAGAATTGGATACCATGGGCATATAGATTTGAATACATTATATACATTGACTAGTAGTAAGCACCATATCGGATACTGTGGGAGTATATATATGGGGGCATTACATTAATGGTATCAGAGCTATTAAGGCTATAGATATAAGTAAGAGAAATCTTAGTATATAGTCTTCGAGTCCGTAAAAATATTAAATTACACATAAAAATAACATTAAAAATATTATGCTTATATAAATTTCTATACCAGTAATAAAGGAGTTTTATTTTATAGGATGACCAACTCCAATGCTGAGGAAATGATGATAGTAAACAATCCACCACAAATTGAGTCATTTATAGCTAGTGATGCAGAGGATGGAGAATTGCTTCATGATCAACAACTGCTAGATGTTGAGGAAGAGGAAGATCCAATAAGCAGGATAATTAATGAGAATTGATGAGCATGATGAAGCAATGGCATCACTAATGCAGAAATCTGAGTATATATGATAATAATAAAATGAAGTTTAGGGCACACTTAGCCGACGGAATGTTAGAGCATGAAAGGGGAACCAATAATCGATTGAAAGTACAACTGCACCATGCACAAAGGGGCAGGAAAGAAATACAGTCATGGCTACTCAAATTTTCTCTGGGTACTCGAGATGTCTTCAATGATTTACAGCGCCGAGTAGTTCGATATCTAGTAGAGGAGAAGAAAAATGTCTATCTAATAGATCGATCTGTGGTATGCCACATGATCTAGGATTCTTTCGATGACATTAATGAATTCTAGAGTGTAGTATAGAAGTCTAAATGCTCTGTACTAATAGGAATGAAAGAGCATTTGAAGTTTATATTATAGCGGGTAGTAAGTATAAACTACTAGTTATCTATGTATGTATTTTGTGACATATGGATAAAGATATGTTTGTGTTATTCAAATTCTTATGTGGATTTTTCTTGTTTTATATAGAATCATGCCACCAACCAAAAGACCTCAACGAGAGATAGATAATGATGTTAATCCTACCCAAAGTTATTAGAACTTTTGTTAGGTACTATGAATAGACCCATAACCCACAACACTCCATTTAAGGATTTTAAATTAGTTGGTCCACCCGAATTAAAAGGTACATCAGAACATGTCGATGCACAAATCTGTTTACTGAAATAAAAAAATTATTCTTAGTAACCAATGTTAATAATAATCAAAAGACAACTTTTGCAACCTTTTTCTTGAAAGGTGAGGCAAATTACTGGTGGGAATCAACTAAGGGTTGGGTAGAAATCTGAAATTGTGCCTTGGGATATATTCAAAGAATTGTTCTTTAAAATTTATTTTTCCCAATCTCTGAAGGATCGAATGGAGGTACGATTCCTAGAATTGAAACAAGGAGACCTGACTATATCTCTTTATACGACCAAATTTAACGAGCTGTCCAGGTTTTCTCCACACCAAGTCAATACTAAACTTAAGAAGACTCGGAGGTATCAGGAAGGTTGAAATCTCAGATACGAAGTAAATTATCTATATTTCAACTAAAGACTTTTTTTGAAATACTCGAGAGAGCTTCAATAGTTAACAGTAAAAGTTTTGCCGTTATTTTTATAAAAAGATATTTCTTTCATTTTCTAACTCTGACAATAATTCCGTTGTGGGATCCACCAATGATTGTGCCGTCGTACGAATATTCCCTGATAAAACGAATATTCCCTGACCAATCAAATATTTTATGACAACTTGCTTACTTTGCAAAATTTATAAATATTACCCACAACTATAACATTATATCAAATCCACACCTTAATACTCAAAGTGATATTTAGAAAAATTAAACTTTATTCATAAAAGTTGGGTATTACAACCTCCCATTCTTATGAAATTTTTTCCTCAAAAATGGTGTACGTACCTGGTATGTCGAAGAGGTGAGGATACCTTGATTTCATTTCAGATTTTAACTCTCAGGTC
Organism: Panax quinquefolius; assembly: GCA_020205615.1. Lineage (NCBI taxonomy): Eukaryota > Viridiplantae > Streptophyta > Magnoliopsida > Apiales > Araliaceae > Panax > Panax quinquefolius. The sequence continues at coordinate 73,507,455 of CM035165.1, forward strand.
ATTTCCTCAACATCGTGGTTTCTCCACAAAACTTTGACTTGAGGTACAACCTTGGAGCGTAGAATATGTTCCTTCTTATCCAAGATTTTAACAGGTACCTCTTCATACGTTAAATCTTTCGCTATCTCATCTGGTTCTAACTCAATAATGTGGTTCGGGTCTTCCACATATTTACATAACATAGATATGTGAAAAACATTATGAACAAGAGACATACTTGGCGGTAAGGCGAGTCTATAGGCCATAGTTCATACTCGGTAAAGGATTTCAAATGGGCCAATGAATCGAGGATTGAGCTTTCCTCTCTTTCCAAAGCTTATAACTCTTTTCCATGGAGCAACACGTAACAACACATGATCTCTAACATTGAATTCCACGTCCTTTCGATGAAGATCAACAAAACTCTTTTGTCGATCTTGTGAGGTTTTTATACGTTGTTGGATCATTGGAATCTTTTTCGTAGTCATACGTACCAACTCTGGTCCCAACAATGTTGCTTCACCCACCTTGTCCCAGCAAACTGGAGAACGACACTTGCGTCCGTACAATGCCTCAAATGGAGCCATGCCGATACTTGCTTGATAACTGTTGTTGTAGGAGAATTCCACTAATAGTAAGAACTTGTCCCAACTTCCTTTGAATTCAAGGACACAAAGTCTTAATAGATCTTCAAGAGTTTGAATAGTCTTCTCCGATGCCCATCCATTTGAGGGTGATATGTCGGGCTGAATTGTAAATCTGTGCCCATAGCTTTTTGCAAACTAACCAAAAACCGCGAAGTGAATCTTGCGTCTCAATCAAAAACTATGGATACTAGCATACCATGCAGTCTTACAATCTCATTTATGTATATATGAGCAAGACATTCAGGTGAATAAGTTTCTTTTATAGGTAAGAAATGAGCAGACTTGGTTAATCTATCAACAATGACCCAAATCGCATCTATGTTATTAGAAACCTTGGGAAGACCAATAATGAAATCCATGGTAATATGTTCCCACTTCCATTCTTAAATTTTAAGCAGTTACAATGGACCTTTTGGCACTTGATGTTCCGCCTTGACACGTTGACAAGTTAGACACCTTGAGATAAACTTTGCTATATCTCTCTTCATATATCTCCACCAAAATGTATATCGAAGATCACAATACATTTTGGTACTCCTAGGACGGATTACAAACGGTGTGTTATGTGCCTTCATCATGATTTTATACTTTAAATAAGTGTGAGACCCCAGATTTTATGAATAAAGATTTTATTTTCTTTTAATATTTTTTTGAATATTATGGTGTGGATTTGATATAATGTTATAGTTGTGGGTAGTATTTATAAATTTTGCAAAGTATGCAAGTTGTTATATTATATTCGATTGGTCGGGGAATATTTGTTTTATCAGGGAATATTCGTACAACGGTACAATCATTGGTGGACCCCACAACGGAATTATTATCGGATTGAGAAAACGACAAAAATATTTTATTAAAAATAACGGTGAAGTTTTACTGATTAATACTATTGAACTACTCAACTAGTAAAAGTAAAAAGTACAATAAATATGCGTGGTTGCATAGTAGCACACGGTATTGATTATTGATGCTTCCGTGATAAGTCACTCAGTTTTATTTTATTGGAATTATTAATGTAATAAAACAGAATACTTTTATAATGTTATTCTATAAATAGAATATATTATATTTTATTATGCATAGTGTTGCATAGTGTTTGCATAGTAAAATCTTTTATAAAGTTATTCTATAAATAGAATATATTATATTTTATTATGCATAGTGTTGTATAGTGTTTGCATAGTATTTTGCATAGTAAAATCTTTTATATAAAATAAATACTTTTATAAAGTTATTTGTTTTATTAGACAATAATTAGAATATATAATATTTTATTATGCATAGTGTTTGCATAGTGCCTACATAGTGTTTGCATAGTAAAATCTTTTATAAAGTTATTCGTTTTATTAGATTATAAATAGAATATATTATATTTTATTTAAAAGATTTTGCTTTAAATATGAACCGTCAGAGTAAAGTGAATCAATTTGGACCGTTAATGAATTAGTTACTATGCAGTCTATTCTTCTATAAATAGAAGTTCATTCATTCATTATTTCTTACGAATTCACTAAAACTCTAGAGAGAGAAACTATAGAGAGAGTTCTTCTTCTATAATCTTGAGCGTATTTCTTTAGAGTTAAAGAAAGCTTTGAGCGTAGTAGAAGTTTTCTTCGAGTATATCCTCGCCCTACCAGTCGGAGTACTCTTCTTTCAAAGGTAGGGAATATTATTTGTTGTACTCATAAGGGGTATTCCATCTTTCTTATTCATGAAGAGAACTTCTGTTATTCCATTCTTTATTATTCTGTTGGAATAACCTGTATACGCGGGATACCCTATACTTGATGAAATTCTTCTGTTATTCTATTCTTTATTATTCTATTGGAATATCCTGTCTGTAAGCGTTTTATGTCGGAACTGGTTCCGTCTTTATTATTATTTTGTTGGAATAACCTGTATACGCGGGATACCATATACTTGGTGAAATTCTTCTGTTATTCCATTCTTTATTTGTAAGACCCCAAATTTTATGAAATAAAAGTATTCAATTTTCCTATTTAGTAAATGGTTAAATTGATAAAAGGTTAAAGTTAAGGGTGATATATAAATTTTTTCAAAATAAACAAGTGGTTATATAATATTCATTGTTATCAGGGAATATTCGTTTGGTCGTGGAATATTCTTTCTGTCGAGGAATATTCCTACGACGGCGCAGCTATTTGTGGGCCCATAACGAATAACTGTCGGATGAAGAAAATGATAAAAATTGAGTTTTTACAAATAACGGCGTAATCGTTACCGCTAACACTGTTGGAATACCCGGTGGGTAAAGTAAAGTAATGTCGCCTCTGCACAAAAGAGACACTGCAGATTGCATGCATTTTTAAATTATTGATTCTTACGTAAGAAGGCACAACTCAATAATTGTTACATGAATTCTCGCTCAATATTTTATTTTATTGATTCAATAATTGCTACGTTGAAATTTTATATTATTGTTGTTTAATAATTGTCACTGCACAGAATTTTCCATTATCAGATCAATAATTCATATTATTCGAATAATATTATTAGATAGCATTATTGACAATGTCTAGAAAGTTACATCAAGGAGAGGTTTGGTCACCTAATTGCGTGCGATAAAGAGAAATCCTTATCGAAAGCCCTCTCTTTCCTAGAGAACTACCTGGTTGTCATAACTGTGATTCTGTAATATTATTTGTGAATAATTATTTATTAATTTATATGATAAGGAAATATTTATTTGATACGGATATAAATGATGGATTTATTTATGTTGTTATAAATGAAGGAATTACTGTTGAGGTGTTTTATCAGTATTTTGTCGGATTGGAGGTATTAATAGATCAAATTGATGTTCTTAAAGCTCTATTGCGTGAGTAATAATTTTTAATCTGACCGTTGGATCGTTTTGATTTTTGGATATGTTATACATATATGAGTTGAGTATATGTCCACAAATTTTGAACCGTTAAAAATTAACGCATGATTTGTTATGAATTTTAAAAGGTGTTGAAATGGTGTTTAAAATCATCCGTTTGTGGATTTGGGATATTTTTGGTCTGGAATTTGGAAAAACTTTCTTCTGCAAAGTTGTAGAGAATTCAATTTTAGGTAGAATGGATATAAAATTCGTATTTTTCTGATAACTGGGCTATTTTCTATGAATTGTTCAAGTTTTGGAAAATAAAATGATTTTTATTAATTTATTGGTGGGACCCACTTTGATTGTTGAACACATGTGGGCTGCTGGAAAATTTTCAAAAATGGCATGCTGGCTTTTTCAAAGAAAGGATGCGTAGAAGGAAGAGAGAAATATTATTAATTTATTATTTTAGTCTCCTTTGGCGTTCTAGCATTTTCCTATAAATAGGTACTTATGTTAGAATTGAAAATCACATCAGAAACAAGTTTTCTTTCTCTCTAGATTATCAAGAATATTTGTGTGAGTATTTAGATACTTTGAGGGTTACTTTTCAGTGTAAGTTTCTTTCGGCTTTTCATCCGATATTCCAGTCAGAAGTACTGCTCTTTTGAGGTAAGAGATTTTAAGGGTTATTATGTTTTTCAATTCGTATTTCTTCCGTCCTTCAGAAAATTTTCGTAAAAATTTGAATTGATATTTTGATGAGTTTTATTGATTGTGTCCAAAAATGACGATTTTTGGATGTATAGATTAAGAGTTATGAATTTTACGGGAAAAGACTATTTTAAAAGTAATCGCTTATAACTCCTTGTGGTTAACTCCAAAATTGATGAAATTTTTATTGGGAGTACATCTGTATAATATCAGTGTACTCTATAAATTTTGGAATTTGTAGATAAAAGTACAATTTATGATAAATATCTATATATTCGACGGTTTTGGCCATATGAAAAATAGTAAATGAATTTTCAAAATTCTGAGAAAAATATATGTTCAGTATGGGACTATATTCTGCTAAATCCCAGAAAAGAAATATTTTTGGAACTGATTTGGTATTTTTCATGCAAATAAACTAGTTATGAGTAAATGAATTAAATATGTTATGTGAAGTAAGAAAATTGGAAAATAGGATTTTATGGCTTGAGAATCCTATATGAGGTATATGCAGATTTTTGATGAGGATTTAGGTTATCGGTGATGAAATCTTATGAGTTTGGCATTTTAGGATGATTAAATGCATTATTTAGTAAAATGTAAACAATTAAAATAAATTGTTTATAAGCTTAAGAAATATTATTCTTTCAATATCATTATACCAAAATATTGGTATGGATTTTATTGTGGAATTTTTACCTTTTTGTGTCAGGTTTACTATTCATGAGTTACTATTCACGAGTTACTATTCATGAGTTACTATTCATGAGTTACTATTCACGAGTAACTATTCATGACAAAATTGGTTTCTTTTTCAAACTAAATTATAGTTGAGTTATGAATATTTCTCTTGAAATTAAAACTATATGTTGATCATATTATTTTTATTATCATATATAACATTTTTATAACCCTAGCGATGATATTTCTCTTTGTCTTGAGTGTAAAGATGGGTAGATTTTTGGTATGATCATGACTATGGGTTCTCTTTGGCCAGTAGTGCAATGTTGAATTGTTGACTGGTATGATCATGACCATTGAATTTATAATTGAATATCTTTAGCTTAAGTGCAAAGGTGAATTGATCAACATGGTTATAATTATTGTTTATATAAATTCTGAAATTATTATATATTCCTTTGAGATATTAATATATTTGGCCTGTGGTGCAAAGATGACATGTTGAATATCTTTGGCCAGTAGTGCAAAGATGAATTGTTGATGAATATCTTTGGCCTGTAGTGCAAAGATTAATTGTTGAGGAATATCTTTGGCCCGTAGTGCAAAGATGACATGTTGTTGAATATCTTTGGCCAGTAGTGCAAAGATGAACTGTTGATTAATATCTTTGGCCCGTAGTGCAAAGATGAATTTATTAGTATGATTATGAATAGGAAATGTGATTTGGTGTAACCATGATCTTTGATGTTTCAGGTAAATATAGATGATGAAAATTATCTTCGTCCTGGATGAGAATAGGAATTTAGAACTACAATTATGATTATGAATTATTCATATGATTGTGGACTAGAATTGTTGATTGATGTTACAGGGATAAAACATTGTTGGTGGATTTTTAACATGGAGAAGATAATAGACTTTACAGTCTATTTGACTCTTCTAATGGATTGCTCGTTCCGCTACAACTATGGTTGAAATTTTTATCATCTACCATATGTTCTAAATCTCTGATTTATTATTGATGAAGGCTATTGATAATTTAATTATCTTTAGTCATGATATTCTTTATGAATTAGTTATGCTCACCCTTTTTGCTTCACAATTCCTTTTCGTTAATAAGAGTGTAGCTTGGGTTTGAGCGAGGGTAACGAGGAAATAGAAATTGGTCTCTAGTCATGAGGTTCTCCTAAGAAGTATAGAAAAGTGTTGGTCACCATAATATCGGGATATTATGTGATATGTTAATTTGTTCAATTAACCTTTGTTTTGAAGCTATATTCTAAAATGATATCTGAAATACAGGAGATGAGCAATGAAGAAATCATGAGGACAAGGAAGATGGAATCTGAAATGAAAGCAAGGTATTCTCAACTCTTGAAATACCAGGCACGTAAATTTCGGGGACGAAATTTCATAAGGAGGGGAGATTGTAAGACCCCAAATTTTATGAAATAAAAGTATTCAATTTTCTTATTTAGTAAATGGTTAAATTGATAAAAGGTTAAAGTTAAGGGTCATATATGAATTTTTTCAAAATAAATAAGTGGTTATATAATATTCATTATTATCAGGGAATATTCGTTTGGTCGTGGAATATTCTTTCTGTCGGAGAATATTCGTACGACGGCGTAGCTATTTGTGGGCCCCATAACGAATAATTGTCGGATGAAAAAATGATAAAATTGAGTTTTTACAAATAACGGTAATCATCGTTCAAGTTAACATCATGGAATACCCGGTGGGTAAAGTAAAGTAATAATACATGTTGTTGCACAAGAGTAGCACCAGTATTGCAGCAAAGAATTTTGAATTATTGATTCTTACGTAAGAAGGCACTACTCAATAATTGTTACAGTAATTAATGTTCAATATTTTATTTTATTGATTCAGTAATTGCTACATTGAAATTTTATATTATTGTTGTTCAATAATTGTCACTGCACAGAATTTTCCATTATCAGATCAATAATTCATATTATTCGAATAATATTATTAGATAACATTATTTACAATGTCTAGAAATTTTTGCCAAGGAGAGGTTTGGTCACCTAATTGCGCGCCAGTAAGGAGAAATCCTTATCAGAAAGCCCCCTCTTTCCTGGGAACGGCTTGGTTGTCATAACTGTGATTCTGTAATATTATTTGTGAATAATTATTTATTGATTTATATGATAAGGAAATATTTATTTGATGCGGATATAAATGGTGGATTTATTTATTTGGTTATAAATGAAGGAATTACTGTTGAGGTGTTTTATCAGTATTTTGTCGAATCGGAGGTATTAATAGATCAAATCGGTGTTCTTAAAGCTTTATTGCGTGAGTTATAATTTCTAATCTGACCGTTGGATCGTTTTGATTTTTGGATATGTTATACATATATGAGTTGAGTATATGTCCACAAATTTTGAACCATTAAAAATTAACGCATGATTTGTTATGAATTTAAAAGGTGTTGAAACGGTATTTAAAATCATCCGTTTGTGGATTTGGGATATTTTTGGTCTGGAATTTGGAAAAACTTTCTTCTGTAAAGTTGTAGAGAATTTGATTTCAGGCAAAATGGAAATAAAATTAGTATTTTTCTAATAACCGGGCTATTTTCTATGAATTGTTAAAGTTTTGGAAAATAAAATAATTTTTATTAATTTATGGGTGGGACCCACTTTGGTTGTTGAACCCATATGGGCTTCTGGAAAATTTTCAGAAATGGCATGCTGGCTTTTTCAAAGAAAGGATGCGTAGAAGGAAGAGAGAAATATTATTAATTTATTATTTTAGTCTCCTTTGGCGTTCTAGCATTTTTCTATAAATAGGTGTTTATGTTAGAATTGAAATCACACCAGAAACAAGTTTTCTTTCTCTCTAGATTATCAAGCATATTTATGTGAGTATTTAGATACTTTGAGGGTTACTTTTCAGTGCAAGTTTCTTTCGGCTTTTAATCCGATATTCTAGTCAGAAGTACTGCTCTTTTGAAGTAAGGGATTTTAAGGGTTATTATGTTTTTCAGTTCGTACTTCTTTCGTCCTTCAAAAAATTTTGAAAAAATTTGAAATGATATTTTGATGAGTTTTATTGATTGTGTCCAAAAATGGCGATTTTTGGATGTATAGATTAAGATTTATGAATTTTACGGGAAAAGACTATTTTAAAAGTAACCGCTTATAACTCCTTGTGGTTAACTCCAAAATTGATGAAATTTTTATTGGGAGTACATCTATATAATATCAATGTACTCTGTAAATTTCGGAATTTTTAGATAAAAGTACAATTTATGATAAATATCTAAATATTCGGCGGTTTTGGCCATATGAAAAATAGTAAATGACATTTAAAAAATTTGAGAAAAATATATGTTCAATATGGGACTATATTCTGCTATATCCCAGAAAAGAAATATTTTTGGAACTGATTTGGTATTTTTCATGCAAATGAACTAGTTATGAGTAAATGAATTATATATGTTATGTGAAGTAAGAAAATTGGAAAATAGGATTTTATGGCTTGAGAATCCTATATGAGGTATATGCAGATTTTTGATGAGGGTTTAGGTTATTGGTGATGAAATCTTATGAGTTTGGCATTTTAGGATGATTAAATGCATTATTTAGTAAAGTGTAAACAATTAAAATAAATTGTTTATAAGCTTAAGAAATATTATTCTTTCAATATCATTATACCGAATTATTGGTATAGATTTTATTGTGGAATTTCTACCTTTTTGTGTCGAGTTTACTATTTTTGAGTTACTATTCACGAGTTACTATTCATGAGTTACTATTCACGAAGTTACTATTCATGGGTTACTATTCACGAGTAACTATTCATGACAAAATTGGTTTCTTTTTCTAACTAAATTATAGTTGAGTTATGAATATTACTCTTGAGATTAAAACTATATGTTGATCATATTATTTTTATTATCATATATAACATTTTTATAACCCTAACGATGATATTTCTCTTTGACTTGAGTGTAAAGATGGGTAGATTTTTGGTATGATCATGACTATGGGTTCTCTTTGGCTAGTAGTGCAAAGTTGAATTGTTGACTGGTATGATTATGACTATTGAATTTATAATTGAATATCTTTAGCTTAAGTGCAAAGGTGAATTGATCAACATGGTTATAATTATTATTTATATAAATTCTGAAATTATTATATATTTCTTTGAGATATTAATATATTTGGCCTGTGGTGCAAAGATGACATGTTGTTGAATATCTTTGGCCAGTAGTGCAAAGATGAACTGTTAATGAATATCTTTGGCCTGTAGTGGAAAGATTAATTGTTGAGGAATATCATTGGCCCGTAGTGCGAAGATGACATATTGTTGAATATCTTTGGCCAGTAGTGCAAAGATGAACTGTTGATTAATATCTTTGGCCCGTAGTGCAAAGATAAATTTATTAGTATGATAATGAACATGAAATGTGATTTGGTGTAACCATGATCTTTGATGTTTCAGGTAAATATAGGTGTTGAAAATTATCTTCGTCCTGGATGAGAAGAGGAATTTAGAACTACAATTATGATTATGAATTATTCATATGATTGTGGACTAGAATTGTTGATTGATGTTACAGGGATAAAACATTGGTTGTGGATTTTTAACATGGAGAAGATAATAGACTTTATAGTCTATTTGACTCTTCTAATGGATTGCTCGTTCCGCTACAACTATGGTTGAAATTTTTATCATCTACCATATGTTCTAAATCTCTGATTTATTATTGATGAAGGCTATTGATAATTTAATTATCTTTAGTCATGATATTCTTTACTGAGCTAGTTATGCTCACCCTTTTTTTCTTCACAATTCCTTTTCGTGTAATAAGAGTGTATTTGGGTCGAAAGCGAGGGTAACGGGAAATAGAGCAGGGTCTCTAGGCGTGGAGGTTCTCCCAAGAAGTATAGAAAAAGTGTTGTATACATCATTTAATAGTTATATTTGGTGAATCAAATAGGGTGAGGCGAACCCAACGTTGGAAGGGTGTTTTTGCCACTATCATACAAGATGTCTAATGACATACAACCTCGTGTCATCATAAAGATGTGGTTGTGCTCATCCACTTGGCCGGAAGTATATTTACAAGCATTACCTATATAATCTTTGTGTTTGTTTGAAGTATAATTCTGATTTAGAGACAGTGGAGATAATGATATGTTAAGAGAAGACTCACCATTGGGAAGAATATGATAGTAATCTTCTCATTTTTTTTTGGGGTCTATTGGGTCAACCAAGGATAATTACGTGGCCATATGATATCTATCATAACCTGTACGCATGGCCTCCCATGTATGAAAAGGTTTCCTTGAGCACTTCCCAAAGATTCTAATTTCTAAAACAGTTTTTGACTATACCTTTATGTAAGGTGTCATTGTGAGGTGCTATCCACGGTTGGAACATGAGTCACATTTGGTATATATTTGTATCCAAACTCACAGCATATGTGTTGTTGTATTTTGCACGAAAATTGTTGTAATAAAGTTATAGTTGTTTTCTGTACCATGTATTTGGCGACTCAGAATAGGTTGGATAGAATAGAACTATTTTGGGGTTGTCACAGTATTATTCTGTTGGAATATCCTGTTTGTGCGTTTTACGCCGGACCTGGTTCCGTCTTTATTATTATTCTGTTGAATAAAACCTGTATACGCGGGATACCCTATACTTGGTGAAATTCTTCTAATACTCCATTCTTTATTATTCTGTTAGAATATCCTGTTTGTGCGTTTTACGCTGGACCTGGTTCCGTTATTTATTATTATGTTGGAATATCCTGTTGGTGCAAATTTCGCCAGACCTGGTTCCGTTATTATTATTCTGTTGGAATAACCTGTCTATGCGAAGTACCGCATGCATGATGATTTCTTTCCATTCTTTATTATACTCAGTTGGTTAAAGTTTTAACTTCTATACTCCATAAAATTAGTGGAATATCTTTTATATTTGCGCTTCATCCAGTATCTTTTCATGGAAATATTCTTCTGAGCATTCTTGAATTTTACTCTACAAAGCAGTATCATGTTGACAATTTGGACGTTATCAGTTCCTAGATAAATTAATTCTTCAACTTGTTTTATTGAATTCCTATATCATTGTCAGCATCCTCATGTTTATATTATGTTGAAAGTCATCTTTGGCCTATAGTGCATAGATGGACTTGGTATGATTATGACCAGGGATTATTCGGTGTAATCATGACCGTAATGTTACAAATGATGTGGATAAAGTCCTCATTGGTCCGTAATGCATTGATGGACAATTTTTGGTATGATTATGGCTATGGATTCTCTTCGGCCAAGGGTGCAAAGATGAATTGTTTTATGGCATGATCAGGACCGTTGATGAAAACACAATTATCTTTGGCCCATAGTGCATGGATAATTGTGGTCGTGATACTAAAGAATATCCTTGGCCATAGTGCAGGGGTGATTCAATGATGTGGATTATTTATTAAGATGAGTCCCAGCGATAAAAGTGATGAAAAACCTTTTAAATCATAAAAGATTGTAGATTTTATTCTCTACTTGACTCTTCTAATGGATTGCTTGTTCCGCTGCAGTTAAACTTGATAGTTATTATATTTTATCGCTTTAACATCTTTGAAAGGCTAACGATAAATTATTCTCGCATTATCTTAGTCATAATATTTCTTCTTTGGGCTAGTTGAGCTCACCCTTTTCTTTCACCGTTTCTCTTGAAATGAGAACGTAGTCTGGGACTAGTCGAACAACGGTGATGATCCTAAATGCTTGTATTAGTTGTCCTCACTATTCCCGTGAAAATAGTGTAATAATAATTGTAATGAGGACTCTTTTGAGTTTTATACTCTCTAGTAGACAATATTTGTATTCAAACTCACGCTTTATGTTTTGTCATATTGTACACGACAGTTGTATTATTAAGTTGTATTTGAATTCTGTACCATGTATCTGGCTACTCGAGATGGGTGATGTATACCTAATTTTGGGGGCGTCACAGTTGGTATTAAAGCTTAGGGATATGATCCCTGGCTAGGATGTGAGAATAGAACTAAGAGGGGAGAGACGGGGAATTCCTTCACTAGTATGACCTACCTAAGTTTATTTGGTATTTAATTGATCGGTCAGAATATAGGGATAATATGTTATATGTTAATTAACCCTTGTTTTGTGGCAATAATTGAAAATGGCATCTGAAAATGTTGAGATAAGCAATGGAGCACAGGAGACTGTTGATTCTCCACAGATCGACAATCAGGATAATGTGCAATAGGATGGCGATAATCCTCCTGTAAATAACAACACTGATCAATTGACGAACGATGGTACGTTTAGGATCTTTTTAGAATTCATGCAACATCAGGCGAAGACGGCTCCTGTTCATAATGCAGGAGAAAACAATGGCAACCCACGGTTGGTCACCGCTAAGCAATTCAAGGAGCTGGGACCACCGGAGGTTTTGGGAAAGCCAGAACTACTTAAGGCGGAGACGTGGTTAAAGCAGATCACCAAGATATTTGATGTCTTGGGATGCTCCGAGGAGCAAAAGGTTCCTTTTGCGACCTTTATGTTGCGTGAAGAGGCAGATTACTGGTGGGAATCTGTAAAATATACCCAGGCTGACGCACTCAAGATGTCTTGGGAGAAGTTCTAAGAGCTATTCAATAGTAAGTACTTTCCCGAGAGTATTCGTCACATAAAAGAAGTGGAGTTTATCAAATTGGAACAAAACAATATGACTGTGTCGCAATACGAGGCTAAATTTGCGGAGTTATCCCGGTTTGCATCCCATTTGGTTGATAATGAGGAGAGAATGACGCGAATGTTTCTAAGAGGTTTGAAACCTGAGATACGTCAATATCTTATCTCTCATAAACTGTGTTTGTATTCAAATGTTGTTAATAGGGCTCAGTTATTGGAGCGCGATATTGAGTCAACCAAACCAAAAGAGAGAAGCTGGTAAAATGATAATACCGGTGATAACAGTCATCAAAGCTGTGATAATAAGCATGGAGGGAATCAATATGTCAGAAATGGTAACCACTTCGGTAGTAATCATGGCCAAAACAATAAGAATGGACATTTCAAGAATAGAACGTTCAATAATGAAGTAAAGACGTCGGCACCAGCACCCATTTTAAAGGAAGAAGAATGACTACCGGTCGTATGTTTCAAATGCGAAGAGGAGGGACACATCCGTCCAAACTGTACGCAGCAATCCAAAACATGTTTTAATTGTGAAAGAGAAGGTCACCTAGCTCGATTTTATCGTATGGTGAAGTCAATTCCAGCTGGGATAGTGATGCCAAAGGATGTCCCAGACAAGCCAAAGCCGATAGTTTAAGAGAGAGCATTTTTTTTCATGACGAGGAACCTGAATAAAATTATCACGGGTATGTTAGTCATAAACTCTTGCGAAGTCTATACCGTGTTAGATACCGGTTCTACTTATTCTTTTATTTCACCTAGTTGTGTTCAATGTTTGAAGTTAACTCCGGAGAAGTTTGACTTTGATATATCTGTTGGGAGAAACCTTCGTTACCTCCACTATTTATAAATCTTGTTCAAATCAACACTTTCACGTTACCTGTCGATCGTATCTCTTTGAAAATACTTGACTTTGATGTGATTTTAGGAATCGATTGGTTAACTACTCATCATGCTTTTCGTAAGGTTGTTAGCTTTCATATTCCTAACCAACATGTTATGCGAATTCAAGCAACCAAACCACTAAAGTCAATCATTGTCATATCAAGCCATAAATAAAGAGCCCCGGTCTTTCGTTGTTGACTTCCTTGTGTTGAATGCACCGAAACCAAACTTTCTGTAGGCGACACCGTGAATGACGATGGCAAGTTGATAGGTATCAATGTGACGTACTATCCAAGTTTTGGATGAGGGTCACAGTTTTGATTGATATTTCTATTGTTAATAAATTTCCTGACGTATTCTTGAAGACTTCTTAGCCTACCCTTAGAGCGTGAAATCGAATTTTGTATTGACCCCAGTACAAAACCCATTTCTAAAACCGTTAAATATTTCTTCAACTAAAGCGAACGTAACATGCGCCAAAGACGTTGGCTCGAGCTGTTGAAGATTACGATCGTACCATTCAATACCATCGTGGGAAAGCGAACGTGGTAGCTGACGCGTTGAGTAGAAGATCGTATACGTTTATGAGTGCGATGTTGTTAACACAAAGGCCCATTTCGTACGACTTACAAATGTTGAAGATAGAGTTAAAGACTCTAGGAACCCAAGTGAAGATAACGAATATACGAGTAGAATCGAATTTAATCGATAATGTTAAAGCTGCTCAAGCTACACACCCGGAGCTGATAAATGTGAAGAAGAAGGTTCAAGATGACGTTATTCTAGAAGCAAGAATCGACGAAGAGAGAAAATCTCAACCCTCGATTTAATTGGCCCATTTGAAATACTCGATCGAGTAGAAACTGTGGCTTATAGACTCATTTTACCGCCAAGTATGTCGCGTGTTCATAACATTTTTAATGTATCGATGTTACGTAAATATGTGGACGACCCGAACCACATTATTAATTTAGAACTGGATGACATAGCGGATGATTTAACGTTTGAGGAGATACGTGTTAAAATTTTGGATAAGAAGAATCGTATTCAACACTCAAAGGTTATACCTCAAGAGTTAGAATTTGAAATGAAGTCGAGGTATCCTCACCTCTTCGGCATACCAGGTACGTACGTAAATTTCGAGGGCAAAATTTCATAAGGAGGGGAGATTGTGAGACCCAAGATTTTATGAATAAATATTTTATTTTCTCGAAATATTTTTTTGAATATTATGGTGTGGATTTGATATAATGTTATAGTTGTGGGTAGTATTTAAGTTGTCATATTATATTCGATTGGTCAGGGAATATTTGTTTTATCAGAGAATATTCGTACAACGGCACAATCATTGGTGGACCCCACGACAAAATTATTATCGGATTGAGAAAATGACAAAAATATTTTATTAAAAATATCGTCGAAAGTTTTACCGTTAATACTGTTGAACTACTCGGTAGTAAAAGTACAGTAATATGCGTGGTTGCATAGTAGCATACAGTATTGATTATTGATGCTTACGTGATAAGTCACTCAGTTTTGTTTTATTGGTATTATTAATGTAATAAAACAGAATACTTTTATAAATTAATTCTATAAATAGAATATATTATATTTTATTATGCATTGTGTTACATAGTGTTTGCATAGTGTTTTGCATAGTAAAAACTTTTATAAAGTTATTCTATCAATATAATATATTATATTTTATTATGCATAGTGTTGCATAGTGTTTTGCATGTAAAATCTTTTTATATAAAACAAATTATTTTTATAAAGTTATTTGTTTTATTAGACAATAATTAGAATATATTATATTTTATTATGCATATTGTTTGCATAGTGCCTGCATAGTGTTTGTATAGTAAAATCTTTTATACAGTTATTCGTTTTATTAGATTATAAATAGAATATATTATATTTTATTTAAAAGATTTTGCTTTAAATATGGACCGTCAGATTAAAGTAAATCAATCTGGACCATTCATGAATTAGTTACTATGCAGTCTATTCTTCTATAAATAGAAGTTCATTCATTCATTATTTCTTACGAATTCACTGAAACTCTAGAGAGAGAAACTATAGAGAGAGTTCTTCTTCTATAATCTTGAGCGTATTTCTTTAGAGTTTAAGAAAGCTTTGAGCGTAGTACAAGTTTTCTTCGAGTATATACTCGCCCTACCAGTCGGAGTACTCTTCTTTCAAAGGTAGGGAATATTATTTGTTGTACTCATAAGGGGTATTCATTCTTTCTTATTCATGAAGAGAACTTCTGTTATTCCATTCTTTATTATTCTGTTGGAATAACTTATATACGCGGGATACCCTATACTTGGTGAAATTTTTCTGTTATTCCATTCTTTATTATTTTGTTGGAATATCCTGTCTGTACGTTTTATGCCGGACCTGGTTCCGTCTTTATTATTATTCTGTTGGAATAACCTGTATACGCGGGATACCATATACTTGGTGAAATTCTTCTATTATTCCATTCTTTATTATTTTGTTGGAATATCATGTCTGTGCGTTTTACGCCGGACCTGGTTCCGTCTTTATTATTATTATGTTGGAATAACCTGTATACACGGGATACCCTATACTTGGTGAAATTCTTCTATTATTCCATTCTTTATTATTATATTGGAATAACCTGTCTATGCAAAGTACTACATACATGGTGAAATTCTTCTAATACTCCATTCTTTATTATTCTGTTAGAATATCCTGTTTGTGCATTTTACGCCGGACCTGGTTCCGTTATTTATTATTATGTTGGAATATCCTGTTGGTGCAAATTTCACTTTGACACGTTCCGTTATTATTATTCATTGAATAACTCGCTCATGCGCAAGTACCGCATGCATGGTGATTTCTTTCCATTCTTAATTATACTCAGTTGGTTAAAGTTTTAACTTCTATACTCCATAAAATTAGTGGAATATCCTTGATATTTGCGCTTCATCCAGTATCTTTTCATGGAAATATTCTTCTGAGCATTCTTGAATTTTACTCTACAAAGCAGTATCATGTTGACAATTTGGACGTTATCAGTTCCTAGATAAATTAATTCTTCAACTTGTTTTATTGAATTCCTATATCATTGTCAGCATCCTCATGTTTATATTATGTTGAAAGTCGTCTGTGGCCTATAGTGCATAGATGGACTTGGTATGATTATGACCAGGGATTATTCGGTATAATCATGACCGTAATATTACAAATGATATGGAAAAAGTCCTCATTGGCCCGTAATGCATTGATGGACAGTTTTTGGTATGATTATGGCTATGGATTCTCTTCGGCCAAGGGTGCAAAGATGAATTGTTTTATGGCATGATCAGGACCGTTGATAAAAACACAATTATCTTTTGCCCATAGTGCATGGATAATTGTGGTCGTGATGAAAACACAATTATCTTTGGCCCATAGTGCAGGGGTGATTCAATGATGTGGATTATTTATTAAGATGAGTCCCAGCGATAAAAGTGATGAAAAACCTTTTAAATCATAAAAGATTGTAGATTTTATTCTCTACTTGACTCTTCTAATGGATTGCTTGTTCATTCATAGATTAAACTTGATAGTTATTATATTTTATCGCTTTAACACTTTGTTGAAGGCTAACGATAAATTATTCTGCATTATCTTAGTCATAATATTTCTTACTGGGCTAGTTGAGCTCACCCTTTCTTTCACTGTTCTCTTCAGGAAATGAGAACGTAGCTGGGACTAGTCGGGGAACAGAGTGATGATCCTAGATGCTTGCATTAGTTGTCCTCACTATTCTGTGAAAATAGTGTAATAATAATTGTAATGAGGACTCTTTTTGAGTTTTTATACTCTCTAGTAGACAATATTTGTATTCAAACTCACAGTTTATGTTTTGTCGTATTGTACACGACAGTTGTATTATTAAGTTGTATTTGAATTCTGTACCATGTATCTGGCTACTCGAGATGGGTGATGTATACCTAATTTTGGGTGAGTCACAATAAGGGTAGGTAGGAACACAAAGTCTGGAGTTGACTCGAAGTATTCCTTCTTTATCGATTCTTGCTTCTAGAATAGTACCGTCTTGCACTTTCTTCTTCATACGCATCAGTTCCAGGTCTATAGCTTGAGAAGCTTTAACTTTATCGATTAAAGTCGATTCTACTCGTATATTTGTCATCATCATGTGGGTTCCTGGAGTCTTTAACTCTATCTCCATCCTTTGCAAGTCATATAAAATGGGCCTTTATGTTAACAATATTGCATTCGTACCCACATATGATCTTCTACTTAATGCGCCAACTACCACGTTTACTTTTCCAGGATGGTATTGAATAATAGGGATGAGCAAGTAACCAAATTGGAACCAAAACTACACCAAAAACCGCACGAACCGCACCAATTAAAACCGCACCAACGATTTCGGCGTATGTGGCAGTTTTAGGTGGGTTAAATAACCAAATTTACAGTTCCGGTTTGGTTACTAGCTAAAACCGCACGCATAAAACCAAAACTGCACCATGTGTGTGTATGTATGTATTATCTCTAGTAAATTCTAAAGTTACTTTTCACTTGAACACACTCAGAGAAAACCCCAGTCTTGCATTATCATTTTTTCACAAATTGAAAGAAGATGTTAGAGGTTTTAGAGTCAAAAATTAAGCAATTGGATTTTGGAATTTTGAATTTGTTTGATGTGTTATTGGAGAGGCTTATAGCTGAGGGGCTCGAGCACTTGATGCATTGGTTAATGTCAATGCTATAATAGTAATAGTCTAATAGATTATTTTTCAAATTAGGTATAGTTAGGATTATATTCTATAAGTCCTCCCTACAATATATGAGATAGAATTTCATTATATCTCTAATATATACTTTTAATTTTTGGGGAACTAGATAAACATTCTAGCTTGTTATCGAATATATGGTCTCCGTTGTTTTATATAGCGTATGTTTTAGTTTTAAAGCATGCTTATATAATTCCCATTACCGACTCTGTCACTAAGTTAATTGCTCAATCTAAGTTTTATGTTAAATTTTATTGAAGGCTTAGGCTTTTTTGTTGTTTCAATTAGTTTTGGAGCCGAAACCGCACCAATTAAAACCGCACCACACATTTTAAAATCACACCGCACCAATCACAAGGGGTTTCGTGTGCGATTTTGAATTTTTCAAACCTCACTCTAAGCGGTTTCGAGCGCGGTTTTGACTTCAAATCGCACCATGCTCACCCCTATTGAATAGTATGATCGTAATCTTTCAACAGCTCAAGCCAACGTCGTTGCCGCATGTTGAGTTTCTTTTAGGTGAAGAAATATTTGAGGCTTTTATAATCTGTATAGATCTCCACCTTCTCCTTATACAAGTAATGCCTCCAGATTTTAAGCGTAAAAACGACTACTGCCAACTCTAGATCATGAGTAGGATAATTCCTCTCATATTCTTTGAGTTATCATGAGGCATAGGCTATGACTTTCCCATAATGCATGAGAATACATCCTAACCCTATGCCTGAAGCATCGCTGTAGATGACAAATCCCTCCGAACCAGATGGTATTATCAGAACAGGTGCTAAAATGAGTATCCTCTTAAGTTCTTGAAAATTCTTCTCACATTCCTCGCTCCAATTGAAATTTGTATCTTTTTGACTCAGTTGAGTTAATGGAGTAGCGATTCGAGAAAATCCTTCCACGAATCTCCAATAATAACCAGCTAAGCTGAGAAAGCTACGTACTTCGATCACTGCCATAGGTTGCTCCCAGCTTTGAATTGCTTAAATCTTCACTGGGTCAATAGATATTCCGTGATTTGATATCACGTGCCCAAGGAATGCTACTTCCTCCAGCCAGAACTCGCATTTCTTAAACTTGGCATATAATTTATTTTGTACCAGGTTCAAGGTCGATACAAAATTCGATTTCACGCTTTGGGGGTAGTCCAAGAAGTTCTTTAGGGAATACGTCAGGAAATTTATTAGCAATAGAAATATCATTCAAATCTGACATATTTTTATTTAAATCTGTTACATGGGCTAAGAAAGCTTGACATCTATTTTTCAATAAATGAATGACTTTATGGTTTGATATGACCATGATTGACTTTAGTGGTTAGGAATATGAAAGCTAACAACCTTATAAAAATAATCAATTTTAGCATGATGAGTAATTAACCAATCAATCCCTAAAATCACATCAAATGCAAGTATTTTCAAAGAGATAAGATCGACATGTAATGTGAGGTTGCCGATTTGAATCAAACAAGATTTATAAATAGTGGGTGTAATAATGGTTTCTCCCAACGGAGTTTCAACAGATAAGTCAAAGTCTAATTTCTCCGGAGTTAAATTTAAACGTTGAGCGCAAGTAGGAGAAAAAAAAGAATGGGTAGAACCGGTATCAAATAAGGTATAGACTTCGCAAGAGTTTATGATTAGATTACTCGTGATAACTTCGTTTGGGTTCCTCTCTTTTTGAGAGATCAGGACAAACGCTCTCCCTTGAACTACCGACTTTGACTTGTCTGGGACGGTCTTTGGTGTCTCCATCCCAGTTGGACTTGACTTCACTGCACAACAAAATCGGGCTAGGTGACCTTCTCTTCCATAATTATAACATGTTTTGGACTGCATCGTGTAGTTTGGACTGATGTGTCCCTCCCCTCCACATTTGAAGCATATGATCGGTGGTCATTCTCCTTCCTTGAAAATGAGTGTTGGTGCTGCTGTCTTTCCATCATTGTTGAACCTTCTCTTCATAAAATTTCCACTTTTATTATCTTGGCCATGATTACCACCGAAATGGTTACCATTTATGGCATGTTGATTCCCTCCACGTTTGATGTTACTGCTTCGATGACTGCTACTACTGGTATTATCGATTTGTTAGCTGCTCTTTCTTGTTTGGGTTGACTCATTATCGCGCTCCAATAACTGGGCCATATTTACAACATCTAAAGTTTGTGATAAATGATGTAATGATGTATTTCGGGTTACAAAACCTCGCAGAAATATTCGCGTCATTCTCTCCTCATTATCTACCAAATGGGATGCAAACCAGGATAACTCCGCAAATTTAGCCTCGTACTATGATAGGTCATATTGGTTTGCTCCATCTTGATGAACTCCACCTCCTTCATGTGACGAAAACTTTCAAGAAAGTACTTGTCATTGAACAGTTCTTAGAACTTCTCCCAAGACATCTTTAGTGCGGCAGGTTGAGTACATTTTACAAATTCCCACCAAGTGGTCCCAACATCAAATATCTTGGTGATCTGCTTTATCCACATCTCTGCCTTAAGTGGTTCTGGCTTTCCCAAAAACTCTGGTGGTCACAGCTCCTTGAACTACTTAGCGGTAACCATTCGTGAGTTGCCAATGTTTCCACTTGCATTTTACACAGAAGTCTCTCTCGTCTGATGTTGCATGAATTGCAGAAAGTCTCTGAACATCCTATCGTTCATCATTTGGTCGGTGTTGTTGTTTATATGAGGATTGTAGCCTTCCTGATGCACATTATCCTGGTTATTAATCTGTGGTGACTCAATGGTCTCCTGTGCTCCATTGCTTATCTCAACATTTTCAGATATCATTTTCAAACACTGCCACAAAACAAGGGTTAATTGACATGCCACATATTATCCTTATATTCTGACCGACCAATTAAATAACAAATAAACTTAGGTAGGTCATACTAGCAAAGAATTTACGCGTCTCTCCCCTCCTAGTTCTAGTCTCATATCTCAGCTAGGGATCATATCCCTAAGCTTTGATACCAACTGTGACGCCCCCAAAATAGGTATACATCACCCTTTCTGAGTCGCCAAATACATGGTACAGAATTCAAAAATAAACTTAATTATATAACTATTGTGTAAAATATGACAAAATATAGCTGAGAGTTTTAACACGAATATTATCTTCTAGACAATATCCAAACTCAAATGGAGTCCTCATTAAAATTATTATCACACTATTTTATAAAATAGTGAGGACTATTATAGCCACCATCTCGGACCGTCACTCCATTCCCCGAGCTAGTCTCGTGTAAGACCCCAAATTTTTAAATAAAAGGAATTTCCTTTATTTTGAAATAGTAAGGGTTGATTTGATTAATGTGGATAGTTAAGGGTTAAATACATAAATATTTCAAAATAAGCAAGTGGTTATAAAATATTCATTGTTGTTAAAGGGAATATTCGTTTGGTCGTGGAATATTCAGATTATTGTTGGGAATATTAAATGCACCACAGTAGCGACCATGTGTGGGCCCTATAACTGAAAGCGATTGGATGAAGAAAACGACAAATATAAGTTGTTTTTAAATAACTTGCGTAGTTGTTGCCAAGTATTATCTTTGTTGGAATACCCGTGGTTAAAACACACTAATACGCGTTGTTGAAATAAGAAGCACCAGTATTGCACCAATTATTGATTCTTACGTGAAAGGCACTACTCAATAATGGTTACGATAATTCTTATTCTCAATATTTTATCGAGTTAATAATTGTGCGTTGATATTTTATATTCTTTGTTGTTTCAATAATTGTCATTACACGGTATCTTTCATTATCGGCTAATAATTCATATTATCTGAATAATATTATTAGATAACATTATTGGCAATGTCTAGAAAGTTACATCTAAGGAGAGGTTTGGTCATCTAATTGCGGCAAGAAGAAGAAATTCTTATTGGAAAGCCCCTCTTTCTGAGGAACCTACCGCACTGGTTGTCAATATTGTGATTCTCGTAATATTATTTGTGAATAATTAATTATTGATTTATATGATGAGGAAAATATTGATTTTATGTGGATATAGATGGAGAAAATTTTAAAATGACAATTGTTGAAAATTAATATTTTATCTTTTTCTCGATAAAATAATTCATTTAAATATATTATTTTAATAATATATTAACGGTGATATTTTTACAATGAATGTGGGATATATGAGTATATGAGGAGGAAGAGTATTTTTGTGGCATTAAATGTTTAACACATGTTTTGTGTGTTGGTGGACACAATTATTAATCGAAATTTGATTATACTTTAAAATCGCCTGCTTGTGGATTTCGGTCGATTTTTGTTTGGAATTTGGAAAAACTTTCTTCTGCAAAGTTGTAGAGAATTGAATTTCCTATAAAAACTCATGAGATTCGAATTTTCTGATGAAAGGGCTATTTATTATGAATTATTGAAAGTCCAAGTCTAAAATAATTGATTTTGGAGTTTAAATTATTTTTGTTAAGAAAAACGTTTTTGTATTTTTTGGACATCATTAACATGTGTGGCTGGTGTTTTGACCAAAAGGTGGGCTAAGGAAAATTTGTATAATTATATTAATATTATATTAAATTTTACGCTTTGGTGTTCTAAGCATTTTCCTATAAATAGGGTGCTTAGGTTAGAATTGAAAATCACACCGTAAACCAAGTTTTCTCTATTTCTCTCGATATTTTGAGCGTATTCTTGTGAGTATTTTGAGTATACTTTGAGTATTGCTAGACGGTTCAAGTTCCCTTCAAAGACTATACCCTTTATTCTAGCTAGAAGTCTTGATCTTCGAGGTAAGGGATATTATTTTTTGTAATGATATTATTTCTTCAATATCATTATCTTCAAATGTTGATCTCTGAAGTTTTTATCAAATTTGGAACTTTTTATGTCTAAGGTTACTATTCATGGGTTACTATTCATGAGTTACTATTCACGAGTTACTATTCATGAGTTCTTATTCACGAGTTACTATTCACGAGTACTATTCATGAAGCGTGAAGATGTTTTGTGGAATTTCTATCTTTTGGTGTCGGAGTTACTATTCACGATATTTGAACTATTCACGTATACTGGCACTATTCACGATATCTGGTACTATTCAATCAAAAATAAAATTTCTTCTTTTCGTCTAAAACATATATTACGGATACTAACTCGATTGTATCCATGTTTTGATCATTCTTGAATTTTACACCACTATGATTATTTTTGAGGTATTTTTGAAGCGTGGATAAAACCAAGTACTAATCCTTAATCCTTAATCCTTGTCATTTTGTTTCACCGGATTCGTTTCTTTAAAAATATTTTTCATCATCCTCGGTCTTAAATGATGATATTATTGAATATCTTTGGCACATGGTAGTGCAAAGATGAATGATTTCTGAAGAATATCTTTGGCCTCGTAGTGCAAAGATGAGCAAATGTGTTGAGATGAACACGAATGGATTGATTAATATCTTTGGCTTTGTAGTGCAAAGATGAACAGTGTTTAAATGAACATGACCAATCGATGAATATCTTTGGCTCAGAGGTAAAAGATGAATATTTGATTCGGATGTATATTGATTGATGTTACGGGGATAAAATATTGATGATGGACCGTTAAATTCATAGATTATAGTAGATTTCATTCTCTACGTAACTCTTCTATGAATTATTATTTCACCTGCGAATATTGATCTCGAAACTTGTTGTCTATTGTATTCTATCGATTTTTCCTGTTGAAGACTAACGATAATTTGTTGTATATTATCTTAGTCATAATATTCTTTACCGGGCTAGTTGAGCTCACCTTTTCCTTGTTGTTCCATTTTTCTTCTCGTGAGGCGAGAATGTAGCGAGTACTTAGTCGGGGTATGGAATGAAGATTCTAGAGAGAGTTGTTTAGTAGTCCTCACCATTTTGTAAAATAATGAATCAATAATGTGATGAGGATTTATTTGAGTATAGATATTGTCTAGAAGATAATATTTGTATTCAAACTCACAGCTTTCTTGGTGTAATAATAAAGTTGTAGTTGTTTTCGTACCATGTATTTGGCGACTCGAATGGGTGTTGTGTATACCTATTTTGGGGGCGTCACAGGTTGTATCGAGCTTAGGGATATGATCTCTGGCGGAGATCGGGGAATAGAACTAGGAGGGAGAGACGAGTAAATCCTTCGCTAGTGTGTCCTACCTAAGCTTATTTGTTAGTTGGTCAAGATATAGGGATATTATGTGATATATTGATTTCCTTAATTAACCCTTATTTTATGACAAGATTTGAGAATGTCGATCGAGAATATTAACAAAGGAGTAAATGAGACCGTGGAGATGCTCAGTACTCACCAACTAGGAAAACGTGCAACAGTGGCAATGTTCCTCCCGTGAACAACACCACTTGAAAGCGATGATGATGAACGAGGGGATGTTTAGAAGCTTTTTGCGGTTCATGCAAAATCGCACGAGGGAGACTCGTGTTCAAAATACGAGGAGAAATGATAGCAATTCACGGGTGGTCACAACCAAGCGGTTCAAAGAGTTGGGACCACCGCACTCGGGGAAAGCCGGATCCGATTAAAGGCGGAGACGTGGGTCAAACAAATTACCAAGATATTCGATGTCTTGGGATGCACGGAGGAACAGAAAGTTCCATTCGCCACCTTTATGTTCCGTGGCGGCGATTCATCGGTGGGTATCACGTGAGGCGTACCCATCCAACCGCACTTTCAGCATGTCGTGGGAGACGTTTGAAATGGGGCTCAATTGATAAGTAAGTACTTCGAAAGTATTCGTCTATATGAAGGAAGTGGAGTTTATTAGACTAGAAGCGAATAACATGACGGTGTCCCGATGAGGCGAAGTTCGCGGAGTTATCCAGTGTTTGCACCTCATTTGGTGGAGAATGAGGAACGATGATGACGCGGATGTTTACGAGAGGTTTGAAACCCGGCATACGTCGATATCTCATTTCTCATAAATTTTCTCTCTGATTCAGATGTTGTCAATGAGGCTCGATTGTTAGAGCGAGATAACGAGTACGTTCAACCGAGGGACCATAACCGTGGATCATACCAAGATAAGCGATCATCGAATAACGATAACCAAATGGAGAAAGAAGAATACGACAAAGTCGGTAACCACTCTGGTGGTAATCGTGGCCATGAAAATAGAAGAAGCGAGTCTGGGAGGAGATTTTAAAAAGAGGAGATTCAACAACGACCATGTGAAGACGTCGTCGCCTATAGCAACTAGTTTTAAGGAGGAGAACGACCACCCGGTCAGATATGTTACAAATCTTGAAAGAGGGACATATCATTAAACCGCCTACAACAGCTTTTTAAGGTATGCTATAGTTGTGGAAAGGAAGGTCATATCGCTTTCGAGATTATGCAGTGGCGAAACCTAGTTCAATGGGACGGTGACTCAAAAAGATCGTCCCCGAAAAGTCAAAGTCAACGATTAAAGGAAGAGGCGTTTGCCGTGGACCCATTAAAATGCAAGGAACCCGACGAAGTTAGCACGGGTTAATCAATTATAAATTCTTGCGAAGTATATACCTTACTAGATATCGGTTCTACCCATTCTTTTATCTCTCTTACTTGCGCTCAACGCTTAAACTTGACTCGGAGAAATTAGACTTTGACCTATCTCGTGGAAACTCAGTTAGGAGAAACTTTCATCACATCCATCGCTTATAAATCTTGCTTGATTCAGGTTGGCACTATCACATTACACATTAACCTTATTTCTATAGAGATATTTGTTTTGATGTGATTTTAAGGTAAACTACTCATCATGCCGAAAATTGATTATTTTCGTAAGGTAGTTAGTTTTCATATTCCTAAGCAACTTTGTTATTCAATTCAAGCAATCAAACCATTGTAGTCAAACATTTTCATATCAAGCCATGAAGTCATTCGTTTATTACGGATGTCAAATTTTCTTAGTCCATGTTATGGATTTGAATAAAGACACGTCGATTTGAATAATATTCCTGTTGTTATTGATTTTTTCGACGTATTTTCTCGAAGAATTTCTTGGCTTACTCCCAAAGCTTCGATATTAAATTTTGTATCGACTTTGAACCCGATTACAAAACTCATTTCTAAAATCTCATATCGAATGGCTCCTATTGAACTTCGTGAGTTAAAATTCAACCTATGAATTTGGTACCTGAGCCTTTATCTTGTGACTTCCTTTGTGGAATTCACCTAAGCGCGACTCTCTGTAGGGGACGTCATATTCGTGCGATAGTAAATTGATAGGTGTCATTGTGACGTGTTATCCAAGATTGGGATATGAGTCACAGTTGAGAGCAACCTAAGTCAGTAATCGAAATACGTAGCTTTCTAGGCTTAGTTGGTTATTATCGGAGATTCGTTGAAGGATATTCTCGAATCGCTATTCCGTTAACTTAGCTGACTCGAAAAGATACAAAATTCGTATGGAGCGAGGAATGCGAGAAGATTTTCCAAGAGCTCAAGAGGCGACTCATTTCGGCACATATTCTAACCATACCATCCTGGAAAAGCGAACGTGGTAGCTGACGCGATGAGTAGAAGATCATATGCGGGAACGAGTGCGATGATGTCAAGTATACGCATAGAGCCAACTTTAATAGAAAAAGTTAAGATTGCTCAAGCCACCGCAATCCGGAGTCGATGCGTATGAAGAAGAAAGTACAAGAAGGAGCTATTCCGAGCGAGAATTGATTAAGAAGGAATACTTGAGTCCACTCTGACTTTGTGTTCCTAACGACTCTGATTTGAAGTACAAGATTATGATGGAGGCACACAATACGCCATTTGCAATCCATCCTGGGAGTACCAAAATGTATTATGATCTTCAACATACATTTTGGTGGAGCAATATGAGGAGAGAGATCGCGTAGTTTATCTCGATGTGTTTAACTTATAACGTGTAAAAGTGAGAGCATCTTGTACCTAAGGGTCCGTTGCAACCACTTGAGATTTTGAAATGGAAGTGGGAACACATTACCCTGAATTTCATTACTAATCTTCCCAAGGTTTCTCAAGGCATAGATGCGATTTGGGTTATTGTTGATAGATTAACCAAGTCTGCTCATTTCTTCTGATACGAGAGACTTATTCCTCGAACGTCTTTTCTCGTATGTACGTAAATGCGATTGTGAGATTGCATGGCATGCCAGTATCCATAGTTTTAGATCGTGACCCAAGATTCACTTCATGATTTTGGGTTAGAAAGCTATGGGCACGAATTTACGATTCAGTTTGGCATACCATCCTCAAACGGATGGGCAATCAGAAAGGACTACTCAAACTCTTGAAGATATATTAAAACTCTGTGTCCTAGATTTCAAAGGAAGTTGGGATAAGTATTTGCCATTGGTGGAATTCTCATACAACAATAGTTATTAAACAAATATAGGCATGGTTCCATTCGAAGCATTATATGGACAAAAATGTCGTTCTCCAATATGTTGGGATGAGGTGGGTGAAGCAACATTGTTGGGACCTGGAAGTTAGTCGTATATGACTCGAAAAGATCCAAATGATTCGACAACGATATCGAATCGGCACAAGATCAACAAAAGAGTTATGCGGATCTTCATCGAAAGGACGTGGAATTTAATGTGTAGGGGATCATGTATTGTTGAAGTTGCTCCATGGAAGGGAGTTACAAGATTTGGGAAGAGAGGAAAGCTCAATCCATGATTTATCGGTCCATTTCAAATTCTTGACCGAGTAGGAAATGTAGCCTATAGACTTACGTTACCTCGAGTATGTCTCGTGTTCATAATGTGTTTCACATATCCGTATTTCAGAATATGTGAAAGACCCGAACCACGTTATTGAGTTAGAACCGGACGAGATAGTAGAAGACTTAACGTGTGAGGAGGTACCTATCAAGATTTTGGATAGGAAGGAGCATGTCCTACTGCATGAAAAGGTTATACCACAAGTTAAAGTTTTGTGGAGGAATCATGCTATAGAGGAAATGACACAGGAATTGGAAACGAAAATGAAAGCGAGGTATCCTCACCTTTTCAAAACACCAGTCGTCGTCCAATTTCGAGGACGAAATTTCATAAGGAGGGAGGTTGTAAGACCCCAAATTTTTAAATAAAAAGGAATTTCCTTTATTTTGAAATAGTAAGGGTTGATTTGATTAATGTGGATAGTTAAGGTTAAATACACAAATATTTCAAAATAAGCAAGTGGTTATAAAATATTCATTGTTGTTTGGGAATATTCGTTTGGTCGTGGAATATTCGATGCTTGTCGGGGAATATTCGCATGCGACAAGTAAATGCCATGTGTGGCCCCCCATAACTAAAGCGATTGGATGAAGAAAACGACAAATATAAGTTGTTTTTAAATAATCAGGCGTAGTTATTTGCGTTAATATCTTCTGGAATACCGGTGGTTAAAACACACTAATACGCGTTGTTGAACGATATACCACGGTATTGCACCAATTATTGATTCTTACGTGAAGGCACTACTCAATAATGGTTACGATGAATTCTCGCTTCGATATTTTATTGAGTTAATAATTGTTGCGTTGATATTTTATATTCTTTGTTGTTTCAATAATTGTCATTACACGAGATCTTTCATTATCGAAGCAATAATTCATATTATCCTGAATAATATTATTAGATAACATTATTGGCAATGTCTAGAAAGTTACGCTCTAAGGAGAGGTTTGGTCATCTAATTGCATGCTACCAAGAAGAAGAAATTCTTATTGGAAAGCCCTCTTTTCTCGAACCGCACGGTTGTCAATATTGTGATTCTCGTAATATTATTTGTGAATAATTAATTATTGATTTATATGATGAGGAAAATATTGATTTTATGTGGATATAGATGGAGAAAATTTTTAAAATGACAATTGTTGAAAATTAATATTTTATCTTTTTACGATAAAATAATTCATTTAAATATATTATTTTAATAATATATTAACGGTGATATTTTTACAATGAATGTGGGATATATGAGTATATGAGGAGGAAGAGTATTTTTGTGGCATTAAATGTTTAACACATGTTTTGTGTGTTGGTGGACATAATTATTGGCCCAAAATTTGATTATAGCTGTAAAATCGCTTGGTTTGTGGATTTCGGTCGATTTTTGTTTGGAATTTGGAAAAACTTTCTTCTGCAAAGTTGTAGAGAATTGAATTTACTATAAAAACTCATGAGATTCGAATTTTCTGATGAAAGGGCTATTTATTATGAATTATTGAAGTTCAAGTCTCAAAATAATTGATTTTTGGAGTTTAAATTATTTTTGTTAAGAAAAACGTTTTTGTATTTTTTGGACATCATTAACATGTGTGGGCTGGTGTTTTGACCAAAAGGTGGGCTAAGGAAAATTTGTATAATTATATTAATATTATATTAAATTTTCTCTTTTTGGTGTTCTAAGCATTTTCCTATAAATAGGTGCTTAGGTTAAATTGAAAATCACACCGAAACCCAAGTTTTCTCTATTTCTCTCTCGATATTTTGAGCGTATTCTTGTGAGTATTTTGAGTATACTTTGAGTATTGCTAGATTCGCAAGTTCCCTTCACAGACTATACCCTTATTCTAAATTAAAATCTTGATCTTCGAGGTGTGGATATTATTTTTTGTAATGATATTATTTCTTCAATATCATTATCTTTGAAATGTTGATCTGAAGTTTTATCAAATTTGGAACTTTTTCATGCTCAGGTTACTATTCATGGGTTACTATTCATGAGTTACTATTCACGAGTTACTATTCATGAGTTCTTATTCACGAAGTTACTATTCACGAGTACTATTCATGAAGCGTGAAGATGTTTTTGTGAAATTTCTATCTTTTGGTGTCTGAGTTACTATTCACGATATCTACGGAACTATTCACGATACTGCACTATTCACGATATCTGATGACTATTCAATTTAAAATAAAATTTCTTCTTTTCGTCTAAAACATATATTCGGATACTAACTCGATTGTATCCATGTTTTGATCATTCTTGAATTTTACACCACTATGATTATTTTTGAGGTATTTTTGGGCGTGGATAAAACCAAGTACGAATCCTTAATCCTTAATCCTTGTCATTTTGTTTCACTGGATTCGTTTCTTTAAAAATATTTTTCATCATCCTCAGTCTTAAATGATGATATTATTGAATATCTTTGGCCCCAGAGTGCAAAGATGAATGATTTCTGAAGAATATCTTTGGCCTGTAGTGCAAAGATGAACAGGTGTTGAGATGAACATGACCGATTGATTAATATCTTTGGCCCGTAGTGCAAAGATGAACAGGTGTTTAAATGAACATGACCAACTGATGAATATCTTTGGCCCAGAAAGTGCAAAGATGAATATTTGATTCGTATGTATATTGATTGATGTTACTGAGGATAAAATATTGATGATGGATCGTTAAATTCATAGATTATAGTAGATTTCATTCTCTACGTAACTCTTCTATGAATTATTATTTCCATTGCGAATATTGATCCGAAACTTGTTGTACATTGTATTCTATCGATTTTTCCCTTGTTGAAGACTAACGATAATTTGTTGTATATTATCTTAGTCATAATATTCTTTACTGGGCTAGTTGAGCTCACCCTTTTCCTTGTTGTTCCATTTTTCTTCTCAGGAGGCGAGAATGTAGCGAGTACTAGTCGAAAATGGAATGAAGATTCTAGAGAGTTGTTTAGTAGTCCTCACCATTTTGTAAAATAATGAATCAATAATGTGATGAGGATTTATTTGAGTATAGATATTGTCTAGAAGATAATATTTGTATTCAAACTCACGCTTTCTTGTTGTAATAATAAAGTTGTAGTTGTTTACGTACCATGTATTTGGCACTTCGAAATGGGTGTTGTGTATACCTATTTTGGGGCGTCACATCCCTGCTTCGTTCTCATTTTCTGAAGAGAACAATAAAAGAAAAGGGTGAGCTCAAATAGCCCAGTAAGAAATATTATGACTAAGATAATGCAGAATAAATTATCATTAGCCTTCAACAGTGTTAAACTGATAATAAACAACAAGTTTAACTGCAGCGGAACAAACAATCCATTAGAAGAATCAAGTAGAGCATGATATCTACTATCTTCTATGATTTAAAAAATTTATCATCAATTTTATGGCTGAGACTCAGCTTAATAAATACTTCACATCACTGAATTATCCATACACTATGGGCCAAGGATATTCGTGTTATCACCAATGGTCATGATCATTCCAACAATTTTCCATCAATGTAGTACAGGACAATGAGGACTTTTCTCACATCATTTGGAACATTACGGGTCATGATTATACCGAATAATCCCGGGTCATAATCATACCAATTAACAGCTCATTTATGTGACACCCCCAAAATAGGTCAATTCCATCCAACCCATTCTGAGTCGCCAAATACATGGTACAGAAAACAACTACAACTTTATTACAACAATTGTCGTGCAAAATACAGCAACACATATGATGTGAGTTTGGATACAAATATATATCAACTGTGACTTATGTCCCAATCGTGGACAACACCTCATAATGACACCTTACATAAAGGTATAGTCGAAAACTGTTTTAGAAATTAGAATCTTTGAGAAGTGCTCAAGGAAACCTTCGTACATGGGAGGCCATGCGTCTAGGTTATTATAGATATCATATGCCCACAGAATTATCCTTGGTTAACCCAATAGACCCCAAAGAAAAACGAGAAGATTACTATCATATTCTTTCCAATGGCGAGTCTTCTCTTGACATATCATTATCTCCACTGTCTCTAATTGAGAGTTATATTTCAAATAGAATCCAAGATCATATAGATAATGCTAGTAGATATACTCAGCAAGTGGATGAGCACAACCCTGTCTTATGATGAAACGAGGTTGTATGTCATTAGACATCTTTTATGATAGTTGCAAAACACCCTTCCAAGTTAAATTCACCTCACCCTCAACATCAATAGACCACCGTTCTATTCCCTTGTTATTCCCCCGCTCGACCCAGCTACACTTTTATTACCTGAAAGGAATTGTGAAGCAAAAGGGTGAGCACAACTAGCTCAGTAAAGAATATCATGACTAAAGATAAATAAATTATCAATAGCCTTCAACAGTAATAAATTAGAGATTTAGAACATATGGTAGATGATAAAACTTTTCAACCATAGTTGCAGCGGAACGAGCAATCCATTAGAAGAGTCAAATAAACCATAAAGTCCATTATCTTCTTCATATTAAAAGTCCACCAACAATATTTTATCCCTATAACATCAATCAACAATTCCTTTCCACAATCATATGAATAACTCATAATCATAATTGTGATTCTAAATTTCTCTTCTCATCCAGAACGAAGATAATTTTTATCACCTGTCTTTACCTGAAACATCAAAGATCATGGTTATACCAAATCACAGTTCATATTCACAATCATACTAATAAATCCATCTTTGCACTACGAGCCAAAGACATTCATTAACATGTCATCTTTGCACTACGAGCCAAAGACATTCATTAACATGTCATCTTTGCACTACGGGCCAAAGATATTCAACAATAAGTCATCTTTGCGCTACGAGCCAAAGATATTCACCAATAATTCATCTTTGCACTACAGGCCAAAGATATTCAACAAGTCATCTTTGCACTACGAGCCAAAGATATTCACCAATAATTCATCTTTGCACTACATGCCAAAGATATTCAACAAGTCATCTTTGCATTACGAGCCAAAGATATTCATCAATAATTCATCTTTTGCTACTGAGCTAAAGATATTCATTATCATTTCATCTTTGCACTACAGGCAAAAGATATTCAACAACAGGTCATCTTTGCACTACGGGCCAAAGATATTCATCAATAATTCATCTTTGCATTACAGGCCAAAGATATTCCTCAACAGTTCATATTTGGACTACAGGCCAAATATATTCATCAACAGTTCATATTTGTACTACAGGCCAAATATATTAATATCTCAAATAAATACATAATCATTTCAGAATTTATATAAACCATAATTATAACCATATATGTTGATCAATTCACCTTTGCACTTAAGCTAAAGATATTCAATTATAAATTCAATGGTCATGATCGTACCAGTCAACAATTCAACTTTGCACTACTGGCCAAAGAGAAATATCATCATTAGGGTTATAAGAATGTTATATATGATAATAAAAATAATATAATCAACATATAGATTTAATCTCAAGAGTAAGATTCATAAATCAATGATCTATAACACCTTAATCAAAATGTTATAAATCACTTAATAATCTCATAATCTAATATTATTAACACTACCACAATATTTTAATCATTTCTTAAACTTATAAACAATTTATTTTAATTGTTTACACTTTACTAATAAATGCATTTAATCATCCTAAAATACCAAACTCATAAAATTTCATCACCAATAACCAAAACCCTCATCAAAAATCTGCATATACCTTATATATGATTCTCAAGCCATAAAATCATATTTTCCAATTTTCTTACTTCACAAAACATATTTAATTCATTTACTCATAAATAAAACATTTTCATGAAAAATATCAAATCAGTTCTAAAAATATTTCTTTTTTGGGATTTAGCATAATATAGTCCTATATTGAACATATATTTTTCTCAGAATTTTTTAAAATTCATTTACTATTTTTCATATGGTCAAAACTGCCGAATATTTAGACATTTATCATAAACTGTAATTTTGTCCAAAAATTCTGAAATTTATACGGTATACTTTTGTTATATACATGTACTCCCAATAAAAATTTCATCAATTTTAGAATTAACCACAAGGAGTTATAAGCGTTTACTTTTAAAATAGTCTTTTCTCATAAAATCCATA
Organism: Panax quinquefolius; assembly: GCA_020205615.1. Classification (NCBI taxonomy): domain Eukaryota; kingdom Viridiplantae; phylum Streptophyta; class Magnoliopsida; order Apiales; family Araliaceae; genus Panax; species Panax quinquefolius. Next base: position 73,541,495 of record CM035165.1, read on the forward strand.
ACTATTAATCTATATATCCAAAAATCGTCATTTTTGGACACAATAAACCAAACTCATCAAATTAGCATTTCAAATTTTTCCAGAATTTTTGAAGGTTCAAAAAAATTTCAAAATTGAAAAACATAATAACCCTTACATACTAACGACAATATCTCTTACCTCAAAAGAGTAGTACTTCTGACTGGAATAACGTTGAACGAATTTGCACCGTATAGCAACACTCAAGATATCAAAATACTCACAAGAATACACTCGATAATATAGAGAGAGAAATAGAGAGAAAACTTCGGTTTACGTGTGATTTTAATTCTAACCTAAGCACTATTTATAGGAAATTGCTTAGAACACCAAAGCAGAAAATTTAATATAATAATAATATATATATAAAATTTTCCTTAGCCCACCTTGACCATCTGAATTCAGCATCTAACATGTGCAAGTGGGTCCCACAACAATGATAAAAACGTTTTTCTTTAAAAAATATTTAAAACTTCAAAAATTAATTATTTCGGAACTTCAATAATTTATAATAAATAGCCCTTTTATCAGAAAATTCGAATCACGCGACTTTTTATAGGAAATTCAATTCTCTACAACTTTGCAGAAGAAAGTTTTTCCAAATTCCAAACAGAAATTGACCGAAATCCACAAACGGGCGATTTTACAGGCTATAATCAGATTTCAGTCAAAATTTGTGTACACCATCATGTTTAACATATGTTAAACATTTTTTGTAACACACAAAACATGTGTTTAGCATTTAATGCAACAAAACTACTCTTCCTCCTCATTTATTCATATATCACACATTCATTGTAAAAATATCACCATTATTATATTAGTGTAATATAATAATATATTTTATCAAAAAAGATAAAATATCAATTTTCAACAATTGTCAAATAAAAAAATTTTCTCCATCTATAACCACATAAAATGAATATTTTCCTTATCAATAATTAATTATTCACAAATAATATTAATCATTGATCTGATAATGGGAAATATTGTGTGGTGACAATTATTAAAACAACAATAATATAAAATTTTAACGTAACAATTACTAAATCAATAAAATAAAATATTGAATAGTAATTACTGTAACAATTATTGAGTAATGCCTTCTTACGAAAAAAATTATCATGCTTCATGAATAGTACTCGTGAATAGTAACTCGTGAATAGTAACTCGTGAATAGTAACTCGTGAATAGTAACTCGTGAATAGTAACTCATGAATAATAATTATAAAAAATTGAATACTTTTATTTCATAAAATTCGGGGTCTTACAATTTATGCACTACGACCAAAGATGATTTTTATCACAATATAAGCATGAGGATAATGACAATGATATAAGAATTCAATTAAATAAAACAAAGGATAAATTTTAAAGATTTATAATTCAATTTATCCAGAATTCAATAATGTCCAAATTATCAACATGATACTGCTTTGTGGAGTTAAATTAAAGAATAATATTGTATCAAAAATGATTTGGACAGAAAAGAAATCAATTTTTGTCATGAATAGTACCCCGGGTGAATAGTACCCGAGTGAATAGTACTTTCAGAATAGTACCCTGGCATGAAAAGATTAAAAATTATCAAGAATGTTCAGAATAATATTTTCATAAAAAGATACTAGATGAAGTGCAAATTTTAAGGATATTCTACTAATTTCACGGAGTATAAAAGTAATACTTTAATAAAATGAGTGTAGAATTCCGAATCTGAGACGAAATAATATTATATACATACTACAGAGTATGGAAGAAAATATTATTTCATACAAATATTGAACAAAAATAATATCCCTTACCTTAAAAGGAGAGTACTTCTGACTGGTAGGGCGGGGATATTCTTGAAGAAAACTTATATTGTTTTCTACGCTCAAAGCTTCTTTAAAATCTAAGAAATACGCTCAATATTATAGAAGAAGAATTCTCTGATTCTAGTGTGATTTTCATTTCTAAACTAAGCATCCTATTTATAGGAGAATGGAAGGATACTATTTAAGAAAAATCACAGACGCACAGTAAAACATTCGGACGAAGTTCACGGTTCCAACGTATTAGTATTTCTTTTCAAGGTGTTGGCCAATGAGGAAAAACTAACACATGCCAATATGGAAGCCTTGACCAATTAGAAAGCACCCTAATTCACAAGTTATCAAATAGTAATGCATAATGCGAAAAGTTTGGTCAATAAGGTGTAAGCTTTGAAAAATCATTTCATCACCTGGCAAATAAAGCAGATGACATTCTTTGAAAGTAATTGAGCCCCCCCCCCCCCCCCTTCATAAATTAATCTGCATACTTAAAATCAAATCAAATAGATCAAATACCAGTTTAACAAGATAATTGAATAAACATCTTCCACTCATCAATTATTATTCTTATCTTTAATCAACATAATTTTTCAATATTTTTTCATTATTAATATTATAACTCACAATATTAACAACCAAAACATTCCTAGGAATGAGGGGGCTTTTCGATAAGAATTTCTCCCTATTAGCGCGCAATTAGATGACCAAACTCCTTTCCTCGACAGAACTTTCTAGAAATTGTCAATAATGCACATAATAATATGAATAACTTTGTCGTCTCAATTATTGATTTAATAATATAAAATATTGTGACAATAATTGAATGAATAACGTGAGATACTATGCAGCATTTACTGTAGCAATAATTGAGTGACTTCTCACGTAAGCATCAAATACCGTGTGCTACTATGCAACCATGCGTATTACAATACTTTTATCACCAGGTATTTCAACAGTTAACAGTAAAACTTTCACCGTTATTTTTATAAAAAGATATTTCTGTCATTTTCTAACTCCGACACTAATTTCATTGTGGGGTCCACCAATGATTGTGTCGTCGTACGAATATTCTCTGATAAAATAAATATTCCCCGACCAATCGAATATTTTATGACAACTTGCTTACTTTACAAAATTTGTAAATATTACCCACAACTATAACATTATATCAAATCCACACCTTAATACTCAAAAATGATATTTAGAAAAATTAATCTTTATTCATAAAAGTTGGGGTCTTATAATAAGAAAATGAATATTTATTTGAATATAAATATTGATGTGTTGTGAGATGAGTAATTCAACTAATTCAAATTGAATTTATAAGAATTGAGAAAAATGTGGAGTTTATGATGAGAATTGTGAAATGCCTTGTATGGCATGAGAATGGAGATTTAAGTGATTTAATTTAATTAATTAAGTTAATGAATAAATTAAGAAGTGAATGATTAATTAATATTGTAATATTAATTAATTGATATTGTGAAATACTAGAATAATAATGAGTAAAGTAATTTACATAATTAGAATTATATTATTCATTTAATTGTTGTGTGCAAAATATATGATAATATATAGTTCTTACATTAAAAAGAAAGTGCAATGTGACACTTTAGTGTAACTATATAATATATAAACTATAAAGTAAAAGGAAATGAGTTATAATTAACATAAATAATTGCTTATGTGACAATAAGTATGTGTGGGAATATTAAAGATGTACTATATCAAAGAATTATAAATTATTTCAATGAGTGAGTCTAATTGGAATAATAAAGTTTTAAGGAGATATTAAATTATTAGTGACCAATTAAATTGGGTCCATACATTTTATAAATATTAATTGGACTAGACTAATGTACATGGATTATATGATGTGGGTAAAAAAATAATCCTTAACTTATCATTTTATAGTAGTACTAACACATTAAAATTACATTTTGGAAGTATAAGAGAACAAACTAAGCATTATATAACTAAGTGCTGAGATTTAAAGTCGTGTCCCATATTAAGTGACCATCACAGTACATGAACAGTAGCTTCACTCTATATACACAAACATGAGTCGGTAGTTGAAGCTAGAATAGCAGTGATGATGGCTAAAAGGTTTGCAGTTGAAAAACTCATTTATACCGAATGTTTCCTTCCATTCTCTATTGAATCAAACCTTGGAGCAAAGATAGAAACTGGGCAACCAATTCTATATATAAAGCACCCTCTTCTTCTCATTCTCTGTTGCTTGAAAATTGTCTGATAAGTTGCATTTGAGAGTGTGAGTTGCTGAGAATTGAGGGAGTATAATCAGTGTATTGAGGAATTCATTTAAGCTTCAAAGAGGTATAAATTCTATTTGTGTTCTTGAGTTTGATTTTTGTCAAATTCTTATAATTGTTTGAAGTCTCTATTAATTGATATAGAATAGCATACCATTGTGTTATCTGAGCTTGTATACATGTTTAGGAGCATTGTAGTTGTTCTGGTTACAAGTTTAACATCATATGTGATGAGGCTCTGCAGAAGCAGAGCCATAGTTTTTATTCAGTCGGCGAAGTGGCTGCCACCACTACATATATCTGTGATCGCGCTGGTCATTGTACCGCCAATCATGGGTACTGATTTTGTGGTCTTGTGTTATTTTGATCATGTTATGTCAGTTAGAATATGCATATAAATAACCTTAACACGTGGACTGAGGTTGATATGTATATAGTAAGCCATGATTAGTTTGAATATTCAAAGAAGGCTTAAAGATTGGAAAACTAGATTTTGTGTACATGGAGTAATATACATTATGACCTTGTGAACATGTGTAAATAACCTAGATATATACGTAAATAAGTTTAACATAAGGCATATGTTTGCTTCATATATAACAATTTTTGCTAGCTTGGTTTTAAAGGATTTTCTTAAGGAAAACTTGAAGTATTGAAAAACAAATAATGATGAACATTGTGCCTTTAAGTTATGATCTTTGTAGCCCATATAAATGACTTAAGTATGTGCACAGATGAGTATGAAAGCATAATGTAGACAATGTGGACTTATCTTGCATGCTTAAATAAGTTTTACTAATGGAGACTTAAAGTTTCAAAAACAAACTTGATAAACTATATACGCTTAAGTTAGGAATTTGTGAGCAAGCTTATGTGTTCTAGCTATACATACGTGAAAATATGATGCATAATAAGTAAATTAGCTTTGCATGCTTGATGATTTAACATGATATTTTCACAAGAAACCTTGAAAACTAGTTTTGTCAATAACAACATTATGAGTATTCTAGCATTTGACATCATGATTAGGTGTGTCATACATGTAGACATGACTGACAAGCATGCTAGCAAACCGTATGCATTATAAAGTAGTTGGGAATGTTTAGATCAAGTCTATATGAAGTAGAGTTATACAAACATGAAATACATGACTAAACTAATGAAAGCATGTTTAATTGAGACTTATTGATCTCAATGTATGAATATAACGACTAAACATGAAAGACTTTGTTAAATCAACACGTAAAGTCTAGATTTTATGGGATTTGAATAATGAATCATGTAAAGGAACAAGTTATAAAAGAGACCAAACCTATTGATAGATATCATGACATGTAAAATTATGTAAGAGTCATCTTAAATGTGTTTGGGTGTGCAAGTCTGGCCTAGCTTCAGTTTCGCAGTCTTGGTTTGCACCAGGAGCAGCGCGACCGCGCCACTCCTTAGTACAAACCAAGTGCGGTTGCGCCACCCTGCAGTAGGATTAGTTTTTTGTTGTTAATTTGGGTATGATGGATGCTTATATTGTTACCCTAATCTGTAATACATGTCTAGTGTAGTATTCATGTATTAATAAGTATGTTATTGAAAGGATCCTATGTTGGATAAGTGTTTATAACCATAAAGCCAAAATGAGATTTCAAAATATGTTTTTTAAATGACATAGTGTATTAGAGACTGATTTTCGTGTTATGTGATGACATACGTATGAGATCATGCGACTAAGAGGAGACTAACAATATATGTTTAGTATTGATGAATTACACTTGTGTATCATAGTAAATTAAGATGGTATGTGTACATGTTGAACTTGTATAACTAATGTGATTATACATGAATAGGATATTATAGTTCATTGGAGTGGTATTAAGCTTTACTTTGGTAAACTACACGTAAGGCAAGTACTCGAACCCTACTCTTTATTGAGCATTACTTGAGCTTTTACTATTATTGGTTGTACATATAAATAATTGAAAGTATGATTCTTATCTTATGACATCATGCTTCATAGATAGAATAGAGTTGGTTATATTCTTGAAATTTGATTCGAGTATTGAACTTATAATTGTTCGCATATACATTTAAAGAGATGTCTATGCCAATTGATTCGACTTGAACTAAATTGTAAATTAAAAGCGATCCAAACCGATTGATTGGTGCAGAATCTTGTATTTACTGAGATTAACAACCTTCTTTAAAGGGAAAAACTATATTTTTTGGGAGACCGATGTGCGCACTTGAGTACGATTAAACGATATATATAACGTAGGGTACTTTAGGCTGATCACCTGTTGTACTCGTTTTGTTGGATTATCAGTATATTACTGTTAATTCTAGTAGAAGTTCATAGTCCTTAGTGACTACTCAGTATTCATAAACTTGAAATCTCGAACTGATTAAGTATTGAATCTTATTGATATTTTCTGTCCTTAGCGACTATTGTTGAGAACCATTGATACTTCTTGCTATCTTTGAACTATCATTATTGTTGTACCCTTGAGAAATTTAATACTATATTGAACACCATTATTGCTATATTACTTACTGGGCAAAATTGTTGCTTATTCTTGCTTTCCCTAAAAATATTTCAGTTAAGGCAGAGCAAGGCGATCTCTTAGGCATTGATAAGGGTAAGGGCTGTTGTGACGACCCCAAAATAGGCCCATTCCATCCAACCCATTCTGAGTCGCCAAATACATGGTACAGAAAATAACTATAACTTTATTACAACAATTGTCGTGCAAAATACAACAACACATATGCTGTGAGTTTTGATATAAATATATACCAACTGTGACTCACATCCCAACCTTGGATAGCACGTCACCATGATATCTTGTATGATAGTGGCAAAACACCCTTCCAACGTTGGGTTCGCCTCACCCTAGTTGATTCACCAAATATAACTACTAAATGATGTATACAACACACTTTTCTATGCTATTTAGGGAGAATCTCCACAGCTAGAGACCACCATTCTATTCCCCTGTTATCCCCGCTCGACCCAGCTACACTCTTATTACCTGAAAGGAATTGTGAAGCAAAAGGATGAGCACAACTAGCTCAGTAAAGAATATCATGACTAAAGATAATTAAATTATCAATAGCCTTCATCGAAGAATAAATCGAGATTTAGAACATATGGTAGATGATAAAACTTTTCAACCATAGTTGCAAATGAACGAAGCAATCCATTAGAAGAGTCAAATAGACCATAAAATCTATTATCTTCTCCATGTTAAAAGTCCACCAACAATGTTTTATCCCTGTAACATCAATCAATAATTCCTGTCCACAATCACATGTATAACTCATAATCGTAATTGTCGTTCTAAATTCCTTTTCTCATCTAAGACAAAGATAATTTTCATCACTTGAAACATCAAAGATCATGGTTATACCAAATCACAGTTCATGTTCATAATCATACTAATAAATTTATCTTTGCACTACGGGCCAAAGATATTCATCAATAATTCATCTTTGCACTACCGGCCAAAGATATTCTTCAACAATTCATATTTACACTACAGGCCAAATATATTCATCAACAGTTCATATTTGCACTACAGGCCAAATATATTCATATCTCAAAGAAATATATAATCATTTCAAAATTTATATAAACAATAATTATAAACCATGTTAATCAATTCATCTTTACACTTAAGCTAAAGATATTCAATTATAAATTCAATGGTCATGATCATACCAGTTAACAATTCATCTTTGCACTACTGGCCAAAGAGAACATAATGCCACGATCATACCAATAATCTACCAATCTTTACACTCAAGTGAAAGAGAAATTCAACATTAGGGTTATAAGAATGTTATATATGATAATAAAAATAATATAATCAACATATAGATTTAATCTCAAGAGTAAGATTCATAAATCAATAATCTCATAACACCTTAATCAAAATTTTATAAATCACTTAATAATCTCATAATCTAATATTATTAATACTACCACAATATTTTAATCATTTCTTAAACGTATAAACAATTTATTTTAATTGTTTACACTTTACTAATAAATGCATTTAATCATCCTAAAATGCCAAACTCATAAGATTTCATCACCAATAACCTAAACCCTCATCAAAAATCTGCATATACCTCATATATGATTCTCAAGCCATAAAATCATATTTTCCAATTTTCTTACTTCACATAACATATTTAATTCATTTACTCATAACTAGAACATTTTCATGAAAAATACCAAATTAGTTCCAAAAATATTTTTTTTCTGGGATTTAGCATAATATAGTCCCATATTGAGCATATATTTTTCTCAGAATTTTTAAAATTTATTTACTATTTTCACATGGCCAAAACCATCGAATGTTCAGACATTTATCATAAATTGTACTTTTATCCAAAAATTCCGAAATTTACAAAGTATACTGATATTTTATAGATGTATTCCCAATAAAATTTTCATCAATTTTGGAGTTAATCACACAGAGTTATAAGTGGTTACTTTTAAAATAGTCTTTTCTCATAAAATCCATAACTCCTAATCTATACATCCAAAAATCGCCATTTTTGGACACAATCTACAAACCTCAACAAAATATCATTTCAAATTTTTCCAAAATTTTTGAAGGCTCAGAAAAATTTCAAAATTGAAAAACATAATAACCTTTACATATTAACGACAATATCCCTTACTATCCCTTACCTCAAAAGAGCAAGACTTGAAATAAATAACGTGAATCGAACTTGCACCGTATAGCAACACTCAAGATATCAAAATACTCACAAGAATACACTTGATAATATAGAGAGAGAAATAGAGAGAAAACTTTAGTTTCTGGTGTGATTTTCAATTCTAACCTAAGCACCATATTTATAGGAAAATGCTTAGAACACCAAAGCAGAAAATTTAATATAATAATAATACATATATATAAAATTTTCCTTAGCCCACGACCATCTGAATTCAGCATCTAACATGTACAAGTGGGGCCCACAACAATGATAAAAATGTTTTTCTTAATAAAAATTATTAAAATTTCAAAAATTAATTATTCCGGAACTTCAATAATTCATAATAAATAGCCATTTTATCAGAAAATTCAAATCACACGACTTTTTATAGGAAATTCAATTCTCTACAACTTTGCAGAAGAAAGCTTTTCGAAATTCCAAACAGAAATTGACCGAAATCCATATACGGACGATTTTACAAGCTATAATCAAATTTCAGTCAAGAAATAGGGTCCACCGACACACAAAACATGTGTTAATCATTTAATGCAACAAAAATACTCTTCCTCCTCATATACTTATATATCACACATTCATTGTAAAAATATCACCATTATTATATTATAATAATATAATAAAATATTATTTTATCAGAAAAGATAAAATATCAATTTTCAACAATTGTCAATTTAAAAATTTTCTCCATCTATATCCACATAAAATGAACATTTTCCTTATCATATAAATTAATAATTAATTATTCACAAATATTATTACAGAATCACAATATTGACAACCAGGAAGTTTCCAGGAAAGAGGGGGCTTTCCAATAAGGATTTCTCTCATCTTGGTAGCCGCAATTAGATGACCAAACCTCTCCTCGATGTAACTTTCTAGACATTGCTAATAATGCTATCTAATAATATTATCCAAATAATATGAATTATTGATCCGATAATGGGAAATCTTGTAACAGTAACAATTATTGAAACAACAATAATATAAAATATCAACGTAGCAATTATTGAATCAATAAAATAAAATATTGAGCAAGAATTCTTTGTAACAATTATTGGGTAATGTCTTCTTACGAAAAAAATATATTATGCTTCGTGAATAGTAACTCGTGAATAACTCATGAATAGCAACTCGTGAATAGTAATTCATGGATAGTAACTCATGAATAGTAACTTCATGAATAGTAACTTCGTGAATAGTAATTGATGTATTTATTGTAGAATAAATATTTGTTTAATTTGATTTGATTTGATTATTTATTTGTTAAACAAATAATTAATGAGTTAAGGAAATTAATTATTATGAGATAATATTCTAATTTAATTTAATAATTAAGTTAGAGAGTTGATAGGGATTAAATGGATTATTATAATATTTTTAATTTAATTTGGTAATAAAAGTGCGATAATAAACTATGCTATAAATGAGTTATTAAAATAAATTAAAGGAGTTTAATTCAGTTTTGACAAACAAGGCTTAATGAATGTTAAGTCTTTAATTTAAATAGGTTTTACCAAACAAGGCATAAGGATTTTAAGTTATTAAGTTTTAAAATGGTTTAGCCAAACAAGCCTTAGGGCTTTTGATTTTCAAAAAAAAAAGATGTAACTGATATTAGTTACATATAATTAATATCTATTATATTATACGTTATACGTTTCTAAGTACGTAAGTTAGAGAAGGGAAAGAAAAGAGAAGAAGAAAAAGAAGAGAAAAGAAAGAAAGAAAAGAGAGAAGGGAGAAGGGAGAAGGGAGAAGGGAGAAGGGAGAAGGGAATATTCTCTGTGAATTGAGAATTTAGAAGAAGAAGTTGTTGTAATCATCTTCTAGCAAAGGTATAACCCAACCTTTCTACTTTTCAAAGTTTTAGTTTTATCCTATTCAAAAGTTCTCTGTAAAATTGGTGTGAAGGATTAATTGTTTATTATGTGATTTTGTATGATAATTGTTGATATAAATTGTTTTCATGTGGTTTATAGATGATTTAGAGTAAATTGATTCATGTAATATATTTTATTATGGAGGAAATCATATTATAGTAAGTTTACATTGACATATGTTGAATATGTCTTAAATTAGAATTAAAATTGGTATTCAATTCATAGTATAAGTGTAAATTGTTTATTGATTGTGAAAATATATGAAGAAATGAAAGCAAAGTAATTGAAACTAACGGTTTTGGTTGTAAAACGAATTCACAGTGAAGAATTTCGCTATGAATGTCAAAAGAAGAGGAAATAAGAGAAATAGTAAAAATTAAAGGTTGTAATCTTGATGTTTATGTTGTTTAGGTGGTTAGAAACGTGTTACAAACATTAGTTTATGTTTCTGTAAATATATTACACCTTGGGTAGGTTGGTATGGTTGTTAGAAAGGAGTTTGTAGGCCTAATTTGGCTTTCTGTAGTGTTTGAGATGATAATTCGCGAAAATACAGAAGGGACCCCCGCCCCGGCGGGCTACCCTAGAGAAAAAAACCCCACCCAGGCACGGGGGGGGGGTAGTCTGTCTAGCCAAATTTTGGGGAAAAAATAACTAACCGAACATGTTTTTACTAAAATGAGCATAACATTTTCATACGAACTTCGATTGATGTGATTCAAGATGATCCAGAACGAGGACGAGTAGACCTATAACTTTTATTCTTTAAGTGTTTCAATTAGATATCGTTATTAGGGATCAAAATGGCTATCTTTAGAACTATTGTGTATTTGGAGGTCATCGGAGGGCGTCGGGATGCACGAATGCAAATGCAGTCCTTTGTGTGTTAGTATAACCTAATCTAAAGAGAATGATAACATGTTGGACATGTAATAGGATGTTAAATCAAGTTGTTAATGTGTATATGGTGCAATGCCATGATCACTTAAGTAGTTGTAATAAAGCTAAAATGTGATGCTCGTGAAAAGATGTGATGTTGTTTAAACTTAAACTTAGTTAGTGAGCTATACTAAAAGTGGAAAAGAAACTCATGAAGCTAATATTAGTGTAACTAATGTGTATTGTCAATACATATGGTATGTGTAGGACTTGTGGTGAACATGAGTAATGATTATTTAACCTACGCATGAGGCAAGTTCTCTAACTCTACTTTTACGATTGTGCAAGTGCTTAAACCTTATTGATGCATTGAGCAAGTTCTTAAACCTACTTATATACCTATTCTAACTTGATTAGTTCATGAAAACTCTTCAACCTAACTCTTACTTTGAGAAGGGTTCGTATCTTTAATGTTGTTCTAATTACGCAAGTTCTTAAATTCTGTTATTCTTATGTTTAGAAAGTTTTATTCCTCAACTTATTATTAATCATGCACGTTCATTAACTCACTTCTTTTATTGAGTAAAATTAATAGCCTTAGCTTATTATTGTTCAAGCAAGGTTTGGTATAATATTCAATGCATATGTTTTCTAGTCCATTTCTAAATCATGTTTTCGATGTATAATGTTGATTCACTTATAATTCATGATTATTTCATATCATATTAATATTGAGCACTTGAAGTGATATTAAACTATATCGATTCAACTAATCCTTAGTCGATGTTCGTTGAACTCTAAATTACCTCGAGGCTTATCCAAACCAAACTTCCTTTGGTGCGGACTCGTATATTAAAACTAAGATGAACAACCCTATTATAGGGGATTACTTACGCGTAAGCGTTTAGATATTTGTGCACAATACATGGTACGAAGGGATGATCCCCCTAAGTACGTGAAGTCCCTACAGTATAACTGTTTAGGTTAAAGTTGAAATATGACTTGTAACCATGGACATAGTTCGTGGTCTTATGACCCTCAGATATTTAATATTTTGATTCCAGTTTTTGGTTATCATTAATAGAGTATTATTCATTTCTAATGAGCTTATTCATTGACAGTTATTATGCTATCATTGTTCATTGCTATATCTAGTGAGCATTTGTTTTGCTCACTCTTGCATAAATTTCATTATTGCAGCTAAAGTTGAGAAGTTCGATGAACCTACCACAAACAAAGGAAAAGAAAAAATGTATAAGTGATGAAGACTTGTAATTTATTGGCTTTTATGTTGATAGACTTTATTTAAATGATGTTATGTAGTTATTTTATTTCTGCACTTGATTTATGTTAAAGGTTAGATAACTTGGGAGATTTATATTGAACTTAATGATGTAACCCTTTTTAATGGGAGGACTTATGGTTTAAATTCTATTATATTTGGGTAGTTAGTATGAATGTATGGAAAGTGAACACCAAGTCTTGTGGGAATGAAGTACCCAGATTTGGAGGTATTACAAGGGCTAAGCTACAGAGTAGTTTATATTTAGTGGAGATTATTATGTCCATGTAATGACATAAGTTGTGTTATGTTTTAGTTATATCTAAACTATGTTTAATTATGTTTAAGGTATATAAGAGATGTTTAAGTTACGAACCCTTGGGGCGAGAATAATTATATTATAACAATATAATTTATTTTATTATTCCGTTGTTAATGTTTTAGTATGTTATTAGAGTCAGCACGTGACAACCAAATTTGAGACAAGTGTGGTCTGAATTTGGGGGCGTCACAGGTTGGTATCAAAGCTGTGGTTATAAATCGTAGGAGCGAGAGTCCTTAGATTATAACTTAAGAGAACTTAGAAGATAAAGAGGGATGAAACTCATATAGAGTTTTCATATAGAGAGACTTAGTGTGTTGTGGAATATAATTTCATTCTATACAATGAACTTATGTTTATTTAACATTCTAATGGAGTTGTTGCCTGTTTTCTCTTATGTTGGTGGTTGTAGGATGACTGACATGGGAGAACCTAGCCGAGTAGTATAGGAGGAGCCACGTGACGTACACGTGGTATATGAGGGACCATTAATAGCGAATTCTCTATCGGCAGTGGCCCTTATCGATGATGATGACGAGGAGGAGGAGATGGAGCCATTACCCGAAGTGTCTGATCTAGAGGAGGAGTCTATGGGGGATGAGCCCATGGAGGACTCCGATGAGGCTACATTCGAGGATCGGATACTGGGGGAGTATGAGGAGAAATTTTGGAGTTAGGATGTAGAGTAGAAGAGTTAGAGGCTAAGGCTAAGGAAAGGGAGTCCGAAATCCAGAAACTGAGGAATGAGGACCATCAGAAAAAGTTAGTGATATAAGAAATAGAGGTTGAAATTGCTCACCGCAAGGAGGCAGGGATCCAGATGGGTACTTTGTTTCACAGGTCGGTAGCTAGAAATGTAGAGTTGGTAGGGAAGCTGGAAGAGATGGAGCAGAGAGAGTTGAGCGAGAGGATAGAAAAGGAAGCCCTCTATACTCAGTTAGAGATGGAGGTGATGGATAGGATCCATTTCGAGGAAAAGTGGGATGAAGCCAATGATCGGGCTAACGACTTAGAAGATGATGTGAGATGCAAGAGGAAGAAGATGAACCTGATGGGCTATGCTCTGTGCACGTCCATGGAGAGATTGATTGATGGGGTAAATCATTACCCAGCAGAGCAGGGACAGACTCGGCATACCATAAGCCAAAATTTGGTGGCACATATCACATAAAAAGACTACAAAAGCGTTGTGGAGAGTGGGATGATGGATTGAGTCTAAGTGTTAGAATTTAGTAGTTGTAGTATTTCATTAGGTGATATATATATCATATTGTAATCTCAGTCTTTTGTGTAAGATGTGAGATAGTTGCAAACCCCAAACTTTTGAAAAATGTTAGTGGGGTAGTATGATTAGTGGTTGTCCCTGTCTTTTGTGATATTAGGGGATATGTTGCGTCATTTATAGAAGTATGCTAGAGATAATCATGTAATGTAACGATTTGGCATATGAATATAAATGATCTTATTTCAGAAACGTGTTATAAATTCCTTTTCATTGATAAATATTTAAGTAATATAACCAGATAATAAAAATGAAAGTTTTGTGATGCAGAAAAATGCCGCCCAGACGTAGACTAACTTCACTGGAAGAGTCGGCTAATGATGAGAGAGGACAAGTAAATCTCATATAGAGGCTTGTAGACTTGTTAGGGGAAGCTCTTAGGGAAAGAAACGAACCAGTACCGCCCATTCCCCAAGTAGCTTCAGTCATAAACTTCAAGGACTTTAGGAGTGTAGGACCTCCAAAATTCATGGGTACTACCAATACTATCGTGGCGCAAATGTGGATCAAAGAGATGGAGAGGCTTTCACAATCGCTCGTGTGGGTGGAGACTAGAAGACGACTTTTGCAACCTACATGATGAGAGGCAAAGTGAACTATTGGTGGGAGGCAAATCAACAGAGAGCAAGAGAAGGGGTAGTAACTTGGGAGAGATTTAAGACCTTGTTCTTTGAGAATTACTTCCCGAAGAGCATAAAGAATCGGATGGAGGTGAAGTTCTTAGAACTTAAGCAAGGAGATATGATGGTGGCGCAATACGTGGCTAAGTTCAATGAACTAACTCGCTTTGTAGAACACCAAGTAGTAGATGAAGATAGGAAAGCTAGGCGTTTTGAACAAGAACTAAAGCCTTGGTTGTTCAACAAGGTGTCAGTTCTTCATATCGATTCTTTTGCGACATTGTTGGAAAAGGTCATTATTTCAGAGGGAGGTAGTGAAGCTTTGAGTTTGTACAATAAGGAGAAGAATAGTAAGATTACAGGAGGAGATAGCCGTGGAGGAACCAGTAGCGAAGGAATAATTTGGGAAATAGGAAATGGGAGAACAACAACAACAACAAAAATCACAACAATCAAGTAGGTAAGTTTCATGGAGAATTTAAGAAGAAGGCGGAGTGATGCCCGAAGTGTGGGAGGTATCACCAAGGCGAGTGTTGGAAAGGGTACAATGTTTGTTACAACTGTGGCCAAGAGGGACATATTTCACCCAACTGCCATAAGCCGAAGAAGATCAAAGGTTGTTTCGTTTGTGGCTCGACGGACCACCTGATCAAGGATTTCCCGAAGAAAGGAAGCGGCGAAGGAAGCAGCCAACAAGGAGGAAGCGGAAAACTGATGATTGGCAGACTCACGCCATCCAACCGTCCCACTGCCAAAATGTTTAACATGACTGTCCAGGATGCAATAGCTACAAAGAATGTGGTGTTAAGTATTATCCCAATCAATAATATAAATGCATATATATTATTTGATTCGGCGCCACCTATTCTTTTGTATCTACGGAATTTGTTAGTCGACTTAATTTACCCCGTGAATGATTAGAAAATCCCTTGAACATAGAAGTTGCGAATAAGAAAGTAATCCCTGTAGAATATATTTACCAAAATTATCGCGCGAACATTAGAGATCATGAACTAAGCGTAGACTTGATTCTGAGAAGATTGGGAGAGTTTGACGTAATTTTGGGAATGGATTTGTTGTATATGTAACGACCCCAAAATTCATACCATTTAAATCTCGACTTCGGTCGTTAACCATACATTAAATCTCTAATAAAACATCATTATTCGATATTAAAAACACTAAAATTGCAGAATAATTAAAACATTTATACATTTCCTTCTTTTTTGCCCTGAATCGCAACCTTTACATTACATCTCTTTGATTCAATCTTATATCATGAATCGTTACAACAAAATGACTATACAAAGTCTTACATCATAACTAAATATCCATATACATTGGATAGCTCAACTTACAATTCAACAACATGTTACGTTCAAAATATGAAATACATTTCTCATAAAACATAAGTAATCTTCGTGAATATAGATCTCTATAACTCACTTAGCATATATCTTTACCTTAAAATCTTAACTCTCGCAAAAGTGGTTATTTGCAAGAGTGAGCTCGACAAATTTCAACAAAGTCTAATAGCTTTTCATGCATCACATAGCATATAATAACATGCTCGATATACATCTCATTAAAGTAACATGGCATACATGCTTTTAATTCACATAGAAAATATAAAGATTGAGTTCCTTACTCAACCATCATTACTTAGCCAAAACAATGCAGTCATATATTGACTTTAACATTTCATAATTTCAACATGTATAACATATCATGCAATTTAAAACAGTTCATCAAGTCCACGTAGAAAATAGGAACCGAAAGACTTGCCTTAATCGTTGTTTACCAATAATAGTTTAACAGCTTACAGTTATCTGCACTTCACGTGCCCTATATAATTATATAATCATACACATCAACTATTAGTCACATAACAACACATAGTAATTGTAATTTAAACTCTACTCCACATCTCATAATCATTCCTATTAATTAGCACACAATGTTCAATTAGATTGTGTTAACTTTTTGACTTATGACTTACTATATTTCATAATCGAAGTTCATTCAAGTGCTTAAGTCTTGCTAGGACTACTTATTGGTTTTATATTAAACCCATTTCATATCCTATAATATTCATTTCAATTGAATTGAAACACTTTTTAAGTTCGTTAACACTTGGCACCTGCGCTTTATCGCGTTCATTCGTCACACGCCCGATTTGCCTCTCTTGTGTATGCTTACTATGCTTCTATAACTTATCTAATATATTATTTATTAATGTTAAGCATCATTATATTTACTAAAATATATGTTTTATAACTTAGGACATCATCTTTTATGGTCAGGAGCACTACACATGCATATGTGCATGCCCGACGCCCTCCGATTGCCCCCGAAAACATAATAGTCTTAAATATGACCATTTTGACTACTGTTACTGACCTCAAATTAAAACACGTAAAGCATGAACATTGTAGGTCTACTCGTCCTCGTTCCTGATCATCTTGAATCATCTCAATCGGAGTTCGTATGAGAAAGTTATGGCCATTTTACTACAGGAGGCCAAAATCTGCAGACTCGGACTTCATCCCTCGTCGCGCGGCGCGAACTAAGTCATATAGTGGCACCGAAGCGTGAGATTGGTGCTGGGGCGCGAATTTCAGCGCACAAGAAACTTCAAGCGTTAGATTGCAAAATTTTAAATCAGGCGCCATTTTTGGCGTTGGGACTCCATTTTTGGCGCTGGGGTGCCGAAAACTAACAGAACGCAGCCCTCGAAGAACAAAACAACTAAATTTTTGTCTATAACTTAATTTCTAACACTAATTAACATGTATAACTTATGCCAATTACACATATACACATTACCCAACATGCATATACTAATTTAAACCACTAAACAACAATCACGTAAAACTTAATTCCTTGAAAACACTGCTTTTCACCAAAACACCATTACCGATGTTTGTTTACACACAATGAACATGGTAAACATAATTTATAAACCAATTTGATTCCTTTGAATTATGTTTCTCTGAATTTCTTACCCCGTTATCATATACAAGGTTCAATTTCATAACTTCACAAATAACATACACTAATTTTGTTATCTAACAAAAATCATATTCATGCATATGTGTTCATTGTAAAACCAATTCCCTTACTTGTATACATAAATTAGCATACAATCTTGTCTATACGCTAAACATACAATCATATATATATATATATATATATATATATATATATATATATATATATATATATATATGCTAGTATAACACTTGCAACAATATGGTTTTATAGAGAATCTTTGTAAAAATCTTATACACATTGAAAATCAAGAACACAGACACAGAGATCGTAAACATATATATATATATATATATATATATATATTAAGGTTTTAAAACATACCTTTTGTCACTTTAGAAACCCTTGCTAATCACTGACAATAAGAATTCGGAACCTTCTCTTGTTGCTTCTCTCTCTTAAACTCTCTCTCTCTCTCAAATTCTCTGTGATTTACTTCTTAGGCTTAGCAAACACTTAGAATGCGTAAACAAAACCACTGGTAAACAATCGTAAATGGCCATAATAAGCCCGATTAAATAATATCAGTTACTAAATATAACGTATAGGTTATAAATATATTTTATTCATTATTTTATTTATATAATTTATATAATATTTCAAAATTCAAAAGAACTCCAAAAGCCATAAGGCTTTTTTGGCAAAACTCTTTAAAATTAAAGAGTTAATATATTTAAGTTTTGTTTGGCAAAATAAATTAAAACTACTTTAATTTATTTTAATAACTACTTATAATATAGTTATTTGTGACACTTCTAATTAATTAAGTTTTAATACTTAATTTAATTAATACCAATAAAAATTCATTGATAATATAATAATTTATTTAATCATTAAAAACCCTCTAACTTAATTATTAAATTAAATTAGATTACTATCTCAAAATAATTACTTTCCTTAACTCATTAATTATTTATTAAACAAATAAATAATCAAATTACATCAAATCAATTAAACAAATACTTATTCAACGATAAACACATCCATTAAATATTTATATAATTCAATAAATATTTAAATATTAATTAAAAATCTGGATTGTTACATCATTCCCTCCTTACAAGGATTCTGTCCTCAGAATCACAACTCAAACCACTCATTCGTTACAATCTTCCCTACTTACAAAGATTCTGTCCCCAGAATCGAAGACATAAATTAAACAAATAACTCAGAGTAACCTTTCATCATTTTATCTAAATATAGCTTATATATTTCCTACTACATTCATTACTTTAACAAATTATAGGTTTCATTTCATAACTTTCACTTGATCTCAATATATTCTTAGTATTATATATCTTTTAACCCATTCATTTCCTTTTCTAAGGATCGTTATCATCAACACTCGGGATATTACAGTATAACCATGCTGCGATAATTGATTATCAGAATAAGAGTGTAAACCTTCAGACTCCGAATAAGTCTAAGGTGGTGTTTTATGGTAGCTCATCGCTTAAGCAGTCATGTTGCCTTACGATGATGCAGGCCAAGAAATTATTAAGGAAAGGATGTGTAGGTTACTTAGCATACATTGTTGATACTCGGAAGAAGTGAGTAAAATTAAGGATATACCTGTAGTGAGAGAATTTCAAGATGTATTTCCAGACGATCTGCCTGGTCTTTCGCTAGACCGAGAAATCGAATTCGTAATAGACTTAGCACCAGGAACGTCACCGATTTCAAAAGCCCCATATCGCATGGCGCCAGTAGAGATGAAGGAATTGACGATACAATTGCAAGAATTGCTAGATAAGGGTTATATTCGACTGAGTGTGTCTCATTGGGGAGCACCAAAGTTGTTTGTTAAGAAGAAGGATGGATTAATGAGGCTCTGTATCGATTATCGAGTTTCGACGTCGGGATTTTTAGTTGTCCTTTTTGTTACTTGTTCTTTGGTGTTCTCATTTTAGGTGAGATTTGTTTAAAAAATAAGTGAAAAAGGTCCGACATGTATAATGTCAATGATGGACTGTTAAGAGTCGCCAGTTGGTTTTTTAAATGGTTGTACCAACACAATCGAGAAAAGGTTTGCACATTGACCCAATCATGTGACACTGCTAAACGGGTCAGTGAAACCGAGATTCATTAGGGTCTGGGAACTTGATTATGCGGAGGGAAGGTGTTAGACACCTCTTGACATCCGTGTTATCACGGTGACCACCTCTTTTCAAGAAACTATTATCTAAATGTGTGTGTGGGTCAATGTGCTGTTTATTTGGAAGTGGTGCGAAGGCCTCGTTCTCACCTATATACACATGGTTTGAATTTGTGTAAAAATTCAATTTTAGCAAGATATGACAATGATGTTTTATAAAAGAGATTTTTCAAACCCTTGTTCTCAATAGTAATTGAGACCTTTTACACTTCCATTTATATATATATATATATATATATATATATATATATATATATATAAGCAAATAAACGCTCCAGACCGAAGTCTAGGCTCAATCGAGGCATAACTCGATAATGTTAGTCCATATATATATATATATATATATATAAATATATATATGTATATACAAACTGAAAATAAAACCACGGACCGAAGTCCGGGCAAACACACGCAACACGACTATCAACGTGAAGAAGGGTGTGTGCAAAGATGATGAGAAAGGCTTTAAAGTGTGTAAGAAGGCTTATAGTGGACTTCCAAAGAAGACTTCTATATCTTTAAAGTAGATGAAACTCGGCTCCCGCCGGTACAAAAGTAGCTATATGTGAGCTCATAAGTGTATAAAATGAGAAAGCAGTCAATATATTGTAAGTACGGAGCAAATTTGATAGGGCTTCCTTGCCTCTCTTTTTTCTTAAAATGGCCACCTCAAGCCCTCTATTTATAGAGGCGGGAGCCGCTGGTGTACATACGGCTAGCCGCAAGTGTACTTGAGGCTACCCGGGTTGTCCTGGGTTTCTCGGGTCGTGTCGTCTCACAGTACATGCACATAGGCACTGCAATGTCGGCTCAAACTTTTTGAATCGCAATCTGGGCATCTGGCTGAGGTATATAGGACCTATTTTGGACCGCCGTTGTCGAGAGTTATATAATGGCATGAGATTAGAGGTTTTACAAAGTCATGAAGATGGGACGGTGCCCTCCGGTCTTCAAGCTTCAAATTCTATCCGTTTCCCTGCACAATAGTCACTTGGGATTGGTTTTCCTTGATTCTTGTGGGACATCGTTGTGTAGAAATGTATGTATGAGATGTTGAGATGATGTGATATAGCCTTGAGTTGGCGAGATGACAACTTTGCCCCTCACCGGAAAGTTATCGCCAGTTTGGGCTAGTAAAGCAGACGTTGCTCAGGGTTATCTTTGAGATTGGACTGCTGAAAGTGTTGAAGGTCCTCGATGATCATATCCGAGGTGTGTGTCGTCCTCCCAGACATTATCTCCGGTCTGGTCTTGAGTGCCTCGGTGTGAGTGCTGAGGTTGAAGCTAATTACATGCATTTGAAACAAGCATTTCCGGGGTCATCGCCAAACTACATTCATTGGGGTTATCACCAAGGTTGGTAGCTGTTATTCCCAGTATTGGGACTGAGACTGGATACCTCGGGGTTATCTTCGAGATTAATCGGTCTTTTCCGGTGGAGTTTCCAGTATTGGAACTGCATGACTCGAAGTTATCTCCGAGGTTGGAACTGTTACTTCCGGTGTGTGTTCCGGGGTTGAGACTGAATGTCCAGTAGTATTCGAACTGGATGTGAGCTGTCTTCCAGGGTTATATCTGAAAGACAAATCTGCATTCCTGCAATATCAGTGACAGGTGTGCAAAAAATTTTGAGTGTCTACAGATGTCCCTCTTTATCATATTCATGTGATGCAATGCATGGGTAGGATACAGAATCCTAGACACTTCGAATGCAATGTGATGTATGATGTATATGTGCGGGGTTATTGCCCAACATGCTAGGGACGATCGCCAGATCCTTGTAACGTTTACTGAGGATTGGCAACTATGACCCGATTAGATGTGTGATCCGAATCTGTTAGGATGTTGATGTTGGGGATATCACCAAAGTCCTTAATCCTTCATACAGACTTGATTCCGAAGAGGTGCCTCTTATGTGTAAGAGATCTGTGGGGATAAAGCTTCGTCTATTTGAGGACGTGTATATCATATTCCATCATCGATCCTCTTTGATGATGCTGACTTTTTCCTGGTTTGTATCGCCGGGATATGTCAATGTTCTGTTGGATTTACTGCCAAAATCATATGCTATCAAGGTTTCCTGACCTTCATTGATGTGTACTTCACCGACGTGTGAATCAATGGCTGCTATATGTTGTGACCCCTGTCGGGATCCATTGGGAATATGAATACCACAGTACGCAATCATCGAATAACTTTTGATGCCTCGATGGGTTTACTTATCATCGGCTGAAATACCATTAAGGTTGCTTGACCTTCATTGATACGTACACCAACGGAAGATAACACGTGGTGACCCGTCGGGATCCTTTTTTAAGTCTCAGTATTATGACTCTCATGGGGATCCTTTTGATCTTTATATGACCTTCGTCGGGGAATGTTATAGAATTAGGGTATTGACTCTGAATTGGCGGCATTGGACATGTGCAAGGTATTGCCGAGCGTGACTGGTAACATTTGAGATCATCGGTATAGTGTACCCTATGTTTGGGCGAATACCAATGAATGATTGACAAACCCAAGGTTCCATATGGGAAGACCAGGATTAGTAAGCTATTCTGCTCAATTGCGTAGCGTTTTTATCCCTGATTTGACCTTCTTAGTCTATAAGAACTCCTTTGTAACTCAAACTGGACCAATCCGGAGGGGTGGGACCCACATAAGGGTGCCGCAGGTACACCTGCTTCATCCGCAGATGGACCTGCGGCCAACCGTGGATACTAATATCCTGCAGGTTGATCTCATAAGTCATTTTCAACTTATGTCGTGAAGAAAATCCAAGAGCTCTCCTTCAGATCTGTTGAGTTCGGGCCACTTTCTACAAATTCTGTCATCGTACAAGTGTTCTACACTATCCTGGTAACGTATGCATGTATTTTTTTTCCAGTTTTTATCCTTTGGAAAATGACTTATCATATGAAATGCATCTAAACAAATAGTAGTGATTATGTATGCTCAAATGACTTGATACAAAATATTCAACATAGTAAATGTTAGTATTAAACCATGCTGAACACAATGATGTAAAAAAATTTGACTTTTGAGACAGTCAAATTGGCACCTTTTTCTGCTATTTTTGTCTTATTTGAGGCCAAATGAGAAAAAGGTAAAAAGGCAAAATACTCCTGGTATTGAGGTTAACCTTATGTATTGATGATTTTTATTTTTAATGCATATATTATGTATATGACTTTGGACAGGTGTGCTACTAAATGGCCACCTAGTCATGCCTATGTGCATGTGGATAGTCCGACTTACAAAGGGGACTATGGCAAAATTTTTCAAAATGTAGGCATTTAATTAGTCATGCATTTGTAACTCTACTGTAGATGTATGTTAAATTAATGCATGGAAGCATATAGTCATAAAAATGCATTTTGAAAAGCTCCAGGTCAAGAAATACCACACCCTTTTTGAGGTGATTTGGAGACTTGTTGTCCAGATATTATGGATCCGGATCAGCTGAGTTGTTCCCGTAGGACCACTTCTGGTGTACGGAGGAGGGCTTCTAAAGTGCCTCGACCCCATTCTGTTAGACAGCCTCGTCGGTTGGTGGAGGCGGTGATACGTCCAGTCCGGGTTGACGTGCCAAACGTTGAGGACGAGGAAGAGGATGTTCCGGTTCCTAACCCCGCTCCTACTGCACATGTTCCCCATAGGGACCTCCCGAGTATTAAGGTGGAAAACCCAGAGCTTTTGGGTGACTTGAGTCGACATCCCTCGATGTATTTGCATGCTAACGAGGTATGCCGTAGATCTTGATTTTTGTTCTTTCATATTGATGAGGAGTAAAGGATTTTGATGTTGATCTGCATTTCATGCAGGTTCCCGGCTTCACACAGCCTCGAGGGAACTGGTTTTGCATACACTTTATGTACCAGGCTCTTCATCCTGACTACAGAGCGATTGTGCATGACTGGGGATTTGGAGCATTCTTTTCCATCCTTCCTTGTCGTTGTCCCTAGAGTTATCTCAGGGCATTATCTGAGCGATGGTTTCATCAGACTCAGTCACTCCATCTGTTGGACTATGAGGTGATGATGACGCCGATGGATTGGCGGTTCATCACAGGTATGGAGTTTGGAGGGGCGCTAGTACATTCCATGACGAATATTACCCCTACTACCGTCAGATCCTTTTTAGGAGTTCCGATGGAGGCGCTCAAAGGCTCCTCTGTGCATACGAGTCCTTTGAGCGTGGATGGTATAAGTGGGCTATTGAGCGAGCCCATGCCTGATGATGTTAAAGTCAGGGATCGCATTCTTTGGCGATTGTTCTTGATGATCATTAGAGGCTGATTCATAGCAGATAACTCTTCTACGGTGTCGTTCGCTTTGGTCAGCGCTATGCGTCATGTGGACCATTTTGGAGAGTACGATTGGGGTTCCTATACCTTTGCCTATTTCCTCAAGGGCATGCGTATGCGCTCGCAGGGTTTGACTGAGGCGTGGTTAGGATTCTACCCATTTTTGTTGGTGAGTATTTCTCTTGTCATTTCTCATGTATAGGTTGAGAGTGTTTACTGACCGCAGATGTGTGCCTTTGTGTTGGTAGTTTTGGGCCTATGAGAGGCTTCCATGTTTGCACCATTGAGTGTGTTAGGTTTAAATACCTATCCACCAGAATGACGATGGAATCATTCCATATTGGCGGAGGTCCCTGTAGCCGAGGGTTTCACTCAGTGTCGCCTACAGCTGGAGTTGTTGACAGCTGATATCTGATGAGTGAGTTTTATACTCATAATTGAGGGCGTTTGAACTTAATCTTTTGGACGTTTTTAAGTGTTTATGTCTATTCATGCATGTTTTATGTTGTTTTGTAGGAATTGAGGCAAAAGTTACTTGGATCAACGTTTGGGGTGGCTAGAAGCGCGTTTTCGGCTTACCATTTACACAATAGTCACTTCAGAGCCAATTTGAGTAATTCTCCGGACCTTATTCCGAATACCTTTAAGAATAAAAGTTGTAGATCTACTTCTCCTCTTTCCGGATCATCTTGAATCATCGAAATCGGAGTTCGGACGAAGATGTTATGGCCATTTTCCCAAAGGACGCTTGAGCGTAAAATGTCGAACATGGGACCAAGCCTTGGGCGCCCATTTATAGGTCATTTCCAGCGTCGGGAGCTAGGGGCAGAATCCTCAATGCTTGCCTCAGCGTCAAGGCCGGGAAGTGCTTGGTGCGGCCTGGACGCATTTTTGGGTGAATTTTGACATCTTTTTGACTCCAAATAGGATTGGGTTTGTTCCTAAGCTAAAAATTGGACTTGTAACCTATAAATACATGATGTAAGACATAAAATTAAGGGAGATTACATTGCTTAGCTTAGATAAAACACTACATTAGATTAGAATATAAACCCTAGTTCTTAATTAGCCATTGGAGATTAAAGCAACTTGGAGAACATTGAAGATCAAGAGCAAGAGCAAGAGGGGAGCATCAGATTTGCTGACAACAGATTCTATTATCTTCTCTTATCATCCTTTTATCTTTTAATGTCTATTCAGTTGTGGATTCTTAGTTTTAATTCATTAATTATGAACTAACTCTTTTATTAAGATTTCAATTGAACCTTTTATGTCTATGAATTAATTATTTGATTTATTCCAATTATTTATGTCAAGGTGAATTGTTTATCTTGTCTTGTGCTTATTACTTAATTATTTGATCAGTAATTACCTTGTTACTCTAGAAGGAATTGAAAGAGGAATTCTAGGGTTAGAACTGGGCATGATATCATGTGACTTAGTTATTTGCAAAGTGAATAATTAGGTTTGTGAATTGAATTGAAATATCTGTTAACCGCATGTAACACATAAGGAATTGGGATTAGAAGGAGTTTAATTCAATTGTTTTGCATAGGAATATAGCAAGATTAATCCGGATTAAATAGAAGGCAATTGATCACTTGGAAAAGGACTTTTGACATTTGAGAATTCCTGTTAACAATTCAGTAGACATAATAATTGGGATAATTGGATAATTGATTTATAGTTCATAATTGGGGATATTGAAGTTTTAATCTTTATTCATTTGAATTCAGTTATATAGTAATTCAGTTTAATTAGTTAATTTAGTTTTCTTAATTAGAAAAATCACAATTTGCCGTTGTTTAAATAAAATTGATTTGGTTAAGAGTTAGTACTTGGAAATTTTTAATAAATAATTCCTCGTGGGAATGATACTTTTCTTATCACTTTATTACTTGTTGACCGTGTATACTTGCACGTATTCATTGATTGCGAAATCGATCAACAATATCATTACATGGATTCCCTATTCTGGGGAGCACTTGGCCATCAATTTTGAGGATGGGTACCCGACGGGCGTCGAGTATGTGATTTCCACCCGGAGAGTTCCTCTCTTTATAGATGGAGGATGGGAGCTCTATTTAGGAGAGCATGATATTAAGAGCACCACAGGGGAGATTCGTATGCCGATCTTGCTTCCTGCCAGGCGTCATTGGCCTGTATCACAATCACCCGTCATTGACATCCCATTGTTGGGGGTAGACGATTTTGTATTATCAGAGGGCCCCTACACTCAGGAGATATTCCAGTGTTGGTGGTTCCCTCACACTATTGGAGCCCAGACTCGCGCCACTCAGTTCATGGGGGATATTGTTCCAAGATCCGTGATACATGTCTTGTACCCATTGGTCTTCATCCAGCTGAGCATCTATCAACACTCTGAGGGATTCCATTTCTACTTCTATGGGGAGCACTGCCTCCGTCCCATAGGTTAATGCGTAGGGGGTTGCCCCAGTGGACGTGTGCATTGATGTTCTGTAGGCTAACAGAGTAAGAGGCAATAAGTCAGGCCATTCTTTGTGATTGGCGGACATCTTTTGCATTATCTTCTTAATGTTTTTGTTAGCCGCTTCAAAAGCACCATTCATCTTCGGACAATAGATGACAGAGTTAAGATGTTTGATGTGGAATTTCCTGCATAGTTCCTCCATCATTTTGTTGTTGAGGTTCTTAGCATTGTCTGACACAATCACCTCTGGTTGTCCATATCGACAAATGAAATTGTTTCTGATGAAAGCCATGATGACTTCTTTGGTAACCCTGGGGAAGGAGGCTACTTCTACCCACTTGGTGAAGTAGTCGATCATGGTGAAGATAAATCGATGTTCATTACTGGCTTTAGGCTCAACGGGCCCGATAACGTCCATTCCCTACATTGAGAAGGGCCAAGGTGAACTCATAGTGTGGAGTTCCCGTGGAGGGGCGTGGATGGCATTCCCATGAATCTGGCATTGATAGCATCTCCTGACATGGTCATTGCAGCCATCTTTAAGAGAGAGCCAGTAATGTCCTGTCCTGAGGACTTTCTTGACAAGGTGGAAGCCACTCATGTGGGGGCGACAAACTCCACCATGGATTTCATCCATAAGCCTTTTGAGATTGATCTTTGTCTAAACATTTGAGGAGACCTAGTCCTGCATCTCTTTTGTAGAGCGCATCTCCACCCAGGTAGAATTTCATAGCAAGTCGATGGATCCGCCTTTTCTCAGTCGAGCTCGCCTCAGCGGGTGTAGATCCATCTCATAGGTATTCCTTGATATGTTGATACCAAGGATGCTGGATGGGAGGTAGCTCATCCGATACTTCTCCAACATAGTTCCCATAGGCCGGGGCCTTGTGCAGGGAAATTGTGATGCTTGGCAAGTGTCCCTTGTCAGATATACGAATCAAGGAGGCCAAAGTTGCTAATGCATCTGTAAAGTCATTCCTATTTCGAGGAATGTGTAGAAAGGAGATTTTTTTCGAACTCCATAACCATTTGTAAAATTTGCCGATGGTAAGGAAACAAATGTAGTTCCTTGGTTTGATAGATTGCGGTGGATTGTCTGATTACCAACTCTGAATCTCCAAACACAGTTAACCGCCTAATGCCCATTGAATGGGAAAGTTCTAGCCCCATGAGATAGCCTTCATACTCAGTTGTGTTATTGGTGCTGACAAACTACAATTTGACATGACGGGATACTGCTCCCCCGTACTAGATATTAGGACTGCTCCAGCTCCAGAACCTTCCATATTAACAGCTCCATCAAAATACATCTTCCATGTTTGCGCAGATTATCATCTTGATGGTGTTCTTTGAATCATCATTACTCCCTCATCGGGGAAGTATGTCTCCAAGGGTTTGAAGTCCCCTGAGGGTGCGGTGGCCAGTTGATCCGCAATTCCTTGACCTTCGATGGACTTTTGAGTCACGTAGACGATGTCAAATTGTTGTAGGATCAACTACCATCTGGCCAACCAACAATCTAACATGGGTTTGTTGAACACGTACTTGAGAGGATCCACGCGGGATATGAGATGGGTTGTGTGACCATGGAGGTAATGTTGTAACCTCATCGAGCCCATGCTAAAACACAACAAGTCTTCTCAATCGAGTGTACTTGTGTTCACCGTCAATCTTTTCTTTGAGGTAATAGATAGCTCGCTTCGCTTCTATCATCTTTCTCGTCTCTGAAGATGTACCATGGCGTTGTCACTTATGGACAGGTACATGAACAGGGGAACATCATCCCTGGGTGGTACCAAAATGGGAGCTTTGACTAGCTATTCTTTAATTGTGAGGAAGGCATTTTGGCACTCATTATTCCATTTCATGGAGGAGTTCTTCCTTAATAGCTTGAAGATTGGCTCACAGGTTGCTATGAGTTGAGAGATAAACCTGCTAATGAAGTTGATTCTTCCCAAAAATCCCCGTATTTCCTTCTCTGTCTTAGGAATGGACATTTTCGTAATGGCCTGGATTTTGGTAGGATCCAGCTCAATCACTTTGTGGCTGACTAGAAATCCTAGCAACTTGCCTGATTTAACGCCAAAGGCGAACTTGGCTAGATTCAACTTCAAGTTGTACTTACGCAACCTGTTAAATAGCTTTCTGAGATGGTCTAAGTGGTCTTACTCCTTCCGGGACTTGACAATGTTGTCATCCATGTAGATCTCGATCTCTTTGTGCATTAAGTCGTGGAAGAGAGCCATCATAGCTCGCTAATAGGTGGCTCTAGCATTAATGAGGCCGAATTACAACCGTCTATAACAAAAGGTTCCCCAAGGCGTGATGAAAGCAGTTTTCTCATGATCTTCCTTAGCAACCATGATTTGATGGTACCCCACAAAGCAATCAGCAAAGGAGTACATGCAGTATTGAGCAGTATTGTTAATGAGAATGTGGATAAAGGGTACAGGAAAGCTATCTTTAATGCAAGCTTTGTTCAAGTCCCTATAATCCACGCAGACTCGCACCTTTCCTCCAGGTTTAGGCACGGGAACAATGTTGGATATCCACTAAGGATATGTGGACACCATGATGATGCCAGCTTGAAATTATTTCACAATTTATTCTTTTACCTTTAAACTTCACTCAGGTTTCAATCACCTGAGCTTCTGTTTAACTGGCTTGAATCCCTCTTTAATGGGAAGGCGATGAAGTACAATGTCAGTGGACAAACCCACCATATCTTCATGAGACCATGCAAACACATCTTGGAATTGGGTTAATAGTGTAACCATGTCATTCCGCTGGTTTGGGGTAAGGTCTGAACCAATCTGGATTAACTTAGGGCTTTCTAAGGTTCCGAGATTGAATGAAGTGGTTTGATCAGGGTTGGGTTTAGGTTTGACTTTGACCCATTCTTGAATTTTCGGAGGCACCTCAATATCCTCATGTATTTCCATCAAGGCTGAATTCATCTCTACATCAAAGTTACAATCTTCGTGGAGAAGAGGCACCATATCAGCAAGTATAGGCACATCTAAATTTAGGGTCCTGAAACAAAATATGTTTTCACTTAGTATATATGAAAAGGTTTGATCATACAAAGTGTAAGCATGTACTGGCAAAACGACTGCTAATACTGTACAGAAAAGTAAGCAGTTATGATATCTACATGGCAGAAATAGTTTATGCCCATTTTAATACTTGTCGACCAATGCAAGGAGTGCTGCTCCAATTGGCAAGGGCAAAGTCCGGGTGGACTGCAGTGATGGAGGGATTGTTATCGTCCTCCCTATCCCGAATGATGGCCATTATGTTTGAGCAATCAACGTCTGGGGTGTCTCTATTTGTATGTTCGTCATGAATAATGATGCGTATGCCCGACATCATTCGGATGACGTCTTGTTTAATTCTTTGTTTCTCTTCCTCCACGGCGGGATCTGGAACAAAGACTTTTTTTGCCTTCACTGGTACCAGCTTAGGAAATAACATTGCTGTAAGACCCCGAATTTTTTTAAATAAAAAGGAATTTCCTTTATTTATTATTTTGAAATAGTAAGGGTGGATTTGATTAATGTGGTTAGTTATGGGTAAAATGCGCAAATATTTCAATAAGCAAGTGGTGATAAAATATTCATTATTGTTTGGGAATATTCGTTTGGTCGTGGAATATTCGTATTTTGGGGAATATTAAATGCACCAGGTCTTTTGTGGGTCCCATAACGAAAAGTGATTGGATGAAGAAAACGACAAATATAAGTTGTTTATAAATAACTTGGCGTGGTTATTCACGAATTATCTTGTTGGAATGCCTCTATGGTTAAAACACACGATGTCTGCGTTGTTGCACAAGAAGACACGCGGTATTGCACCAATTATTGATTCTTACGTAAGAAGGCACTACTCAATAATTGTTACGATAATTCTTGCTCAAAGATTTTATTTTATTGATTCAATAATTGCTTTGCATTAATATTTTATATTATTTGTTGTTTCAATAAATTGTCATTACACATTTTCCATTATCTGAGCAATAATTCATATTATCTGAATAATATTATTAGAAAACATTATTGGCAATGTCTAGAAAGTTCATCTAAGGAGAGGTTTGGTCACCTAATTGCATGCTAGCTAAGAAGAGAGATCCTTATTGAAAGCCCCTCTTTCTTGGGAACTACCGGTTGCGCAAGATCATGATTCTCGTAATATTATTTGTGAATAATTAAATATTGATTTATATGATGAGGAAAATATTGATTTTATGTGGATATAGATGGAGAAAATTTTTAAATGACAATTGTTGAAAATTAATATTTTATCATTTTCTCGATAAAATAATTCATTTAAATATATTATTTTAATAATATATTAATTCGGTGATATTTTTATAATGAATGTGGGATATATGAGTATATGAGGAGGAAGAGTATTTTGTGGCATTAAATGATTAACACATGTTTTGTGTGTCTATGGACCCCATTTCTTGATCGAAATTTGATTATAGCACAAAATTGTCCGCTTTGTGGATTTCTTGGTCAATTTTGTTTGGAATTTGGAAAACCTTTCTTCTCGCAAAGTTGTAGAGAATTGAATTTCCTATAAAAACTCTCGAGATTCAATTTTCTGATAAAAGGGCTATTTATTATGAATTATTGAAGTTTTGAGTTCAAAATAATTGATTTTAGGAGTTTTAATTAATTATTTTGAGAAAAACGTTTTTGGTGAGTTTCAACCTCATTTAACATGTGCTATGGCTGAAATCAGATTTCAAAGGTGGGCTAAGGAATTTTGTTTATAAATAATATTATTATATTCAATTTTCTCGCTTTGGTGTTCTAAGCAATTTCTATAAATAGGGTGCTTAGGTTAGAATTGAAAATCACACCGAAAATCGAAGTTTTCTCTCTATATATTATCGAGAGTATTCTTGTGAGTATTTTGAGTATATTTTGAGTATTGCTATACGGTGCAAGTTCAAGTCATAGCCTATATCCTGTTTTCAACTAGAAGTCTTGTCTTTTCGAGGTAAGGATGTTATTTTCTTCTCAAATGATATTATTTCTTCAATATCATTATCTTTGAAATATTGGTTGGAACTTTTATCAAATTTGGAACTTTTTCATGCTCGGGGTTACTTTATTCATGAGTTACTATTCACGAGTTACTATTCATGAGTTACTATTCCCCGAGTTACTATTCACGAGTACTATTCATGAAGCGTGAAGATGTTTTTTGAGGAATTTCTATCTTTTGGTGTCGGAGTTACTATTCACGATACGACACTATTCACGATACTGACTATCCACGAATATTTACAAGACTATTCAAGAAAAATAAAAATTTTTCTTTTAAATAAAATATCTATTCTGGATACTAGCTTTGATTGTATCCATGTTTTGATCATTCTTGAATTTTACACCCCTATGATTATTTTTGAGGTATTTTTGGACGTGGATAAAACAAAGTACGAATCCTTAATCCTTAATCCTTGTCATTTTGTTTCACTGGATTCGTTTCTTTAAAAATATTTTTCATCATCTTCAGTCTTAAATGATGATATTATGGAATATCTTTGGCCTGTAGTGCAAAGATGAATGATTTCTTGATGAATATCTTTGGCCCGTAGTGCAAAGATGAACAGGTGTTGAGATGAACATGACCGACTGATTAATATCTTTGGCCGTAGTGCAAAGATGAACAGTGTTTAGATGAACATGACTAATCGATGAATATCTTTGGCCTCAGAGTGCAAAGATGAATATTTGATTCCGTATATATATTGATTGATGTTACAGGATAAAATATCGACGATGAACTTTTAAATTCATATATAGAAGATAGTAGTTTGCATTCTCTACTTAACTCTTCTAATGAATTATTATTTCATTGCGAATATTGATTTAAAATTTGTTGTCTATTGTATTCTATTAGATTTTTCCTGTTGAAGACTAACGATAATTTGTTGTATATTATCTTAGTCATAATATTCTTTTTATCGGGCTAGTTGAGCTCACCCTTTTCCTTGTTGTTTCATTTTTCTTCTCGGGAGGCGAGAATGTAGCGAGTACTAGTCGGGGTATGGAATGAAGGTTCTAGAGAGAGTCGTTTAGTAGTCCTCAACATTTTTGTAAAATAATGTATCAATAATTATGATGGGGATTTATTTGCATGTGGATATTGTCTAGATGGCAATATCTGTATTTAAACTCACAGTTTATATGTTGTAATAGTAAAGTTGTAGTTATTTCTGTACCATGTATTTGGCGACTCAGAATGGGTTGGATGGAATGGACCTATTTTGGGGGCGTCACAATAGCAATCACGTTGGTTGGCACCTTTAAGAGAGGTTGTGCGGACTCAGCAGTTGTAAGTGTAGAAAAACATCGTGTAACTGAAGCTAGAGGAATCTGAGGATGTTTATGTGGATTCCTATTACTAGAACTGGCAGAATAGCCTAGCCCAGCTTTCCTAGTTTGACTAATAACTTGGATGGGGTACTTGATACCCTGATGATCTTTACCTAGCCATTGTCCTGGCTGATGACCCAAGGATATCATTTCTTGAGTAGCCGACATTACTTCGGCATAAATCTTGGGTGTGAGAGGTGGCGCCCCAAAAGCATGGTACTGAGCGTTGCTCACCTCCAAGGTGTGAAAATTGACCAGTTCAACATCTGAATTGACGTTGATGTATGGTATATCACTATATGGAGGACACTCCGGTTCAGTGTTGACTATGACTAGGCTGTTATTGATAATGTATTTCAACTGTTGATGAAGGGTGGAGGGGACTGCCCCAGCCCTATGAATCCATGGTCGTCCCAAGAGAAGGTTGTATCCCGAATCTATCTTGAGTACGTGGAAAGATACGCAGAATGTATGGGGACCAATTTCGATTGGCAGTTCAATTACTCCTACCGAATTCTAGTGGGCCCCATCAAAAGCTTTGATGACCGTATGGCTGCTCCGGATTTGGTTGAGATTGATATTCATCTTCACCAAGGTAGCGTATGGACATATATTTTGAGATGAGCCTCCATCTATCAAGACTCCAGCTAGCATGTATCCGGAGGACAAGACCGTAATGTGCAACGGCTTGCAATGACCGGTCCCTTCGGGTGGGATGTCATCATCAGTGAAGGATATCACATTGTTGTTGAAAATGTGATCAACCAAATGTTGAAATTTTTCTGCATCCACTGATTTTGGTAGATAGGCTTTTTCTAAAACCTTCAGCAAGATCGTCTGGTGATCCTCGGAAGTTAGGACTAAGTCAAAAATTAAGATTTGGTGTGGAGCTTCTTTTAAGCTTAAAACCACCTTGGCTTCGTTATGACCCATAGTGTGGACGAATTTTTCAATCTTCTCCATAGGTATTTTCCCCTTTGATTTGATGGTAGACTTCATCACCCGTTGGGGAAGATACAGTGGATTTTCCTTCGACACTGTAGCAGTTGTATGTGAGGTGGATCCTCACCTTCTCCATAATTCCATGGCACTTTATGTAAGCTAATAATAGGATATTGTGCTCTGCATGGTAAGTTGATTGGCTCTGGAACGACCACTTTCAAAGGATTGTTGCTTCCCTTGAGTTGAATTATTGGTATTGTGAGTGATTTATTAGTCCCATCAGTCTCAGTGGATATGACTGCTACCAAACCCTTCCAGTTAGTAGGATAGGTATTCTCACTTTCATGTAACACAGTATCATCGTCTGCTAGTTGCAGGACACCACTGTCAATTAGATTCTGGATAAGGTGGCGGAGTGCCCAGCATTCTTCTGTGTTATGACCGCGAGAATGGGAGTGATATTGACATACTACATCAGAATTGAACCGTCCAGAAGGGGGATTAACCGGAGGAAGAAGGGAAGTGATTCTTCATTCATTGATTAGCATCTATAGGATTTCCTCAATAGGTTGGCACAGGTATGTAAATTCTCTTTTATTGGCGAAATCCCGACGGCCTTTGGCATTCCCTCTCCTTATCACTTTGTCTTCCAGCATTTCATTTTCTGAAGGTGACGAGAGTATATTCGTTACAAGAGGGAGGAGACTAGCATGCTCGTGGCTAACCAACTGGCGTGTCACTTAATGCTGATAGGTCACCAGTTCTGCCAATTGTTCAATCTGCTTGCATAGATCTTTCATCTTACGTTCCATAGTGAACTGGAACTTGGCATAATCCCATTTGTCAACCCCGTCTTTGGTGGTCTGGGATGATTCGCCATTAAAATTGGAATTTTGTCCATTGCTCCAATTAATCATGTTGACCTCTTCTTCTTTATGTTAAGGAAGAGGATTGTCTTGTACGTGAGGTTGATCTGGTTTGGTGACCACGATCTCACCGTTATCTATCAGGTCTTAGATCTTGTGTTTCAAGGCCCAACAATCCTGAGTATCATGTCCAGGTGCCCCGGCATGATAAGCACATTTCCGAGCAGCATTGAAACCCCGTCCATTAGGGCTGGCTAGTGGAAGAAGATGCGTGATTTTCTTCTGTGTTGTCAGAAGGGTGAGAATATTCTCGAGTGAGTCCCCTAAGGGTGTGAACACTCGAGGGCATTTGACTTCTCCACCTTTTGGTATTGGAGGGTTTGAAGACTGTGCTTGAAAGGGAGTGTAACTTCTCGTTTGGATAGGCATGTTCTGATTGCCTTTTTGACCCTGTAATATCAAGGAAACATCTTCCTCTTTTTTATGGACCCTCCGGGGGTTGTTTCCATAATTTCTGGATTGGATGTGCTCAGCAACAGCTTTAAGGGCAGCTAGGTCTGGAATTTTTCTGAACTTTAATCCCATCTCAGCCATCTCCCCATGTTTGACCATTTCAGAAAATGGTTTACCGATGCCGGCTAAAACTCTTTCATAGAAAGGAGCTTCTTGTATGTCTATGAAAGTCATGACCATTTCTGATTCTGTCATGGAAGGAATAACTTAGGCAGCCAGGCGTCTCCACCTTTAAGCATACTCTTTGAAAGACTCGTTAGACTTTTTCTTGACCTTGGTAATTTGATATCGGTCAGGAACCATCTGAGACTGAAAGCTTTATTGTGTGAGGAAGCCGTGTGCTAGCTCTTCCCAGCTACGAATTTTTGAGTTGCCTAATTTGGTATACCACGAATGGGATTCTCCAGTCAGACTTTTCTAGAACAGCTGCATTCTGAGCTTCTCATCCTCTACATAAGATCCGAGTTCTCCAATAAACACTTTCAAATTTGTGTAAGGATCTCCTAACCCGTCATATTTTTTGAAGTCAGGAGTCTTAAACTTTTTTGGATAATGAACACCAGGGAAAATGCAAAGGTCAGCATATGAAACACTTTCGTGTGTTCCAATTCCTTTGATAGCACGAAGGGTATCTTCCATTTGGAGGACTTTCTTTCTGATGTCACCGGTGTATGGGTCTCCTGTGAGATGGGTGGCATCATGCATTTTGTTGGTCGTATCCAACTGCAGTTCAGGTATCGTAATGACCTGGGTTTCCCCTTGTGTAGAGGATTTAGCATGTACGGGTATCTTTGGACCCTAAGTAGACTGATGTAGTTCTTTAAGCAGAACAGCCAAATCTTTAATTTGTTTGCTTAATCCGTCGAATGCTTTGTGACAAACTGGATTAAGGTCATCTGGTGGGATGATGATGATATGATTGATTGTAAGTGGCGACCTTTTGGATTTTTGACCGGTAGTAAGTCTGATTGGTTCCCTGAGAAAGACTTGCATAGTTTAGTCTTTAGGGAATGTGTAAAAATAACATGCTATGTGATGTTTCTGTTTTAGGAATTTTATCCTGCAACACGGACGTCAGCTGTTTGTAATACATGATAGCATGTTAAATTAAATATGTATGTGTACACATTTCTTCATATTTCTCATTACATGGAGATAGATATGGAATGAAATTACAAGTAATTAAAATGAGAAAGCACGAAGAGACTTTCCTCCGTTTTGGGTTTATCAGAGGCTGACCTATCTTAGGTTACTCTCGCGGATTTTTCGCATGAAGGTTCCCAAATCATCGCAATTTAATCAACGGGAAATTAATCCGGTCTTTCAACTGGCGCGAATTTGGGTGGTGCCTTTCCTGAGCCTCGCGGGAATTAGTCTTCCTACGAGTCCAGTAATAAAACACCGACAGGATAGCCTCCTGGTGGAAGGACCAAACAACATACATTTATAAAATCGCGTCTCACCGTATGGAAATGATGACATGTGCGAAGCACTATTATGACAAGCAGATATGGTGCGAAGCACTAAGTGTAATAAGTAAAATGCATTCGTACACATTCATTATAAATGTAAATGCAACATCCACACACATTCAAATAATAGTTTTGAAAAAATTTGAAATAGCGGCTTAAGTCCTCTTACTGGAGTCCCCAACAGAGTCGCCACCTGTCGACATCGGGATTTTTAGTTGTCCCTTTCCGTTACTTGTTCTTTGGTGTTCTCATTTTAGGTGAGATTTGTTTGAAAAAACAAGTGAAATAGGTCCGACATGTATAATGTCGACGATGGACTATTAAGAGTTGCCAGTTGGTTTTTTAAATGGTTGTACCAACACAACCGAGAAAAGGCTTGCACATTGACCTAGTGATGTGACACTGCTAAACGTGTCGGTGAAACCGAGATTCATTAGGGTCTGAGGACTTGATTATGCGGAGGGAAGGTGTTAGGCATCCCCCGACATCCGTGTTACCACGGTGACCACCTTTTTTCAAGAAATTATTATCTGAATATGTGTGTGTGGGTCAATGTGCTGTTTATTTGGAAGTGGTGCGAGGCCTCATTCGCACCTATATACACAGGGTTTGAATTTGTGTAAAAATTCAATTTTAGCAAGATATGGCAGTGATGTTTTATAAAAGAGGTTTTTCAAACCCTTGTGCTCAATAGTAATTGAGACCTTTTACACTTCCATTTTATTAAGTGTTCGGCTTGATTGATTTTATTCTTTCGAGATGCGAAGCATTTATAAGAAAATAAAATACAAAATAATGTCGATTTCCTCGTGGGTATGAAAACCATCTGAGGAAATTCGCACAATCAGAGAATAATTTACAAAGTCGCCATACACTAAAATGTCCATCACGGGAACCAAATCTAGATCCAATAGGCTGAATCTGTGATCACATGATTCCTAGGCTCAAATGATACCGCAATTTGTATGAAAGCAGTAAGCATATATATATATAAAAGTTGTTAATATATATATATACAGACATGATCAGCCAACCCGAAGCACCTCCATGGGGGATCAGAAAATGTAAATAAAGCTGTAAAAGCTATCAACCGCCACGAAGGAAACTCCAGGCGGGACGAAACGTAAATAAAGTTGTACAAGCGATCAATTACCACAAAGTAAACTCCAGGAATGACGAAACGTAAAGAAAGCTGTAAAAGCGATCAACTGCCATGAAGTAAACTCCAGGCAGGACGACACGTAAAGAAAGCTGTAAAAGCGATCAACCACCACGAAGAAAACTCCAGGTGGGACGAAATATATATATATATATATATATATATATATATATATATATACTTATATATGAATTGTTGTCGAACTCTGTTTGATGAGCCATGAAGTAAACTCCAGGCAGGACGACACGTAAAGAAAGCTGTAAAAGCGATCAACCACCATGAAGAAAACTCAATGTGGACGAATATATATATATATATATATATATATATATATATTTATATATATATATATATATATATATATATATATATATTAAAGCAAACTCTCCGCATCAAGTTCAGGCTTATCGAACAAAAGTCCGACACACGCTTCATATATATATATATATATATATATATATATATATATATATATATATAGCAAATAAACTCTCCAGACCGAAGTCTAGGTTCAATCGAGGCATAACTCGATAATGTTAGTCCATATATATAAATATATATGTATATAAAAATAGAAAATAAAACCACGGATCGAAGTCCGGGCAAACACACGCAACACGACTCTCAACGTGAAGAAGGGTGTGTGCAAAGATGAAGAGAAAGACTTTAAAGTGTGTAAGAAGGCTTGCAGTGGACTGCCAAAGAAGACTTCTATATCTTTAAAGTAGATGAAACTCGGCTCCCGCCGGTACAAAAGTAGCTATATTTGAGCTCACAAGTGTATAAAATGAGAAAGCACTCAGTATATTGTAAGTACGGAGCAAATTTGAGAGGGCTTCCTCGCCTCTATTTTTTCTTAAAAAGGCCACCCCAAGCCCTTTATTTATAGAGGGGGAGTGTACTATGAGCCATATTGTACGCCGCTGACCGCAAGTGTACTGAGGTCGCCTGTTGCCCCGGGTTTCTCGGGTCGTGTCATCTCGCAATATGTGCATGTAGGCACTACAATGTCCGCTCGAACTTTTAGAATCGCAATCCGGGCATCCGGCTGAGGTATATAGGACCTATTTCGGACTGCCATTGTCGAGATTTGTACAATGGCATGGGATTAGAGGTTGTATGAAGTCATGAAGATGGGAAGGTGCCCTCCGGTCTTCAAGCTTCAAATTCTATCTGTTACCCTGCACAATAGTCACTCGGGTTTGGTTTTCCTTGATTATTGTGGGACATCGTTGTGTATAAATGTATGTATGAGATGTTGAGACGACATGATGTGGCCTTGAGTTGGCGAGATGACAACTTTTCCCCTCACCGGAGTTATCGCCGGTTTGGGCTGGTAAAGCAGACGTTGCTCAAGGTTATCTTTGAGATTGGACTGCTGCAAGTGTTGAAGGTCCTCAGTATCATTTCTGAGGTGTGTCTGTTCTCCCGGTATTATCTCTGGGTCTGATCTTGAGTGCCTCGGTGTGAGTACCGAGGTTGAAGCTGATTGCATGCATTTGAAACAAGCAATTTCGGGGTCATCGCCGAAACTACATTCCTTGGGGTTATCACCAAGGTTGGTAGCTGCTATTCCTAGTGTTGGGACTGAGACTGGATACCTCGGGGTTATCTCCGAGATTAATCGGTCTTCTCTGGTGGAGTTTCCGGTATTGGAACTGCATGCCTCAGGGTTATCTCCGAGGTTGGAACTGTTACTCCCGGTGTGTGTTCCGGGGTTGAGACTGAATGTCCAATTGTATTTGGACTGGATGTGAGCTGTCTTCCAGGGTTATCTCTGAAAGACGAATCTGCATTCCTGCAATGTTAGTGACAGGTGTGCAAAAAAATTTGAGTGTCTACATCGAGAATTAAACAGAGTAACGATTAAGAATAGATATATGTTGCCAAGGATAGATGACCATTTCGATCAACAGAAGGGAGCGAAGTGTTTCTCAAAGATAAATCTAGGAATGGGTTATCACTAGTTGAAGGTACGAGAGGAGGACATATCAAAGACAGCATTCTGAACTTGTTACAGACATTTTAAATTTCTAGTGATGTCATTCGAGTTGACGAATGCTCCGGCAGCATTTATGGACTAGTTGAACAGAGTCTTCAAGCCATTCCTAGATAAATTCGTAGTAGTTTTCATCGATAATATCTTGATCTACTAAAAAACAGAGGAAGAACACGCCGAACATTTGAAGATGGTTTTGGAGGCGCTAAGAAAGGAGAAGTTGTACGCAAAGTTTTCCAAGTGTGAATTTTGGATGAAGAAGGTTCAATTCTTAGGACACGTGGTGGATAAGGATGGAATTTCAGTAGACCCTGCAAAGGTAGAAGCAGTGAGTAATTGGGAGCAACCAAAGATGCCAATAGAGGTAAGAAGTTTCTTAGCGTTAGCTGGGTACTATCGAAGATTTATCCAGGATTTTTCTAAGATAACAACCCCGTTGACCAATCTAACGAGGAAGACGGTGAAATTCTTATGGACGGACAAGTGTGAGGAAAGTTTCTAAGAGCTGAAGAAGAGATTAAGCGATGCACTTGTATTATCATTACCAGATGATACAGGAGGTTTTCTGGTGTATAGTGATGCGTCGTAAAGAGGACTTGGTTGTGTGCTAATGCAACATGGTAAGGTCATTGCATATGTGTCACAACAATTGAAGGATTAAGAAAAATGACACCCTACACATGACTTGGAGTTGGCGGCAGTAGTTTTTGAGTTAAAGATTTGGAGACACTATCTATACAGAGAGAAATGTGAGATATACACTGACCATAAGAGTCTGAAATATATCTTCACATAGAAAGAGTTGAACATGCGGCAAAGAAGATGGTTAGAATTAATTAAGGATTACGACTGTGATATCCTTTATCACCCGGGTAAGGAAAACGTAGTGGCCGACGCACTAAGTAGGAAAGGAAGGGAGAAGTTATTTCAATTGAAAACTCAGGAGGAGTTAACAAGGCATATGGAGAAATTAGAGCTAGAAGTAAAGGGACTGGGGAGGTCTGGAGAAAAATTGTCCGCAAAGGAAGCTTGTCTAACCTTGTTGGACAGAGTAAAGGAATCACAAGAGAAGGATGAAGAGTGCGAGAAAATCAGGAAGAGGATCACAGAAAATCATGAAGAAAAGTTCAAGATGGATAAAGAATGTATTTTGAGATTTGAAGGGAGAGTGTGGGTGCCAGCAGTAACCGAGTTAAGGGAAGAAATTTTGCACGAGGCACACAATACGACGTATTCCGTTCATCCAGGAAGCACAAAGATGTACCAAGATTTTACGTGACATTTTTGGTGGCCCAATCTGAAATGAGAAATCGTGGAGTGCGTTAGTAGATGTCTTACTTATCAACGGGTCAAAGCAGAGCACCAGAGGCCGAGTGATCTACTCCAATCGTTGGAAATAACAGAGTGAAAATGGGAGCACATTATGATGGACTTTGTGATGGCACTTCAAGTCACGCAGAAAGGTTTTGATGCCATTTGGGTTATTGTAGATCGACTAACAAAGACAGCTCATTTTCTACCTATCAAAATTTAATATAGTTTGAATCAGTTAGCAAGTCTATACGTAAAAGAAATTAGTTCACAACATGGAGTGTCGGTATCGATTGTCTCTGACCGAGATACGCGCTTCACATCAAAGTTCTAGAAAATCTTGCAAGAGAGGATGAAACATAGTTGAGGTTAAGTACCGCTTATCATCCGCAGACAGACGGAAAAAGTGAACGAACGATACAAACGCTGGAGGACATGCTTAGAACTTACGTGATGGACTTCAAGGGAAGTTGGGACGAACACCTACCCCTAGTAGAACTTGCATATAACAATAGTTATCATGCAAGTATCGGCATGCCACCAGACGAAGCTCTTTACGGGAGAAAGTGTAGAATACCATTGTGTTGGGATGAAGTCGGCGAACAAAAAATATTAGGATAAGAGTTAGTGCAATAAACCGCAGATGTGGTGACAGTAATAAGAGCTAGACTAGTAGCTACACAAGATCGCCAGAAGAAATTCGCGAATTTGCATCGCTATGGCCGCAACTTTGAAGTTGGAAGTCACATTTTCTTAAAAGTATCTCCCTGGAAGGGAAAATACGATTCGGTAAGAAGGGAAAATTGAGTCCGAGGTTCATAGGACCATTCGAGATA
The DNA here is from genome assembly GCA_020205615.1 of Panax quinquefolius. Lineage (NCBI taxonomy): Eukaryota > Viridiplantae > Streptophyta > Magnoliopsida > Apiales > Araliaceae > Panax > Panax quinquefolius. The sequence goes on from CM035165.1 coordinate 73,584,053, forward strand.
CTGAAGCGAGTGGGCGAAGTGGCATACAAAGTTGCATTACCGCCCGAGTTGGAGCACATCCATAACGTGTTTCACATCTCCCTGTTGCATCCGTATAAGCCTGACTACAAATACGTGATTTCCTACGAGCCCATTCAAGTGGAGAAGAATCTGGCATATGAAGAAATTCATGTCCAAATATTAGATAGGAAAGAGCAGACATTAAGAATAAAAGTATATTTTTTGTAAAAGTACTTTGGAGAAACCACGACGCCGAGGAAGCCATGTGGGAGTTAGAAGATAAGATGCGACGGGACTATCCCTATCTATTCGTGTAACCATGTACCAATTCTGAGGATAGAATTTTTATAGGGGGAGGATGTAAGAATCGTGAATTTCATGAATAAATATTATTTTGATATAATAAGAAAATGAATATTTATTTGAATATAAATATTAATGTGTTGTGAGATGAGTAATTCAACTCATTCAAATTGAATTTATAAGAATTGAGAAAAATGTGGAGTTTATGATGAGAATTGTGAAATGCCTTGTGTGGCATGAGAATGGAGATTTAAGTGGTTTAATTTATTTAATTAAGTTAATGAATAAATTACGAAGTGAATGATTAATTAATATTGTAATATTAATTAATTGATATTGTGAAATACTAGAATAATAATGAGCAAAAGTAATTTACATAATTAGAATTATATTATTCATTTAATTGATGTGTGCAAGATATATGATAATATATAGTTCTTACATTAAAAAAAAGTGCAATGTGACACTTTAGTGTAACTATATAATATATAAACTATATAGTAAAAGGAAAGGAGTTATAATTAACATAAATAATTGCTTATGTGACAATAAGTATGCGTGGGAACATTAAAAGATGTACTATATCAAAGAATTACAAATTATTTCAATGAGTGAGTCTAATTGGAATAATAAAGTTTTAAGGAGATATTAAATTATTAGTGACCAATTAAATTGGGTCCATACATGTTATAAATATTAATTGGACTAGACTAATGTACATGGATTATATGATGTGGGTAAATAAATAATCATTAACTTATCATTTTGTAGTAGCATTAACACATTAAAATTACATTTTGGAAGTATAAGAGAACAAACTAAGCATTATATAACTAAGTGTTGAGATTTAAAGTCGTGTCCCATATTAAATGACCATCACGGTACATGAATAGTAACTTCACTCTATATGTGCAAACATGAGTTGGTAGTTGAAGCTAGAATAGTAGTGATGATGGCTACAAGGTTGGCAGTTGGCCAACTCCTTTATACCCAATGTTTCCTTCCATTCTCCACTGAATCAAACCTTGGAGCAAAGCTAGAAATTAGGCAACCAATTCTATATATAAAGCACCCTCTTCTTCTCATTCTCTGTTGCTTCAAAATTGTCTGATAAGTTGCATTAGAGAGTATGAGTTGCTGAGAATTGAAGGAGTATAATCAATATATTAAGGAATTCATTTAAGCTTCAAGGATGTATAAATTCTGTTTATGTTCTTGAATTTGAGTTTTGTCAAATTCTTACAATTGTTTGAATTCTCTGTTAATTGATATAGAATAGCATACCATTGCGTCATCTGAGCTTGTATACATGTTTAGGAGCATTTTATTTTTTTGGTTACAGGTTTAACATCATATGTGATGAGGCTCTGCAGAAGTAGAGCGATAATTTTTGATTCTGCTCGAAGTGGCTACCACCGCCACTTCTATAGTATATGTGCATCATGCTTCCGCACTGTAAATTTGCCAACCATGGGTACTGATTTTGTGGTCTTGTGTTATTCTGAGCATGCTATGTTAGTTAGAATATGCATATAAATAACCTTAACATGTGGACTGAGGTTTCTATGTATATAGTAAGCCATGATTAGTTTGAATATTCAAAGAAGGCTTAAAGTTTGGAAAACTAGAATTTGTGTACATGGAGTAATATACATTCTGACCTTGTGAACATGTGTAAATAACCTAGATATATATGTAAATAAGTCTAACATAAGGCATTTGTTTGCTTCATGTATAATAAGTTTTGCTAGCTTGGTTTTAAAGGATTTTCTAAAGGAAAACTTGAAGGATTGAAAAACCAATCATGATGAACATTGTGCCTTTAAGTTATGATCTTTCTAGCCCATATAAATGACTTGAGCATGCACAAATGAGTATGAAAGTATGATGTAGACAATGTGGACTTATCTTGCATACTTAAATAAGTTTTACTAATGGAGACTTAAAGTTTCAAAAACAAACTTGATAAACTATGTACGCTTGAGTTAGGAATTTGTGAGCATGTTTATGTGTTCTAGCTATACATATGTGAAAATATGATGCGTAGTAAGTAAAGTAGCTTTGCATGCTTGATGGCTTAACATGAGATTCACAAGAAACCTTGAAAACTAGTTTTGTCAATAACTACATTATGAGTATTCTAGCATTTGACATCATGATTAGGTGTGTCATACATATAGACATGATTGACAAACATGTTAGCTAACCGTATGCATTATAAAGTAGTTGGGAATGTTTAGATCAAGTCTAAATGAAGTAGAGTTATACAAACTTGAAATACATGACTAAACTAATGAAAACATGTTTAATAGAGACTTATTGATCTAATTGTATGAATATAACAACTAAACATGAAAGACTTTGTTAAATCAACACGTAAAGTCTAGAATTTATGGGATTTGAATAATGAATCATATAAATGAACAAGTTATAAAAGAGACCAAACCTATTTATAGATATCATGACATGTAAAATTATGTAAGTGTCATCCTAAATGTGTTTGGGTGTGCAAGTCCGCCTAGCTTCGGCCAGCCTTGGTTTGCACCAGAGCAACGCAGCCAGCCCCACCTCGCAAGAGGGATCAATTTTCTATTGTTAATTTGGGAGATGATGCATGCTTATATTGTTACCCTAATCTGTAATACATGTCCAGTGTAGTATTCATGTGTTAATAAGCATGTTATTGAAAGTATCCTATGTTGGATAAGTGTTTATAACTATAAAGCCAAAATGAGATTTCAAAATATGTTCTTTAAATGACATAGTGTATTAGAGACTTATTTTCGTGTTATGTGATGACATACGCATGAGATCATGCGACTAAACGGAGATTAACAATATATGTTTAGTATTGATGAATTACACTTGTGTACCATAGTAAATTAAGATGGTAGGTGTACATGTTGAACTTGTATAACTAATGTGATTATTAAGCATGAATAGGATATTATAGTTCATTGAGCTAGTGGTATTAAGCTTTAAGTAATTGATAGTGTTATTCTTATCTTATGACTACACGTATAGAATAAGTTGGTTATATTCTTGAACTTTGATTCGGTACTGATTCGTATATACCCTACTATTTAATCGATTCATTACCTCAATTATAAATTGAAAGCTAGTATTATGAAGAAACTCTGCATCGATAGATGAACAACCTTCTTCAAGGGAGAAACTATATTTTTGGGAGACCGATAAAGACTTGAGTCTCATAATGGAAGATATATCGCCATCCATAGTCCTTAGTGACTACTCAAGATAAACTAACTCTTATCGATATTTTTTTCGTCTTATCTCTAGATGATCTATCCTCGCTTTATTGTTATATTACACAATATTTACGCTAAATCAAAGCGCTATCCCTGCATTGACAAGTAGTTTATATTTAGTGGAGATTATTATGTCCATAAACTATGTTTAATTATGTTTAAGGTATATAAGAGATGTTTAAGTTCTAGTATGAGCTACAACCAAATTTGATGCAAGTGTGGTCTAAATTTGGGGTGTCACATAAAACTTACACACTTTCAGCTTTGTCCCATCGTGGATTAAACATTTCATCATCTTTCTCAACTATCTCTACACCCCTTTACCACATAAAATTTTGAACCTTTTACACTAGGTTTTAACTACGTAGACATGAATCTACCAAAACACAAAACTCCATCCTTCAAACCACACACATCTGGGCTTAGACCAAAGGGATGGAATTACCGGTCTCCCCACACAAATGAGCTAAGATGCGGTTGAGTCCTCAAAGAGAAACGCTAATCCATAAGAGATGGAACTACCCGCTCATACAAGAAAACAAATTCTAAGACACCAAAGGCCAACGATCCATTCAAAGATCCTCGAGACATCTCAATGTCCATCCATCCCAAGCAAGTAACAAGGCATAACTATAATCAAAATATATTTCCCGTCATATAATAATGTTTGATATCTACAATATGTACTCATGACAAAAATGGCTAAGCTAGCCTGTGCAGGAAAATCCAATCAATAAATCAGTGTATATGTGCACAATCCAACATGGCATCCCTCTCTGAAGAAGGGGGTAACTCTGTGAGCTCCTGCCCAATGGTATCAACACGATCAAGAGGTCCACAACCATCCATGGTGACATGATGATTGTCAATGAATGTGTTCATCTCGCAATGATATCAAGATGATGATGTGGGTATCGCCATCCTCGCCGAGAATAATCGTGATCAGATGATCTATCCTCGAAGAAATACGGTATCGAGGAATCAATCGAGCTTCACAACCCTAAGAAATAGCTTATCCTTAGTAGGAGAATCAGTGTCCTCCATGGGCTCTCCACTGTCAGAATCAACACCCCGCTCTCTGGATACAACCCCGGCCGATGTAATCTCTGCCTCCATCCATGAAGAATACTTTGTAGAATGGCCTGGATGGCTAATAGTAAATGCAGACCTCTCACACTGGGCCTAATAGGCGTAAACCTTGGACATATCCTCTACTGACAAAAGCCGAGACGACATGCACTAACCAAATCCCCCATCAAAGGGATGAACATCCTAAAATTGGTTGAACTGAGCCACCACAACCAGTGGGTGATAAGTGGTCATACTCCTCAAACCAGTCAAAGGAAGATAATACATGCCAGATGAATGAGTAATGAAGTTGTAGGGAGAACTAAGCCCTAAACACGGCAAAATGTCAAATGGATCCTCGATCCCTGCTAAGAAAACCGACCAAGAAGCAGCGTCTGTACACTCTGCCGGCTGAAAGGAGTAAGATAAGCAGCGTCTATACAGTGGCATGCATAGATAAGCCACTACACACGTCAAGAGTATGTCTACTCTGGAAACACGCCACTCATCCTCCGACGTGGTGAAATCCCTGGAGTGTTGCGCATAACCGTCCAAGGAGCCAAATCTATCTATCAAAAAATGCATACACACTACATGCCCAAAGGAGATCTCATCCTAGGCCACTCTACGCCTCAAACCAGTGAGGGTCATAAACTGTCGGCTCATATCTCCTACAGCCATCTGAGCCCAAGGCTTGTCCAGTGGCAAATCTATCAAACGCTAATACTCCTCAAAGGTACGAGTCAACTCATGGGTCTCAAACCAGAACACCTGCCTAACCGGTACCCAGTGCTCCAGTATGCCCTCTACAAAACCCAATGAAACCTGGAACATTAGGAAGGTCACAGAGTGCCGCAACAGCTGATCTACGTTCACCCGATCTGGAGGTGATAAACTATCATACCACGATCTCAAATAAGAGGCCACCAATACTGGTGGGGTGTGATCAATGCGGCTAACTATCGATGAAGACATCTGTGGGGTCGTGTCATAAGACCATCCAAGGGTCAATGTTGAACATCTCTAGACATACATATGCATAACATAATACATGCATGATAAATAATATATGGCAATATGATTTAGGAAATGGAAAATAGTATATATACATTCCTAAGTACATCATCATCTAATACAACATCTCTGTATATAGCTGGAAAATACAAGGAAATGGGGCACAGCCGCCCAATAACTAACAGAGGCCTATCAAAAGATATAACTAGAATGGGGCACAACCACCCAGTATTTAACAAAGGCCTATCAAAAGATATAGCAAGAAATACATCAGAAGAAGTCAATAGTGTTGATGTCAACATCATCCAACCTATCCATCTTATGTAACTCCTCCAGAGTCACGGTATCTCTGCCAAGAGGGATATCAAGCTGATACAACAAAGGATCTGCACCGGCAAAACCATCTGAATATGGTCCACCTGAAGGGCCAGCCCCTAAGCTAGAAGGATCAAAAGTATCCACCTCTAAAGGATCTCTGCCCAAATGTCAGATGAAAAAACATGTCCGATCCAACTACTAGGTCAAGCTATTAAACTGCATCAAATGAGTAGGCTCTCATACGTAGGCAATCTAATCTACCATCATGACGGAGCTAGGAACCATATCTCCCATTAAATGTGTGGTGCGAATCTGAGCTCTGATGGTATAAGGAGACCACCAGCGGTAGAATGCCTCTTGAGTGAACGGTCCCTTTGTCAAATCAAAGCCATCAACTCGCACCAACGGGATATCTCTGATCAGTGGCTGTGATACAGGCCAATAACGCCTGGCAAGAGGACAAATTGGTAGACGGATCTCTCTCGTGATGCTCATAATAGCACGCTCTCCTAAATAGAGCTCTCATCCTCCATCTGTGAAGAGAGGAATCCGACGGGTGGACATCATATGCTCGACACTAGTCGGGAATCCACCCTCAAAGCCAACCGTCAGGTGGTCCTCAGAGTAAGGAACCCATGTAATGACATCGACTATCAACAGCTCCAACTATAAGCGAGAATTGGTGAAACCCTCAGCTATAGGAACCTCCACCAGCGTGGAGTGATGCCATCACCGTCCTCATGGATAGATGTCTAAACCTAATAGACTAATGGGACACAGACATAGAAGCCTCTCATAGACCCAAAACTTCAAATATAAGCTCAAACATCTGCAGTTAGTCAACACTTTTAACTTGTACATGGGAAATCAAAAGAGAAATACTCACCAGCAGAAATGGGTAAAATCCTAGCCAAACCTCTGTCAAGCCCTGCGAGAACATGCGCATTCCTTTGAGGAAATATGTAAAGGTGTAGGAGTCCCAATCATACTCCCCAGTACGGTCCACCTCACGTGTGGTGCTGACTAAAGCGAACGACACCGTAGAAGAGTTATCCGCCAGGAAACAACCCTAGGGGATGACCAGGAACAATCGCCGAAGAATGTGATCCCTGACTCTCCTGTCATCGGGCAATGGCTCACTCAACGCCCCACTCGTGGCTTCAATAGTCAAAGGACCAGCACGGACTGTCCTACCTTTGAGCGCCTCAGCCTGAACTCCTAGCAAGGATCTGACGGCAGTTGGGGAAATGACAGTCACACAAGGCACTAATGCCCCTCCAAACTCCATACCGGTGATAAACTGCCAATCCATCGGCGTCATCATCACCTCGTAATCCAAAGAAATGGAGAGATCGAAACCGTGAAACCATCGCTGCATAATGCCCCGAGGTAACCCTGTGGACAATGGCGGGGGAGGATGGAAAATAATGCCTTAAAACCCCAAGCATGCACAATCTCTCGGTACTCTGGGTGAAGAGTCTTGTATAGAGAGTGTTTATTGGACTAGTTACCTCGAGACTACGTAAAGCCTTGAACCTGCATCACAATGCAAATCAACATCAGAATCCTTGTTCCTCATCAATAGGAAAAAGGAAATCAAACACAGCTTTTACCTCGTTCGCATGCAAGTAGATCGAGGGGTGGCAACTCAAATCATCAAGCAGCTCTGGATTCGTCACATTTATGGCTGAAAACTCCTTGCAGGGAATAGGAACATCAGGAGTGGGAGCCGCAACCCGTACATCCTCCTCCTCGTCCTTAACATCCGGTACCTCAACCTGGACAGATTTAATCATCGACTCACAACCGACGAGGTCAAGCTTGGGCCGACGAGAGGCAGGCACATCAGAAGCTCTCCTCCTCACACCTGGAGAGCTCCTACGGGAGCTGCTCGGCTGGTCTGGATCCATGTATATTTGGACAAAAGTCTCCAAATCACCTCAGAAAGGGTGTGGTAAATTCTAACCTGGAGCTTTTAAATGCATTTTATGTCTATATGCATGCATGTATTACTTTAACATACACCTACAGTAGAGTTAAAAATGCATGTATATTCAATGCCTAAACTCTTCAAAAAAATTTTCCAGAGTCTCCTTTGTAAAAAAGACTATCCACATGCACGTAGGCATGACTAGGTGACCATTCAGTAGCATAGCAATCCACAGTCATAAACATCATATATACATAAAAATATCAAATTCATAATCCATAAGGGTAGTCTAATTACCAGGATTACTTTGCTTTGCAACATTTGCTCATTTGTCCTCAAATAGGACAAGAAATAGCAGAAAAACGTGCCAATTTGACTGTTTCAAAAGTCAATTTTTTTCACATCAATATGTTCAGCATGGTTAAATACTAACATTTACTATATTGAATACTTTTTATCAAGTCATATGAGCATGCATATTCCCTACTATGTGTTTAGAAGCATTTCATATGATAACTCATTTTCTAACGGACAAAACTGGAAAATAAGACATGCATACGTTACCAGGATAGTGTAGAACACTTGTACGGTGACAGATTTTGTAGAAAGCAGCCCGAACTCAGAAAATCTGAAAAAGAACTCTCGGATTCTCTGTGTGGCGCAACTTGAAAATGACTTGTGGAAAGGAAAGGCTAGCTCAAATATACCCACGGATGGCTACGGGTCTACCTGCGGCTACCGCAGGTCCACCTGCTGCTATCCTAGGTGGGTCCTATCCTAGGTGGTCCGATGATGTTCACCGTTGAAGCACATTTTAACGCAGGTCAAGCAACTTTAACGTTATTCAGCCGTTGGCAATTAAACCCAATGAAGCATCAGAGGTGGTCCGATGATGTTCACCGTTGAAGAATGTGATAACCCGGGATTTCGAATAATTCGAATATTATGAATAAATTGTTTTTAATATTGATATTAACTATCAATTTTGTGCCGAGTATCTGTGATACGAGTATAAAGATGAGGTCAATTTGTGTATTGACTGAGAAATAAGAGTAGAGTTGTGCTTATTAGAGAATAAAAACCATAACCTTAGTTACGGATAGTGATTTAGTAGAAAATACAATTATAATAATTGTATTGATGAGTACGTGTTTGTAAGGTATAAAATTAATGATCAATGATTGATCAGATAGGGTATAAACTTAGTAAACCCTAATAAGATATTAGAAACCCTAATCTCAAATTGAGAAACCCTAACGCACAGTTAGGAATCCTAATAGAATTTCGAGAAACCCTAATTAATAATCGAGAACCCTAAACCCTAATTAGGAAACACTAATCATAATTAGAAAGCCCTAATGTGATTAGTACACTTTATTATAATTAGGAAACCCTAATTATAATTTAGAAAACTTAATTTTCTATTTAAAACCCTAATTAGAAAATCCTAGAAATTAAAGTTATAAAACCTTAGGGTTAAACCCTAAGGGTTGGATCAATTGTCTAGAATGCCATTAAAATTATTAGCAAAAAGACCAAAATACCCTTTTTGCATTTCTTTATTATGTAACTTGTAGATTTTAGCAAAACTTTAGTTATTCACAAACTTTGACTTGCCATGTGACTTAAATTTCAGCAGCTCAGCTACTTAATTGACAACAACATCAGCTATATACATTATATCATAATATATATAGATTAAAGAGAGAAAAGTTCATTCACTTAGTCATTTTTCTCTCAAACACTTAACCAACTCTCTCTCTCTCTTCTCTCTCCAAACCTCTGAAAATACTAAGTGTTTCAGTCACCTATCAAGCCCTTAGATCACCAAGATTAGTAGAAGAGATCAAAGATCAAAGATTGGAACTAGAAGGTATAAACCCTAAGTCCCCTTTTGATCTTGTATGCTACAAAAGAATACATGTTTATGTGTTTAGAATCATGTTAGAAGATGTTTTAAGATGATATATGATGATCCATCATAGATCTATAGCATCAAAGGCCTTAAAAATCAAAGTTTTTCAAAACTGCCATGAACCCTAAAAAGTGGCCTGACAAGCTAATGTCAAAGTCCATAGATCCTTCTCTGTTTATGTTTTGTGTTGTTTTAAGTTTTAGAACTATAGTCTGATATGAGGACTATGATCTGGAAGTGGAATCATAGCTATTCCATGTCCAGATTATAAGTTATTCTCGGTCAAACTCAGTTGACTGGGCATGACCAAGGAGTTTCTGGGTAACCTAGAAACTCAAAACCAGTGTCTGACAAGATCTTTAAAGGCCATGATCTGTCAGATGTTAGAAGGTTTGATGTTATTTTTGTAACTAGATTGTACCTTGTTATATGGACTCTAGATCCATGACCTTAGATCTCTTAAACAATCAACATGATTGGTGTAGTGGATGGTCAAACAAGACCATTCGATCACGGATTGAGTTTCTGGAAAACCTTGAAACCGGATGAACAAGCCCTCTGACAGGGTTTGACTGAATCATAAATTGTGATTCTGTTATAGTTGGACTGAGATCATGATATGTAGTTGTTCCTTGTCATGTGTACTATATTTATGGACCAAAAACATAACCATTTGATGACCAGAACACTAGATTAAGTGAGCTAGAAAGGGGCACCCTGACACTGCCTGGGTTTTTGGGTTACCTAGAAAACCCAGATTAGGTCTGACAGTAACTTTGAGAGCCCAGATCTTCCTGATGTTTGGTTAAATGACTCAGATGATGATTGAAACTTGTAGTACTACATATCTACTACAAGATCAAAGTTATAGAAATCTAAGAGCATGCTTAGGTTGAGAATTAAAGGAGGTCAAACATTGCCCCTTGAACACTGGCTTATTAGTGTTCTTGAGCCCAAGAACACCAACAACGACGGTTACTGTCGCTATAGCCTACAGCGACGGTTTTAATTATTTTATTTTTTGAATTTCCGAAAAATGATTAAAAATAGTAAACAATTTCTGAAAATTACAAAAATGGTTTTAAAAATTATTTGAAGTTATGAAAAGTAACTTTTGATAATTTGGGATATTTGTCATTAATATTTATAATTATTTGAATATTAATGGTATTTAATTTACTTAATTAGTATATTAAATAAATTAGAGAAAATTGATTTTAATATTATAAAAATCATTTTAAATAAGAATAAAGTATTTAAAAATATTTTGAGTTATAAAATGTAACTTTTAATATTTTTGGAGAATTTTTATTAATAATTTAATATTAATGATATTAGATTTATTTAATTATTATATTAAATAAATAAATTAAAATGGTTTTATTGATTTAAAAATGAGAAAAATAATTTAAAAATAATTGAAGTTATAATGAATGACTTTTAATATTTTGATGATAAATTTATTAATATTTAAATATTAATGGTGATGGTTTAAAATAATTTTAATTATTTTAAAAATTATTTAAGGATAATATTGATGATTTAAAATATTTGAAGTTATTATTAATAACTTTAATATTTTGACAAGTATGTCATTAATATTTTAATATTATTAAATATTAATGATGATGGGATTATTTAGTATTTAAATCATTTAAAAATGATTTCATTATTTTAAAAATTATTATAAATTATAATAATTGTTTGAAAATTATTAAAAGCTTTCGAAAAATATTATGACCGATATTTGACTTATCTAAAATAATATTGAAGCTTTGAGACCAAGTTTAATTGACAATAAATGTGTTAATTGTCGAATAGGGTGACTAGGACACCGAGAACATATGAAGTCGAACCAGACCGTAACGACCCCAAAATTCATACAATAATATTCTCCTTCTCGATCGTTAACAATACAACTTTAATCTATCTTTACATCATTATACGATATTAAAATCACTAAAAACGCAAAATATTTAAAACTTTTATACATTTCCTTCTTCACTGCCCTAAACCGCAACTTTTACATTACATCTCTTCGATTCAAATCTATATCATGATTCGTTACAACAAAATGACTATACAAATTCTTACATCATCAATAGATATTCATATACACTGTATAACTCAACTTACAATTCAACAACATGTTATATTCAAAGTATTAAATACATTTCCCATAAAACATAAGTAATCTTCGTGAATATGGATCTCTATAATTCACGTAGCACATATCCTTACCTTAAATCTTTAACTTGCAAAAATCGTTATTTGCAGCATAATCTAACAGTTTTCATGCATCACACAGCACATAATAATATACTCAACATATATCTCATAAATATTGGACTAACACAACATACATGCTATATTTTATCGACGTCGGGATTTTTGGATGTCCCTTTTCGTTACTTGTTCTTTGGTGTTCTCATTTTAGGTGACATTTGTTTGAAAAAACAAGTGAAAAAGGTCCGACATGTATAATGTCAACGATGGACTGTTAAGAGTCGCCAGTTGGTTTTTTAGATGGTTGTACCAACACAACCGAGAAAAGGTTTACGCATTGACCCAGTGATGTGACATTGCTAAACGGGTCGGTAAAACTGAGATTCATTAAGGTCTGGGGACTTAGTTATGCAGAGGGAAGGTGTTAGGCACCCCCCGACATCCGTGTTACCACGGTGATCGCCTCTTTTCAAGAAACTATTATCTGAATGTGTGTGTGTGTGGGTCAATGTGCTGTTATTTGGAAGTAATGCGAGGCCTCGTTTGCACCTATATACTCATGGTTTGAATTTATGCAAAAATTCAATTTTAAGCAAGATATGGCAGTGATGTTTTATAAAAGAGGTTTTTCAAACCCTGATGCTCAATAGTAATTGAGACATTTTACACTCCCATTTTATTAAGTGTTTGACTTGATTGAATTTATTTTTACGAATGCGAGGCATCCGTATGAAAATAATGTACAAAATAATGCCGACTTCCTCGTGGGTATGGAAACCATCTCGAGGAAATTCGACATCAGATAATAATTTACAAGTCGCTATACCGAAAATGTCCATCACGGAACCGAATCTAGATCCAATAGTCAATCTGTGATCACATGATTCCTAAAGCGCCTGTGATACCGCAATTTGTATGAAAGCGAAGGCGTATATATATATAAAGCTATAAATATATATATACGCATGGATCACTAACCACGAAGCACCTCCATGGGGATCGAAATATAAATAAAGCTATAAAAGCTATCAACCGCCACTTGGAGAAACTCCAAAGTGGACGAAACGTAAATAAAGTCAGAATATCTATCAACCGCCACGAAGGAAACTATAACAACCCGGAATTTTGGATTATCCAGAACTTAGGTTTAAAGAATTAGTTATTAATAAAACTAATTTTTATTAATAATATTTTGTGCTATATGTTTATTTATCGTTCTAGAACCTAGGATGATTATAAGTCGGGAGTATTCTGGTTACGAGCTAGATTGAGCGAATAAGAATTTTCAAGACGAAAATAAAAATTTTTCGGGAACAAAATATTTTCAGGGAAAAAGACGAAATAGGCACTATTCATCCGTTTCTGCTCGGAGATTTATTTTGAAATTCCGAGAAGTTATTGATTACGTAAAATGTTGAGACGTGATGGAATATTCAATAATATTTCAGTTATGGCAAAAACGAAGTTTTCGCCTGCGGACTCAAAACCTAAGGGTTATGTAAAGTGAGTTTCGAGAATTTTATGATCACGTATAATCATTAGGGTTATTATGCGTGAGAAATGCAAGGATAATACTAGTTATTATATGAGTATAGTAAGAAGATTAGTACGACGTATAATACAAATATCGTATGAACTATATACGAAGAAAATACGAGAATACGAGAATGAGATGCGTAGAATACGATTAGTCTTAATGGACTTTGAGTTCATGGACTTTGTAGAATCTAATTGGACTTGGATTATGTCAAGCCCAATGCTTTGTGAAATCAAGACCAAGATAGGCCCAATAAGAATTAGGGTTAAGGCCTAAACCAAGAAAAGAAATCGCGAATCGAACCGATGGGTAAAACCAATGGGGCAACCCATGGGGTAACCCATAGGCAAGAGGGGCGGCAACTTGGCCACCAAGTAAGGGTGGTGGCCAAGTAAACTTGGTGGCTAAGTTGTTGGAGGAGGTGGGAATAGTAAGGAGGTTGGGGCGAAATGACTAAAATGCCCTTATCCTTGAAATTCTATAAATAGGAAGCTTAAATAATTTATATGGGATTTTGAAAATCCTACATCTAGAGAGAGAGAGAGAGAGAGAGGGTTTGGATGAAGAGGGAGAAGGAACATGAACATGAATGATCGGATCGGAAGTGTTCGTAAAATAGAAAAGCAAGCAAATCGCCGGCTTTGTCTAGCGGAAGAAAAATAAAGAAGAACTGTAATCCGAAACCTAGTCTTTTATAAATTTTCTTTAAGTTTTTATGTTTAAAAACATAACTTAATGAGAATAAGAAGTAGATGATGTTAGGGTTGATTTCATATGGTTGAAATCATGAGAAATAAAGAAAATAAGAATTTAAAGTTTAGTAAATAAATTTCTTATGGAAGTATAAGATTCGTAATGAATTAAAATGATTTAAGTTGATTATATGAATAAGTAGATGAAATAAGCAAGGAATGGTGTTCTATAACATCAAATTCAAATAAAAAGTGAAATCATAATCAAAAATATCGATTAAAATGAAAAACGAACGAAGAACACGAAGAACGCGAAGAACGTTGTTGATGGACAAATTTAAAACCATCGTAAGATAATTGTTGTTGATGGACAAGTTTAAAACCATCGTGTATAAGTTAGTTGCTTCTTTCTTGGTTAGGATCGGTAGAAACGTTCATGAAGGACGGATTAAAACTTAGCTATAACGAAGTTATGGCAAAAATTTCGTAAAAGACGAACGAGAATTAGAAAGTTAGTAAATGAACCCGAGTTGTTAGGGTTTCATAAGGAAGTAAGAGAACATAGAAAACGTGAGTCGTGGACTTAGGAACGAACGAGTTCCGAGTTCGGATGACCGAATTACGGACGAACAAACGAAGAGCGTTAAAAATATAAAATGAATAAAGGTTGAAGATCAAGCCAATCTAATGGCACATTAACAGATTTAGAACGAAGTTCTGTCTGTGGGGTATTGAAGTACGTAAGATAAGGAAGAGAATGGCTTTGGAACGACCTCTTTTCAAGTTATAACGAAGGAGTTATGAGATCGTAAAGTACGCATCTCAAACTTGATTCAAGACTTAGAGAAATTTTTCTAGGGTTTAGGCTCGGCACCGCAGTCGCCAAATTTGAGCTCGGGAGGCGGGCGCCAAGTAGCGTTAGCTTCTACTACATAAACTGAGAGAGGAAATACAGTCATGAGAGTTAGAGAAGGGGAGCCAGCAGTGATGCCAGTGTTGGGAAAAAGCAAGAGACGAACTTTTAACTGCTCAGCTCTTGGGGGAAATGTAAGGGAAGATAACGAATATAGTATTCAACTAATGTTACACTTAATTAAATGATGTAAACCTTTATTAAAGGTTGAACATATAGAATAAACAAGATTAAAAGACAAAGAATATAAACGCGGGTTACGTATCCGATATCCGGGGACCGTAGTCGCGATGAACGAACGTGATGGATTGAAATGGTTGTGATTCCTTAGACGTTGAGTGACGAGGGTAGTGAATAACATTTCGATGTTATGTCATGATAATGAGAGATAAGTCTGAAGCGTATATACACTGTGAATGCAACGTTGTTGCGATGAATGATCGGTCTTAGCATACAACGATTGGTATGGCTTCGACACTAAGAACGAGTAATGAACATTGGGTTCATGTAATGAATAACGAAAGTATTAATAAGATAGAAATTTTCAAGAAAGTCATAACAAACGGTAATAATATTAATGAAAGCCGAATGTGGGTCAGATAAGAATATAAATCATCCAAGATGATGAATGTATGAGTAAGACATCTCCGTATGTCACAAAGCCGTAAACTGGTAAAGGAGGTTAGTCGCGTAAACTTATATTGTAAGAACGCAAACCCTAAGAAGTAAAGTTAAGTAAACCAATGGGTAAGTTTGATATATGACTAATTGGTGTTTATGTTTTCTCCTTATGTGTTATATAGGAATTGGAATGAGCAGTTTAGCGTATGTTGTAGCTCGGCGTAAGGCAAGTTTCCTAACTTCATTCATATTACATGAATGCTAGTTTCTTAAACTTCTTAGATGTTGTACTTAAGAAGTTCTGTCTATGTACGAATGTGCGATATTTGTATAATGTGGTAGAATGTATGAGGCCTTGAGCCACAATTTGAACACTTCAGTGTTTCTATGATATGAATTGTTCTGTGATTGAGTTGTTCAATACAAGTATGTTCTGTTTATACATGAACCGTTATTGTTAAGTCTGTACTAATGATTCTAGCTAGACAGGATGTGTATGAAAAAGGTAGAGGGATGAAAGTATTTCAAAGTGAAAATAATTGATGTTTTAAGATGATAGGAATCAAGACTATTCCTATTATTCCAAATTGCGCTTCATAACCTTTGTTCTAAGTATCAAGTTCTAAAGAAATGTTTTAATTCAAGTTGTTTGTTCAATCATATATGACTTGTTGGGCAATTGAATGCTCACACTTGCTTTAAATGAAAAACAATTTTCAAATGAACAAGGTTAAAGAACTTAAGGATCCCAGAAAGACCAAGTCAAGCAGATCCGGATGCAAAATACTATTCGTAAGGTGAATGAGCGAGAAGATCAAGTGAAGACTTTTAATGTAAAAAGATGGAATTGAATTATAGACTAGTTTAATGAACTATTATGTATCTTTGGTGGCGGATAAAAGTCACTCTTGTAAGATGAAATGAATAATGTATTTATTATATTTGTAATGAAAAAGGTTATAAGGTTTCCAAAACCTGGGATTTGAGAGTGTATGTCGTTATATTTTAGTATATAATGATGTATATTCGATGAATTATGTACTCGTGACGTACGGAATTCGGGTGTGAAGATAGATCAATTTCGTATGCGTTGTAAACTCCAGTCGACGAAATGTAAATAAAGTCAGAAGCGATCAACCGCCACTGAAGGAAACTCAGCAGAGGACAAAATATATATATATATATATATATATATATAAAAGCAATTAAAGCATCGGATGTAAAATCCAAAGCTCATCAAATGTAGTTCGACAAAAGTTCATATATATATATATATATATATATATATATATATATATATATATATATACAAAAGCAGAGTAAACGCACTTGGATGTAAATTCTAGGCTCATCGAACAAAGTTCACCACGACGCTATATATATATATATATATATATATATATATATATATATATATATATATATATATATATATATATATATATATGTTTAGTAAACGCCTGCATCAAGTTCAGGCTCATCGAACAAAGTTCGACATACGCTTAATATATATAAATGTATATATATATATATATAAAGCAAATAAACGCCTCCGCATCAAGTTCAGGCTCATCAACAAAGTTCGACACACGCTCATATATATAAATATATATATAGAAAAGCAAATAAACGCACTGCATCAAGTTCAGGCTCAATCGAGGCATAACTCGATAATGTTAGTCAATATATATAAATATTTATAGAATATATATATATATATATATATATATATATATATATATATATAAGCTGAAATAAAACCATGGACCAAAGTCCGGGCAAATGCGCGCAACACGACTCTCAACGTGAAGAAGGGTGCTTGCAAAGATGAAGAGAAAGACTCTAAAGTGTGTGAGAAGGCTTACAGTTGAATGCCAAAGAAGACTTCTATATCTTTAGAGTGGGTAAACACTGGCTTTTGTAGGTACACAAGGGCTATATATGAGCTCACAGATGTTTAAAATGAGAAAGTACATCGCACGGGGGAGTGCAGAGCAAATCAAGGTGGCTTCCTCATGCTTTTTCTTCAAAAAATGGGCAGCCCAAGCCCTCTATTTATAGACAATTTAGCCGCAGGTGTACCAGAGGTAACCCGGGTGGGCCTGGGTTTTTTGGGTTGGGTCATCTCGAAATACGTGCACTTGGGCACTGTAATGTCAACTCAAAAGTTTAAGAAGTGCAATCCGGGGATCCGTTTGAGGTATACATGACCTATTTTGGACCGCCGTTGTCGAGAGTTGTACGATGGCATGGGATTAGAGTTTGTACGAAGTCATTGAAGATGGGACGATGCCCTCCGGTCTTCAAGCTTCAACTTTCATCCGTTACCCCGCACAATAGTCACTCGGGATTGGTTAGTCTTGTGGGACATCATTACGTAGAGATGTTGAGACGACGTGGCGTGGCATTGCGTTGGCAAGATAACGATGTCGCCCCTTTACCGGTGTTATCGCTGGATTAGACTGATAAAGCAGACGTTGCTCAGGCTTCGCTGAGATTGGACTACTGCAATTTGTTGAAGGTCCTCATTGTCATTTTTGAGGTGTGCCTATCTTCCCGATGTTATCACCGGGTTGGTACAGTGTATCTTGTTGTGAGAGCCGAGATTGAAGCTGGTCGCATTTGAAACAAGCATTTCTGGGGTTATCGCCGAAACTGCATTCCTTGGGGTTATCACCAAGGTTGGTGGCTATTCCCATGGTTTGGATCGAGACCGATACCTCGGGGTTATCTCCTAGATTAATCTGCCTTCTCCGGTGTGTTTCCAGATTGAATCTGCATGCCTCGGGTTATATCCGAGGTTGAATTATTACTCCCAGTGTGATCCGGGGTTGATGTTGAACTTCCGGAAGTATCCCAGATGGATATGGATTGTCTTTTAGGGTTCCTCTTAAAAGACTAATCTGCCTCTCCCGCAATGTTAGTGACGATGATATGCAGAAATTTTGAGTGTCTCATGATGCCCTCTTTATCATACTAATGCATGGCGATGCATGGGTAGGATAAAGAATCCTAGACACTTGAAACGCAACAAGACAAACATGATACTTATTGGGTAAAATCTAATTACGCACAACACGCAAGTATACGTGGTCAACAAGTAATAAAGTGAAAGTAGAGTATCGTTCCCACGAGGAATTATTTAATAAAAATCACCAAGTACTAACCCGTAACCAACTCAATCTTGTTTAAACGAAGGAATTTTAATTTATAAGTAAACTAATTCTAATTACCACTAGTTAAATTAAGATAACGGAGATTTAAGATCACTACTTCACTTATTGCTTCATTTAAGTTAACAGACTTCTCATCAATTATTCTCTATCCTGAATTGTTAATCAAAAACACTAAAGCAGATAAAGCCACCTCTCGATGCATAATACCCATATTAACGCTAATCCACAATTAAGATAGAAATCATAAAACACCTTAATCAACTAACCCACTATATCTCTATGTGAATTACAATTGAAGAAGGTTGAAGAATAAGTTCTCTATCCGATTACATGCGATGTCAAGCGTATCTCTACCTTAACAATAATCAAAAATCATATCGACAAAATTCACAGACACATGCTATCATGATAAGATCTAAATCAATACTTCATCTCTCTTGAGTTCATATAGATTATCATGGTAATTGATGGCCAATCAATTAAACAATTAAGTACAAATCATAATAGACAATCCTCACAATAGAACATAATAATTGATAGTGAAGTATATTAAAATAAACTACACAATAAGATCCATTGTAATCTCAAACAAAGAATTAGTTCATGATTATTGAATTAAGACTAAGAATCCATAATTGAATAAACAATAAAAGACAAAGATAGAAGAAGATGAGAAGATAGAATCTATTGTTTGTAGATTTGATGCTCCCTCCTTGCTCCTACTTTGATTCTTCAATGGTCTCCAAGTTGCTTCATTCTCCAAATCTAACAAGAACTAGTGTTTTTGATCTAATTTACTCTAATCTAATCTAATTGAATCCTCTATCTAGTCTCTCATCTCTCTAATCCTTGTGATTATCCTCCTTATATAAGTCTCTTCATATGTCTTTAAGTCCTCTTGGAAGTTCTTTTGGAAGTCCTTGTGTCAATCGGATCGAAACAATCCTTTCCGGACTCAAATTGGACCAAAATTCGCATTTTTGCACATTTTCTTGGCTACCCCCGCCTCGGCGGGGGTTTATGCTTGTTTTGAGCCCTCCCCGGCAGGCTAGGGTTCTGACTTGTGGCTGGTACGCCCACCCCGGTGGCGGTTTTGTGACGGAAAATTTTCTGCTCTAACATCCTTTGGGAAAATGGCCATAACTTTTGATCCGAGAAGAGTTACGAGGCCTGCCACCTATCAAATCGAAGATATCGACGAGCTCTACAACTTTAATACTTTGAGATTTTAGAAATAACGAACGGATAAAGGTCGAAAGTGGGCTGGAAGTGACTGCTGTGCAAATGGCCATCCAAAATAGTGACGTTCGACGTCCGTTGGTACACATGTCATAACTCTTGCATCCGAACTCCGATTTTGATGATTCAAGATGTTCTGGAAAGAGGAGACGTAGATCTACAATTTAATCCAAGTTCCAAACCAAGAACATGAAATAAACATAAAAGCCCAAATGATGTCCGAATTGTTTTTCTTTGCGTTTTTATACTAATTCTTTGCGATTTCAACTCCCAAGCATATAATCTACAAAACGAACACAAAATGCATGAAAAGTAACAAAGAAACATGAGATTAAGCAAATAATTCAAGTAACAGATATCGGATAAGTAGGTATAAAACCTACTTATCAGTACTATATGTAGCAACATGATGCAAATGTATGATGCATGTGTACGGGGTTGTAGCCCAACATGCTGGGGATGATTGTTGGCTCCATGTTGTTTTAACTGGGGATTGGAAATGATGACCAGATTTGATGTGTAATTCGAATCTGTCAGGATGTTGATGTTGGGGTTATCACCAAATTCCTAGGTCTTCGATTATGACTTGATCCTGAAGATGTACCTCTTATGTGTAAGAGATCTGTGGGGATAAAGCTTGATCTGTTTGAGGATGTCTATAACATATTCCATCATCTATCCTCTTTGATAACGTTAACCTCTCCTGGTTAGTATCGCCAGAATATGTCACGATTCTGTTGGATTTACTGCCAACAGCAAATGCTGTCAGGGATGCCTGACCTTCGTTGACGTGTACTTCACCGACATGTGAATCAACGATTGAAAAAAAATCATGTGGGATATACTGTCAAGGCTGCTTGACCTTCGCTGATGTGTGAATCAACGGCTGAGATTCTATGGCTAGATTGTCAAGGTTGCTTGACCTTCGCTGATGCGTAGATCAATGGAGCATTGCGTTGTGACCCCCTCCGGGGATCCACTGGGGAATATGAGTAATCGAGCATAAAATCCTCGAATAGCTCTAGAGCTCTGATAGGTTTAATCGCTATCGGCTGAGATAACATCAAGGCTGTTTGACCTTCATTGATATGTGTGTCAACGACTTGAATTTGCATTAGAATCCTCGCCTTGGCTTCACGCCAGACCCCCATTGGGGACTCACGTTAGAACCCCCGGGCCGAGGGCTCATTTAGGGTAACGACCCGAGTCAAGCGACATCGACTGTATAAGGTATTGCCGGATGTGATTTATGACAAATGAGATCATTGGCAGGGTATACCTCGTGTTTGGGTGACTACCAATGAGCGATGTACATACTAAAAGTTTCATCTGAGAAGACCATGATTGCATGCTGTTTTGCTCAATTGCGTGGCATTTTTATTCCCGATTTAACCTTTCTAGTCCACAAGAAATCCTTTGTAACTCGAACTGGACCGAGACGGAGGGGTGGGACCCACATAGGGGTGCCGCAGGTGCACCTGCTTCAGCCGCAGATGAGCCTGTGGCCGACCGTGGATTATAAAATCAAGCAGGTTGGTCTTCACAAGTCATTTTTAGCTTGTCGTACGAAGAGAAATCCGTGAGCCTCCTTCAGATCTGCTGAGTTCGGGCTATTTTCTGCAAATTCTATCACTGTACAAGTATTCTACACTATCCTGGTAACGTATGCATGTATTTTTCCAGTTTTTATCCGTTGGATTTCGAGGTATAGCATGAAATGCATCTAAACACATAGTAGTGATTATGTATGCACAAATGACTTGATAAAAAATATTCAACATAGTAAATGTTAGTATTAAACCATGCTGAACATAATGATGTGAAAAAATTTAACTATTGAGATACCAAATTGCACCTTTTTTCTCGCTATTTTTGTCCTATTTGAGGTCCAATGAGCAAAAGGTAGAAAGGCAAAGTACTCCTGATATTGAGGTTGACCTTATGCATGATGATTTTGATTTTTAATGCATATATTGTGTATATGACTTTGCGGCAGGTGTGCTACTGAATGGCCACCTAGACATGCCTATGTGCATTGTGATAGTCCTATTTTCAAAGGGGACTATGGAAAATTTGTTCCAAATGTAGGCATTGGATAGTCATGCATTTTAACTCTATCGTATGCTAAAGTAAATGCATGCATGCATATAATCATAAATGTGTTTTAGAATGCTCCAAGTAAGGAAATACCACACCCTTTTTGAGGTGATTTGGAGACTTGTTGTCTAGATATTATGGATCCGGATCACCGAAAGCGGCCTCTATAGGACCACTTCAAGGTGCGATTTGAGGGGCTTCTGAAGTGCCTCGTCCTCGTTCTGTCATACAGCCTCGTCGGTTGGTGGATGTCGTGATTCGTCTTATCCGGGTTGATGTGCCAGACGTTGAGGACGAGGAGGCGGATATTCCGATTGAGGATCCCGCTCCTACTGCACATATCCCTCGTAGGGAGCTCCCGAGTATTCAGGTGGCAAACCCAGAGCTGCTGGGTGATTTGAGCAGACATCCATCGATGTATTTGCATGCTAACGAGGTATGGTGTTAGACTTTGATCTTCCTTCTTTCCTATTGATGAGGAGTAAAGGGTTTTGATGTTGATCTGCATTTCATGCAGGTTCCGGGTTTTACACAGCCTCGAGGGAACTGGTTCAGCATTCACTCCATGTACCAGGCACTTCATCCTGACTATAGAGCGGTAGTGCATGAGTGGGGATTCGGGGCATTCTTCTCCATACTTCCCCGTCTTTGTCCCTGGGTTTATCTCAGGGCATTTTTTGAGCGATGATTTTATCAGACTCAGTCACTCCATTTACTGGAATGCGAGGTGATGATGACGCTTATGGATTGGCGATTTATCACAGGTATGGAGTTTGGAGGGGAGCCAGTGCCTTGCATGGCGAATATTACCACTATCGCCGCCGATCCTTGTTAGGAGTTCCGGAGTCGCCAAAGCGCGGATCGCCTGCTCAGTCCTTTGAGCGTAGATGCTATGAGCTGGCTTTTGAGTGAACCCATGCCTGATGATGTCAGAATCAGGGATCGCGTTCTGTGACAATTGTTCCTGATGATCATTCAAGGTTGCTTCATAGAAGATAACTCTTCCACGGTGTCTTTCACTTTGGTCAGCGCCACGCGTGATGTGGACCGTATTGGAGAGTATGATTGGGGCTCCTACACCTTTGTCTATTTCCTCCTGGGCATGCGCATACGCTCACAGGGTTTGACCTAGGCTTGGCTAGGCTTTTACCCATTTCTGCTGGTGAGTATTTCTCTTGTCATTTCCCATTTAGAGGTTAAGAGTGTTTACTGATAGCAGATATTTTGCCATTGTGTTGACAGTTTTGGGCCTATGAGAGGCTCCCATGCTTGTGTCTTTTGTGAGTGTATTAGGTTTAGATACCTATCCATGAGGATGACGATGGCATCATTCCATTTTGCCAGAGGTCCCCGTAGCTGAGGGATTCACTCACTGCTGTATGCAGCTGGAGTTGCTGACAGCTGATACCATCACATGGATTCCCTTTTCAGGGGAACACTTGACCATCGGCTTTGAGGATGGATACCCGACTGGAGTCGAGTATGTGATTTCCACCAGGAGAGTTCCTCTCTTCATAGATGGAGGCTGGGAGCTCTATTTAGGAGAGCGTGCTATTAGGAGCACCACAGGGGAGATCTGTATGCCGATCTTGCCTCCCGCCAAAGGCCATCACATCTCAGATCACAACACCACACCGATATCCCATTGTTGGGGGTTGACGATTTTGCATTGTCAAAGGGTCCATGTACCCAGGAGATGTTCCAGCGGTGGTGGTCCCCTTGCATCATTGGAGCCCAGTCCCACGCCACACAGTTTATGGGGGATATGGTTCCAGGATCCCTGATGATGACGGATTGGATAGCGTGTCTCCGAGATCCGACTCATATGACCCAGATTGATAGTTTGACCCGGCAGTTGGACCAGGCACATATATTTATCCGGCATTTGGGCAGAGATCTAGCAGAGGCGACTTCAGTTGTTCCTTCTAGCTCAGGCGCTGGCCCCTTAGATGAACCATTCGGTTTTGCCGATGCAGATCATCCTCTTTATAGGCCTGACCTCCCTGTTGATAGAGATCCAGTGACTCAGGAGGAGTTACATTAGGTGGACAGGATTGATGATGTGGACATCGACACCTTGGTCTTCTTCTGATGTGTATTCTCGCTATATCTTTTGATAGACCTCTATTAGTAGTAGGGCGTCTGTGCCCCATTTCCCTGTATTTATAGCTGTACAGAGATGATGTATTAGATGATGATATACTTAGGAATGTATGCACAGTTTTTCCATTCCATATATCATATTGCCATCTATTATCTGCTATGCATGTATCATGTTATGTATATGAATGTATGTCTAGAGATATTTGACATTGACCCCTAGATGGTCTTATGACACGGCCTGCGCATATGTCTTCTTCGACAGTTAGCCGTATAGATCATACCCCACCATCGTTGGTGGCATTGGGTATGCGATCGTGGTATGATAGCATGTCACCACCAGACAGGGTGACTGTAGATCATTTGTTGTAGCATACCATGACCTTATTGATGTTTCAGGTTCCCGCAGGGTTTGTAGATGGGATATTGGAGCATTGGATACCGGATAGGCAGGTTTTCCGATTCAGGACCCATGAGTTGACTCCTACTCTGGAGGAGTATGCACGATTGATGATGCTGCCTTTAGACAGACCTTGTGTGCACCTTGCTTTGGGAGACATGAGTAGATGATTCATGATTCTCACTGGATTGCGGCACAGAGTAGTACAAGATGAGCTGACATCTAGCCACGTGATATCTCAGTGTTTTCTGTATGATAGATTTGGCTCGGAGGATAGCTATTCACGATATTTCGGGGATTTCACCGCACCGAAGGATCATCATGCGCTTGGCTGTGGTTGATGTATCGTCATGTTGTGTACCGTCATATGTCTATATGCCACGATACATGGACGAGATGGACATTAGTGTCATCATGGCTGTGAGACCTCTTAGAGAGGGTCGTACCATTATACCTATAATTGTAGCAGAGACCTCATGTCACAAGATCCCATCGTTGCACTTATCCGACAGGAGTGTTCACGGGTAGTTCGGTCATGGTATATGTGTGGTTTATGTCACACTTGAGACCGATTGGCACCCTTAGACGGCATGGATATTGCTTCACCCATGATGTAGCTATGTTATACTCCTTTCAGCCATCGGAGTGTATAGATGCTCTGTCCTGGTCCACATTTTTGGCAGATATCAGAGATCCATTCAGCATATTACCATGTTCGGGGCTTAGCTCACCATACAACTTCATTACTCATGCTCCTGACATGGACTACCTCCCTCTGGCTAGATTGAGAGGTGTGACTACTTATCACCCACTGGTCGTGATGTCACAGTTTGACCAGTTCCAGGATTTTCATCCGTTCGAGGGGGTGATAGGTCAGCGTTCAGCTTCCCGATATCATTCAACAGAGGACCGATCCCGTGTGTACGCTCGTTGGGATTAGCGGGAGATAGCTGCTTTTTCTGTGAGCCATCCGAGTTGTTCTGCAGAGTATTCCACATGGATGGAGACAGAGATTTTATTGGCTACAGCAGTATCTACAGTACCGGATAGTGAGTCAGATGATGTAGAGCCCATGGAGGACATCGATTCCTACATCGAGGAGGAGCCCGTCATTGGGTTGCCAAAGATTTCTCTCAATTCTCCCAAAGATCAAGATTATTGTGATTCAAAGACTCAAAGACAAGATTACTTTGAGCAGAGTCTTCATTTGATGACCTTTGAGAGAGATCGGGCTCGATCTATGATGTTGACTGCCCTCGATGGGAGATACGCAGCTCTATTAGAGAGAGACAAGGCATTAGCTCGCAGAGATGTCGCTGTTGTTGAACGGGATGAGGCCAGATTAGCCAAGGATGCAGTGATAGTTGAGCGGGATAATGCTATATTTGCCCGAGATGTAGCCATCACAGATAGTACTGTCATGAGGTCCCTTACCACTAGCATGATCACAGAGATGAGAGCATATATCGATGACCATATGGTCACCATGCAAATGGCTGCAGATTTGTTGGGTGGTGTGGATATTCTCATACAGGAGACCACAGCTTCACCTCCATCTTCTAAGAGAGACGCTATGTTGGGTTAGTAAGCTCGCATATATCCTGACTCGTAGATGAGCTTGTATTTTCTTGCAAAGACTAGCTTAGCCATTTTGTCATGTACGGTTTACATTGTATACATCAAACATCATTATATATATGACAGGGAAATATATTTTTGGATCACTTCCCTTTTAGATATGCCTTGTTGTTTGCTTGATATTTTGCCTGCTGCTTCAGGGCTTGTGATCTTGATGTATTCTGAATTCCTCCGGGGTGGATGGACATTGAGTTGTCTCTGGATATTTGAGAATGGATCATCGATCTCTGTGTATCCCTACCATCTTTGGTGTCTTGGGACTGGTTTATGGATGAAAATGTGAAGAGGGGTGTGGCTTTCCTCTCTGAGATTGACCGCACCACAGATGGTTGCCAGTACTTCTATTTAGGAGAAGCCTAGTTAATTCCACCTCTTATGGATTGGTGTTGCTCTTTAAGGTATGACCGCAGCTTAGATGGTCGCCGAATCTCCTATTTGGGAGGAGTTCAGTTAATTCCATCCCTTTGGTCTGAAGCCGAATGAAATGTAGTGGATTGAAAGATGATCCCAGTACCAACTGACAAGGGTTTATGTTTTGGTAGAGGGTGAGACCAAACCATGAATGGTCGCCACGCATCTCTATATTGAAGAGGAGATCAGTTTACGAGTTCAACCTCGTGTAAGAGGTTCAACGTCAGATACGGGTATTTAAATGTCAGAGGAATGTTTTTGTTATTTTGTTTTTGCAAGGGTAGAAATGTTTATGTTGTTTTGGTTTTATTGCATGACCGCCATGTAACATGGTTGCCACGCATCTCTATCAAGAGGAGACCAGTCGACGTAGTTCGCCCTCAAGGCGAGATGAAAAACGTGATCCCATGTGCAGGTCAGAGTTCGGGGAGGAGAAAGTTTAATCCTAGGTTGAGGATAAACAGTAGGTAGGAGAAGTTTGATCCCAGGTATGGGTAGCCAAACTACAAACGCAAGAGGTTCAATTTGTAGTGGGATGACCTAAGTTGTAGGAACGCAAAGAAGAGCCAGGCTGCTGGCTTGAAATGTATATTTCCCTGAGGGGCAAAGTGTAGAAAAGTTGTATGTGGTAAAGGGTTAAAGAACCGGAATGACTGGTGATCTGATGGTCCAACACTAAGGTGTTTGCTTTGGTTACTTACTTATATAATACCGCTTTCACGGCATTACGATGTTGTGGAAATTCATCGCCATCCATTTCTTGTAATCTGAGAGCGCCTCCTGTCAATACTTCTTTGACAATAAACGGGCCTTCCCAGTTAGGAGCGAATTTTCCCTTAGATTGATCTTGGTTGTCAAGGATCTTCTTCAAAACCAAGTCATGTTGTTTAAACCGTCGTAGCCGGACTTTTTTGTTGTAGGATTTGGCGATCCTTTGCTGATATAACTGACCATGGAAGATAGCCGTGGTTCGCCTTTCGTCTATTAGAGACAATGGGTGATACCTGTCTTGTACCCATTGTTCTTCATCCAGTTGAGCGTCTATCAACACTTTGAGGGATTCCATCTCAACTTCTATGGGGAGCACTACTTCCATCCCATAGGTTAATGCGTAGGGGGTTGCCCTAGTGGAAGTACGCATTGAGGTTCTTTAGGCTAACAGAGTCAGAGGCAATAGGTCAGGCAAATCTTTAGGGTTGGCGGACATCTTTTGCATAATCTTCTTGATGTTTTTGTTAGCAGCTTCAACAGCACCGTTTATCTTCAGCCGAATTTATAGATGACAGAGTTAAGATGTTTGATGTAGAATTTACTAAATAATTCCTCCATCATTTTGTTGTTGAGGTTCTTAGTATTGTCTGATACAATCACCTCTGGTTGTCCATATCGACAGATGAAATTGTTTCTGATGAAAGCAATGATGACTTCTTTAGTAACCCTTGGGAAGGAGGCTTCTTCTACCCACTTGGTGAAGTAGTCGATCATGGTGAAGATAAATCGATGACCGTTACTGGCTTTAGGCTCAATGGTCCCGATAACGTCCATTCCCCATATTGAGAAGGGCCAAGGTGAACTCATATCAGGAAGTTCCTTCGAGGGGCGGTATAACATTCCCATGAATCTGCATCGATAGCATCTCCTGACGTGGTCATCGTAATCGCCTTTGAGATATAGGCACAATGTCCTATCCTGAGGACTTTCTTGACAAGGAGGGGGCCACTCATGTGGGGGCCACAGACTCCACCATGGATTTCAATTATAAGCCTTTAGGCTTGATCTTTGTCTAAACATCTGAGGAGACCTAGTCCTGTATCTGTTTTGTAGAGTGCATCTCCACTCAGGTAGAATTTCATAGCAAGTCGATGGATCCACCTTTTCTGAGTCGGGCTCACTTCCGCGGGTGTAGATCCATCTCGCTGATATTCCTTGATATGCTGATACCAAGGATTTTAGATGGGAGGTAGCTCATCCGATACTTCTCCAACGTAATTCCCATAGGCTGGGGCCTTGTGCAGGGAAATTGTGACGCTTGGAAAATGTTCCTTATCTGATATGTGAATAAAGGAGGCCAAAGTTGCTAACGCGTCCGCGAAGTCATTCCTCTTATGAGGAATGTGTAGAAATGAGATTTCTTCGAACTCCAAAGCCATACTCAAAACCTGCCGATGGTAAGGCAGCAAATGTAGCTCTTTGGTTTGATAGATTCCGGTGGATTATCTTATTACCAACTCTGAATCTCAAAAGACAGTTAATCGCTTGATGCCCATGGAACGAGAAAGTTTTAGCCCCATGAGACAACCTTCATACTCAGCCATATTGTTGGTGCTGACAAACTGTAATTTGACTACGACGGATATCGCTTCCCCATATCGTATACTAGAACCGCTCCACCTCCGTAACCTTCCATATTAATACCCATCAAAATACATCTTCCATGATTGGCGTGTATATTCGATCGATGGTGTTGTTGTCATCATCACATTACTCCTTCATCGAGGAAATATGTTTCAAGGGTTTAAAATCCTCAAGAAAGTGCGGCGGCCAGTTGATCCGCAATTCCTTGACCTTTGATGGACTTTTGAGTCACATATACGATGTCAAATTATTGTAGGATCAAATGCCATCTGGACAGCAGGCAATTTAACATGGGTTTGTTGAACACGTACTTGAGAGGATCCACGCGAGATATGAGATGGGTTGTGTAACCATGGAGGTAATGCTGTAATCTCATAGAAGCCCATGCTAAAGCACAACACGTCTTTTCGATCAGAGTGTATTTGTGTTCACTGCTGCTGAACCTCTTGCTGAGGTAATAGATAGCTCGTTCTTGGTTTCTATCGTCTTTCTGTCCCAGCATGCAGCCCATGGCATTGTCACTTATGGACAGGTACATAAATAGGGGAACATCATCCCTGGGTGGTACCAACAATGGAGCTTTGACTAGCTGTTTCTTGATTATGAGGAAGGCTTTTTGACACTCATCATTCCATTTCATGGAGGAGTTCTTCCTTAATAGCTTGAAGATTGGCTCACAGGTTGCTGTGAGTTGAGAGATAAACCTGCTAACGAAGTTGATTCTTCCCAAAAATCCTCGTATTTCCTTCTCTATCTGAGGAATGGGCATTTCTGTGATGGCTAGGATTTTGGCATGATCCAGCTCAATCCCTTTGTGGCTGACTAGAAATCCTAGCAACTTGCCTGATTTAACACCAAAGGCGCATTTAGTGGATTCAACTTCAAGTTGTACTTTTCGCAACTCGTTGAACAACTTCCCGAGATGGTCTATATGGTCATCCTCCTTCCAGGACTTGACAATGATGTCATCCACGTAGATCTCGATCTCTTTGTGCATTAAGTCATGGAAAAGAGACATCATAGCTAGTTAATAGGTGGCTCCGGCATTGATGAGGTCGAATGACAACCGTCTATAGCAAAAGGTTCCCCAAGGCGTGATGAAAGCAGTCTTCTCACGATCTTCCTCAGCAACCATGATCTAATGATACCCCGCAGCAATCAATCAAAAAAAGGAGTACATGTTGTATTGCACAGTATTGTCAATGAGAATGTGGATAAATGGCACGGGAAAGCTATCTTTTAAGCAAGCTTTGTTCAAGTCCCGGTAATCCACACAAACTCACACCTTCCCTCCAGGTTTAGGTACGGGCACAATGTTAGATATCCACTCAGGATATGTAGACACCATGATGATGCCAGCTTGAAATTGTTTCACAATTTCTTCTTTCACCTTTAAACTCCACTCAGATTTCAATCGCCTGAGCTTTTGCTTGACTGGTTTAAATCCCTCTTTAATGGGAAGGCGATGAAGGAGAATCTCCGTGGACAAACCCACCATGTTTTCATGAGACCATGCAAATACATCCTGGAATTGGGTTAGTAGTGTAACCATGTCATTCCGTTGGTCTGGGGTAAGGTCTGAACCAATCTGGATTAACTTAGGGCTTTCTAAGGTTCCGGGATTAAAAGAAGTGGTTTGATCAAGGTTGGGTTTAAGTTTGTCTTTGACCCATTCTTGAATTTCTGGAGGCACCTCAATGTCATCATGTATATCCATCAAGGCTGAATTCATCTCTACATCAAAGGTACAATCCTTGTGGAGAAGAGGCACCGTATCAGCAAGTACAGGCACATCTAAACTCAGAGTCCTGAAACAAAATATAATTTCACTAAGTATATATGAAATGTGTTGATCATACACAGTGTTAGCATATACTGGCAAAATAAACTGCTAATGTTGTACAGAAAAGTAAGCAGTTATTATATCTACAGGGAAGAAAGAGTTCTGCCCGTTTTACACTTGTCAACCAATACAAGGAATATTGCACCAATTGGTAAGGGTAAAGTCCAGGTGGACTGCAGTGATGGAGGGATTGTCATCATCCTCCCTATCCCGAATGATGGCCATTACGTCTGGGCTATCATCGTCTGGGGTATATCTGTTGGTATGCTCATCATGAACGATGATGCGTATGCCTGACATCATTCGGATGACGTCTTGCTTGATTCTTCGTTCCTCTCCTTCCACTGCGAGATTTGGAATAAAGACTTCTTTCTCCTTCACCGGTACCGGCTTAGGAAATAACATAGCCATTACATTGGCTGGCACCTTTACAGGAGGTTGTGCGGACTCAGAGCTTGAAGGCAAAGATAACCGCCGCATGGTTGAAGCTGAAGGAATCTGCCGATGCTTATAAAAATTCCTGTGACTAGAACTGGTAGAATAGCCTATTCTAGCTGTTCCAGTTTGCTTGGTTGATTGAATAGATTACTTGATACCCTGGCAATCTTTACCTAACCTTTGTCTCGATTTATGACCCAATGACATTTTTTCTTGAGTAGCCGACATTACCTCAGCAGAAATCTTGGGTTCGGGCAATGGCGTTCCAATAGCATGGTATTGGGTATTGCTTATTTCCAAAGCATAAAAACTGACCGGTTCCACATCTGCATTAGTATTGATGAATGGCATGTCCCCGTGTTGAGGATACTCTGGTTCAGCGTTGACCGTGACCAGGCTATTGTTGATAATGTATTTCAACTGTTGGTGAAGAGTGGAGGGGACTGCCCCAGCCATATGAATCCATGGTCGTTCCAAGAGAAGGTTGTATCCTGAGTCTATCTTGAGCACATGGAATGATACGCAGAATGTATGAGGACCAATTTCGATTGGCAGCTCAATTACTCCCGAATTACGAATTACTTATGCTCCATCAAAAGCTTTGATGATAGTATGGCTACTCTGAATTCTGTTGAGATTGATATTCATCTTATCCAAGGTAGCGTATGGACAGATATTTAAAGAGGAACCTCCATCTATCAGGACTCAAGCTAGCATGTATCCGGAGGACAAGACCGCAATGTGCAATGGCTTGAAATGACCGGTTCCTTCGGGCGGTATGTCATCATCAGGGAAGGATATCACATTGTTGTTGAAAATGTGATCAACCATATGCTGAAATTTTCCGTATCAACTGATGTTGGTAGATAGGCTTCTTCTAAAACCTTCAACACGACCTTCCGATGATTCTCAGAAGTTAGGACCAAATCCAAAATTGATATTTTTTGTGGAGCTTCTTTTAGGCTTAAAACCACCGTGGCTTCGTTATGACCCATAGTGTGGAGTAATTTTTCAATCTTCTCCATGGATATTTTCCCTTTGATTTTATGGTAGGCTTCATCACCCGTTGGGGAAGATACAGTGGATTTTCCTTCGACACTGTAGCAGTTGTATGTGAGGTGGATCCTTCACCTTCTCCATAATTTCACGGAACTTTGTGCAAGCTAACAATAGGATATTATGCTCAGCACGACAAGTTGATTGGCTCAGGAGCGGCCATTCTCAAAGGATTGTTGCTTCCCCTGAGTTGAATTGTTGGCATTGTGAGTGATTGATTAATCCCATCGACCAAAGTGATATGATCGCTACCACACTCTTCCACTTAGTAGGACCTGTATTCTCACTTGCACGTAACACAGTATCGTCGTCCGTTAGGCGCAGGACACCACTGTCGATTAGATTTTGGATAGGGTGGCGGAGTGCCCAGCATTCTTCTGCGCTGTGACTGAGACTGGAAGTGATATTAACATACTCCATCAGAGTTATACCGCTCTGAACGGGGGTTGATTGGAGGTAGAAGGGAACTGATCCTTCCTTCATTAATTAACATATGAAGGATTTCCTACATAGGTTGGCCCAAATAGGTGAATTCCCTTTTGTTGGCAAAATCCCGACGGGCTTTGGCATTTGCTCTCTTTGTCACTTTGTCTTCCAGTATTTCTTTTTCTGAAAGTGACGAGGGAATATTCATGACAAGAGGTAGGAGACTGGCATGCTCCTGGCTGATTAACTGACGTGTCACTTGATGCTGTTAAGTCACCAGTTCCGTCAATTGCTCAATTTGCTTGAATAGAGCTTTCATCTTTCGTTCCATTGTGAACTGGAACTTGGCATAATCCCATTTGTCATCACCGTCTTTGAGTGTCTGGGAGGATTCACAGTTGAAATTGGAATTTTGTCCATTACTCCAATTTATCATGTTAACCTCTTCTTCTTTATGTTGAGGAAGAGGGTTATCTTGAACGTGAGGTTGATCTGGTTTGGTGACCATGATCTCCCCGTTGTCTATCAAGTCCTGGATCTTGTGTTTCAAGGCCCAACAATCCTAAGTATCATGTCCAGGTGCCTCGGCATGATAAGCACATTTCTGAGCAGCATTGAAACCCCGTCCATTAGGGATGGCTGGTGGAAGAAGATGTGTAATTTTCTTCTGTGTTGTCAGAAGATTGAGAATGTTCTCGAGGGTATCCCCTAAGGGTGTAAACACTCGAGGGCGTTTGACTTCTCCACCTTTTGGTATTGGAGGGTTTGCAGACTGTGCTTGAAAGGGAGTCTAGTTTTTCATTTGAATAGGCATGTTTTGATTGCCTCTTTGCCCCTGTAGTATAAGGGAAACATCTTCCTCTTTCTTTTTATGGACCCTCCGGGGGTTGTTCCCATAATTTTGGATCGATGTGATCAAAGAATGCTTTGAGTGCAAATTTCTAGGTCTTGAATCTTTCCGGACTTCAATCCCATCTCAAATTTATCTCCCCATGTTTGACCATTTCAGAAAATGGTTTGCCGATGTTAGCTAAAACTCTCTCATAGAACGGAGCTTCTTGTATGTCTATGAAAGTTATGACCATTTCTGATTCTGTCATGGAAGGACTAACTTGGGCAGCCAGGCGTCTCCACTTTTGAGCATACTCTCTGAAAGACTCGTTAGACTATTTCTTGATCTTGGTAATTTGATAAAGATCAGGATCCATCTGAGTTTGAAAGCTGTATTGAGTGAGGAAAGCATGTGCTAGCTCTTCCCAGCTATGGATCTTCGAATTATCTAATCTTGTGTACCACGACCGGGCTTCTCCAGTTAGACTCTTTTGGAACAATTTCATTCTAAGCTTTTCGTCCTCTGCATAAGATCCAAGTTCTCCAATATACACCTTTAAATGTGTGTAAGGATCTCCTAACCCGTCATATTTTTCAAAGTCAGGAGATTTAAATTTTTCTGGATAATGAACACCAGGGAAAATGCAAAGATCAGCATATGAAACACTTCCGTGTGTTCCAGTTGCTTTGATAGCAGGAAGGGTCTCTTTCATTTGAAGGACTTTCTTTTTGATGTCACCAGTGTCTGGATCTCTAGTGGAATGGGCATCATCATGAGTTTTGTTGGTCGTATCCAACTGTAGTTCAAGTATTATAATGACCTGGGTTCCCCCTTGTGTGGAGGATTCAGCATGTATGGGTATTTTTGGACCCTGATTAGACTGGTGTAATTCTTTGAGTAGAATAGCCAAATCTGTAATTTATTTGCTTAATCCGTCGAATTCTTTGCGAGAAACTAGATTAAGGTCAGTCTGGTCAGATGACGACATGATTGACTGTAGGCCTGTAGCCTTTTTGGACTTTAATCAGGTAGTAGGTCCGATTGGTTCCCTCGAAAAAGACTTGCATAGTTTAGTCTTTAAGGAATATAATAATAACATGCTATGTGATGTGTCCATTTTAGGAATTTTATCCTACAAAACGGATGTCAACTGTTTGTAGCATGTTAATATGTAGGTGTACACATTTCTTCATATTTCTCATTACATGGAGATAGATATGGAATGTAATTACAAGTAATTGTGTTTACAAGTAATTGAAATGAGAGCATGAAGAGAATTTCCTCCGTTTTGGGTTTATCAGAGGCTGACCTATCTTAGGTTACTCTCACGGCTTTTTGGCATGAAGGTTCCCAAATCATCGCAATCTACTTGACGAGTAGTTAATCCAGTCTTTCAACTGGAGTGAATTTAGGTGGTGCCTTTCCCGTGCCTCGGAGAATTAGTCTTCTCACGAGTCCAGTAATCAAACACCGACGGATAGCCTCCTGGTGGAGGGACCACACAACATACATTCACATACATTGCGTCTCACCGTATGATAATGATGACATGTCCGAAGCACTAATATCACAAGCAGATATGGTGCGAAGCACTAATGTCACAAGCAGTTATGGTGTGAAGCACTAAGTACAATAAGGAAATGCATTTGCACACATTCATCAAATGTAAATGCAACATCTACACACAAGTAGATAACAATTTTGAAAAGATTGTAATAGCGGCTTAAGTTCTCTTACTGGAGTCCCCAACAGAGTCGCCACCTGTCGACGTCGGGATTTTTGGATGTCCCTTTCCGTTAGTTATTCTTTGGTGTTCTCATTTTAGGTGAGATTTGTTTGAAAAAACAAGTGAAAAAGGTTCGACATGTATAATGTCAACGATGGACTGTTAAGAGTCGCAAGTTGGTTTTTTAAATGGTTGTACCAACATAACCGAGAAAAGGTTTGCACATTGACCCAGTGATGTGACACTGCTAAACGGGTCAGTGAAACCGAGATTCATTAGGGTCCGGGGACTTGGTAATGCGGAGGGAAGGTGTTAGGCACTCCCCGATATCCGTGTTACCACGGTGACCGCCTCTTTTCAAGAAACTATTATCTGAATGTGTGTGTATGTGGGTCAATGTGCTGTTATTTGGAAGTAATGCGAGGCCTCGTTCGCACGTATATACACATGGTTTGAATTTATTCAAAAATTCAGTTTTAAGCAAGATATGGCAGTGATGTTTTATAAAAGAGGTATTTCAAACCCTGATGCTCAATAGTAATTGAGACCTTTTACACTCCCATTTTATTAATTGTTCGACTTGATTGATTTTATTTTTACGAATGCAAGGCATCCGTATGAAAATAATGAACAAAATAATCCATCATGGGAACCGAATCTATATCCAATTCCATCACGTCAATCTATGATCACATGATTCCTAAAGCACAAGATACTACAATTTGTGTGAAAGCGAAAAGGGTATATATATAAAAGATGTAAATATATATATACGACACATGATCACCAACCACGAAGCACCTCCATGGGGGATCGAAATGTAAATAAAGTCATAAAGCTATCAATCGCTACTACGGAAACTCCAAAGTGGACGAAACGTAAATAAAGTTGTAAATACGAACCGCCATACGAAGGAAACTCCAAAGTGACGAAAATGTAAATAAAGTTGTAAAAGAAATCAATCGCCACGAAGGAAACTTGAGTGGGGCGAATATATATATATATATATATATATATATATATATATAAGCAATAAACGCATAGGATGTAAAATCCGTGCTCATCGAATGAGTTCAACAACATTTCATATATATATATATATATATATATATATAAAAAGCAGAGTAAACGCACTTGGATGTAAAATCTGTGCTCATCGAACAAAGTTCGACCTACGCTTCATATATATATATATATATATATATATATATATATATATATATATATAGCGAACGCCTGCATCAAGTTCAGCTCATCGAACAAAGTTCGACACACGCTTAATATATATAAATGTGTGTGTATATATATATATATATATATATATATATATATATATATATATATATAAAGCAAATAAATGCTCAGCATCAAGTTTAGGCTCATCGAACAAAGTTTGACACACAGTTCATATATATAAATATATATATAGAGAAGCAAATAAACGCACCAGACCGAAGACTAGGCTCAATCGAGGCATAACTGGATAATGTTAGTCAATATATATATATATATATATATATATATATATATATACAAGCTGAAATAAAACCACGGACCAAAGCCCGGGCAAATGCGCGCAGCACGACTCTCAACGTAAAGAAGGGTGTGTGCAGAGATGAAGAGAAAGACTCTAAAGTGTGTGAGAAGGCTTACAGTTGACTGTCAAAGAAGACTTATATATCTTTAAAGTGGGTAAACAATGGATTTTATAGGTAAACAAGGGCTATATATGAGCTCACAGGTGTTTAAAATGAGAAAGTACACTTCATTGGGTGAGTGCAGAGAAAATTGGGCAGGGCTTCCTCGCCGTTTTCTCTTGCAAAATGGGCAGCACAAGCCCTCTATTTATAGACGATTTAGCCACAGGTGTACCTGTGGCTGAGCCGCAGGTGTACCAGAGGCAACCCGGGTGGGCCCGAGTTTTTCAGGCCAGGTCGTCTCGAAGTACGTGCGCTCGAGCTCTGTAATATCCACTCAAACTTTAAGAATTGCAATTCGGGCATCCGTTTGAGGTATACAAGACCTATTTCGGACCGCCGTTGTCGAGAGTTGTATGATGGCATGGGATTAGAGTTTGTACGAAGTCATTGAAGATGGGATGATGCCCTCCGGTCTTCAAGCTTCAACTTTCATCCGTTACCCAGCACAATAGTCACTCGGGATTGGTTAGCCTTGTGGGACATCGTTCTATAGAGACATGACGTGGCATCGTGTTGGACGAGATGACGATGTTGTCCCTCACCGGTGTTATCGCTGGATTTGGCTGATAAAGTAGACGTTGCTTAGGCTTCGCTGAGATTGGACTGCTGCAATTTGTTGAAGGTCCTCATTGTCATCTTTGAGGTGTGCCTGTCTTCCCGATGCTATCGTCGGGTTGGTACAGTGTATCTTATTGTGAGCGCCGAGATTGAAGCTGGTCGCATTTGAAACAAGCATTTCCGGGGTTATAGCCGAAACTGCATTCCTTGGGGTTATCACCAAGGTTGGTGGCTATTCCCAAGGTTGGGACTAAGACTGGATACCTCGGGGTTATCTCCGAGATTAATCGGTCTTCTCCGGTGTGTGTTCCGGTATTGGATCTACATGCCTCGGGGTTATATCTCGAGGTTGGAATTGTTACTCCCAGTGTGATCCGGTTGATCTTTGAACTTCCTAGTAGTATCCCAGTATGGATATGGATTGTCTTTCAGGGTTCCCTCTTAGAAGACGAATATGTCCTCTTGCAATGTTAGTGACAGTAGTGCAGAAAATTTCGAGTGTCTA
Organism: Panax quinquefolius; assembly: GCA_020205615.1. Lineage (NCBI taxonomy): Eukaryota > Viridiplantae > Streptophyta > Magnoliopsida > Apiales > Araliaceae > Panax > Panax quinquefolius. The sequence continues at coordinate 73,622,359 of CM035165.1, forward strand.
CACATTTCATATAACAATTATAAAGATTGAGTTCCTTACTTAATCAACATTCATTATTCAATCAACGTAGTCATAAATTGACTTTAACGTTTCATACTTTCAATATATATAGAACACATCATGCTCTTCACAACAAATATTTAAAACATTTTATTATCAAGTTCACATAACAAATAGGAACTAAAGGACTTGCCTTGATCGTTGTTTACCAATAACAGTTTAACAGCTTACAGTTATCTGCACTTCACGTGCCCTACACAATTATATAATCATACAGATCAACTATTAGTCACATAACAACACTGTCGACGTCGGGATTTTTGGGTTTCCCTTTCCGTTACTTGTTCTTTGGTGTTCTCATTTTAGGTGAGATTTGTTTGAAAAAAAAGTGAAAAAGGTCCGACATGTATAATGTCAATGATGGACTGTTAAGAGTCACCAGTTGGTTTTTTAAATGGTTGTACCAACACAACCGAGAAAAGGTTTGCACATTGACCCAGTGGTGTGACACTGATATACGGGTCAGTGAAACCGAGATTCGTTTAGGGTCCGGGGACTTGGTTATGCGGGGGGAAGGTGTTAGGCACCCCCCAACATCTGTGTTACCATGGAGACCACCTCTTTTCAAGAAACTATTACATGAATGTGTGTGTGTGTGGGTCAATGTGCTGTTCATATGAAAGTTGTGCGAGGCCTCGTTCGAACCTATATACACAGGGTTTGAGACCTTTTACAAAAGATATGGCAATGATGTTTTATAAAAGAGGTTTTTCAAACCCTGATGCTCAATAGGAATTGAGACCTTTTACACTCCCATTTTTTTGTTAAGTGATTGGTTGGATTGATTTTATTTGACGGATGCGAGGCATCCGTATGAAAAATAATATACAAAAATAATCCCGACTTCCTCGTGGGTATGGAAACCATCTGAGGAAATTCAAACATCACAGAATAATTTACATGTTGCTTACAGCTGAAAAATGTCCATCACGGGAATTGAATCTAGATCCAATGGGATGAATCCGTGATCACATGATTCCTAGGTGCACAGAATGTTGCAATTTGTATAAAAGCAATAAGCAGGTATATATATAAAAGCGCTAAATATATATATACAGACATGATCACCAACCACGAAGCACCTCCATGGGGGATGAGAAATGTAAATAAAGCTCTTAAAAGTTATCAACCGCCACTACGAGAAAACTCGAAAGGGATAAAACGCAATAAATAAAGTCAGAAGCGATCAAGCGCCACGAAAGAAAACTCAGTAGATTTAATATATATATATATATATATATATATATATATATAAAATAATAAATGCACCGATGTAAAATCAAGGCTCATCGAATGAGTTCGACCACAGTTCATATATAAATATATATATATATATATATATATATATATATATATATATATATATATATAAAAAGTAAACGCATATGCATCAAGTTCAGGCTCATCGAACAAAGTCCGACACACACGCTTAATATATATAAGTATATATATATATTAAAACGATGGCGCTCCGCATCAAGTCTAGGCTCAATCGAGGCATAACTCGATAATGTTAGTCAATATATATATAAGTATATGTATATATAATATATATATATATATATATATATATCTGTGTCGAAATGAAACCACGGATCAAGTCCTGCCAAAGCAAGCAACACGACTCTCAACGTGTAGAAGGGTGTGTGCAAAGATGAAGAGAAAGACTCTAAAGTGTGTGAGAAGGCTTATAGATGACTGATAAAAAAGGCTTCTATATCTTTAGAGTGGGTAAACACTGGCTTGTGTGGGTACAAAAGAGGCTATATATGAGCTCACAGGTGTTTAAAAGTGGGAAAATACACTGTATGGCGAGTGCAGAGCAAATTGTGCAGGGTTTCCCCGTCTTTTTTCTCTTAAAAATCAGCACCCCAAGCCCTCTAATTATAGACATTATGAGCCGCAGGTGTACCAGAGGCGGGTCGGGTCGGCCCGGGTCGTCTTGAAGTACGTGCACTCAGGCACTGTAATGTCCACTCAGTTTTTTAGAAGTGCAATCTGGGCATCCGTTTTGAGGTATATAGGACCTATTTCGGACCGTCGTTGTCGAGAGTTGTACGATGGCATGGGATTAGAGTTTGTACGAAGTCATTGAAGATGGGTTGATGCCCTCCGGTCTTCAAGCTTCAACTTTCATCCGTTACCCAACACAATAGTCACTCAGGATTGGTTAGCCTCTTGGGACATCGTTGCATAGAGACGTGACGTGGCATCGTGTTGGACGAGATGACGATATTGTCCCTCACCGGTGTTATTGCCGGATTGGGCCGATAAAGCAGACGATGCTCAAACATCGCTGAGATTGGACTGTTGTAATTGTTGAAGGTCCTCATTGTCATCTGTGAGGTGTGCCTGTCTTCCCGATGTTATTGCTAGGTTGGTACAGTGTATTTCATGGTGAGAGCCGAGATTGAAGCTAATGGAATTTGAAACAAGCATTTCTGGGGTTATCTCCAAAACTGCTTTCCTTGGGGTTATCACCAAGGTTGGTGGCTATTCCCATGGTTGGGACTGAGACTGGATACCTCGGGGTTATTTCTAAGATTAATCGGTCTTCTCCGGTGTGTGTTCCGGTATTGTATCTGCAGGTCTCGGGGTTATATCCGAGGTTGGAACTATTGCTCCCAGAGTGTGATCTAGGGTTGATGCTAAACTCCTGGTAGTATCCGGTATGGATTTGGATTGTCTTTCAGGGTTCTCTCTTAAAAGACGAATCATCCTTTCCGCAATGTCGATAATGATGAGTATGAGAAAATTTTGAGTGTCTACAGATGCCCCTCTTTATCATACTAATGCATGGCGATGCATGGGTAGGATAAAGAATCCTAGACACTTGAAACGCAACAAGATAAACATGGTACTATAGATAGCAACATGATGCAAATGTATGATGCATGTGTACGGGGTTGTGGCCCAACATCTTTGGGGATGATTGGCTTGGCTCCTGTTGCTTCAACTGGGGATTGGCAATACTGACCAGATCTGATGTGCAAGCCGAATCTGTTAGGATGTTGATGTTGGAGTTATCATCAAATTCATGTGTTCTTGATAACGACTTGATCTTGAAGGGGTACCTCTTATGTGTAAGAGATCTGTGGGGATAAAGCTTGATCTGTTTGAGGATGTGTATAACATATTCCATCATCTATCCTCTTTTATAATGTTGACCTCTCCTGGTTAGTATCGCTAGAATATGTCACGATTCTATTGGATTTCTCGCCAACAAAGAAATCTTTATCGGGGATGCGACCTTCGTTGGCGTGTGAATCAACTGCTGAAACATCCTGTGGGATATACTGTCAAGGTTTCTTCACCTTCGCTGACGTGTGAATCAACGGCTGAAACTCTGTGAGGAGATCGTCAAGGTTGCTTGACCTTTGTTGACGTGTAGATCAACGAAGCATTATACGTTATAACCCCGGGCCGGATCCATTGGGGATATGAAAGTACCGGTATGAGAACCTCAAATAGCTCTATAGCTCTGATAGGTTTAAACGCTATCGGCTGAAATAACGTCAAGGTTTCTTGACCTTCGTTGATATTTGAGTCAACGGCTGAGCATGCGTTGCTACTCCCACCGGAGATATACGTTGTAACCCCCGTCGGGATCTACTAAGGACGCCTGAGTACGACGGCCGCACTACCGAACGGTTCTCAACGCTTCGATGGGTTTACCCGCCATCGGGTTGAAATAATATCAAGGCTGCTTGACCTTCGTTGATAGAATTGTCAACGGATGAACGTGTTGTAACCCCCACCGGGGATCTACGTTGTAACCCCCGTCGGGGACTCATGATGTAACCCTCGTCGAGGACTCATGTTGTAACCCCCCGTCGGGGACTCACGTTAAACCCGTCGGGACTCACATTAGTAATGCGTCGGGGACTATCGTGAGGGTAACGACTGAGCTTCCAGGCATCGGACATCGGACCTGTATAAGGTATTGCCGTATGCGATTTATGACAACTAAGGTCATCGGCAGAGTATACCTTGTGTTCAGGCGACTACCAATGAGTGATGTACAGATTCAAAGTCTCTTCTGAGAAGACCAGGATTGTATGCAGTTTTGCTCAATCGCGTGGTGTTTTTATTCTCGATTTGACCTTTATAGCCCATAAGAACTTCGTTTCAACTCGAACTGGACCGAGCCGGAGGGGTGGGACCCATATAGAGGAGCCGCGATTGCACTGTTTGCGCCAGCAGAGGCTGAGCGTGGATGATAAATCCGCAACTGCCTTTGTAAGTTCATTTCTAACTCACTTCGCTTAGAAAAAACCGTGAGCCTTCTTGGATCTCATTGAGTTTGGGCTTTCGCAAATTCATCCACCGTACAAGTGTTCTTCACTATTCTGGTAATGTATGCATGTATTTTTTTCCAGTTTCTATCCGTTAGATTATGAGATATTGCACAAAATGCATCTAAACACATAGTAGTGATTATGTATGCACAAATGACTTGATAAAAAATATTCAACATAGTAAATGTTAGTATTAAACCATGCTGAACATAGTGATGAGAAAAAAATTGACTTTTGATGTGACGCCCCCAAAATAGGTATACATCACCTATTCTGAGTTGTCAATACATGGTACAGAAACAACTACAACTTTATTATTACAACAGTAAAACTGTGAGTTTGAATACAAATATTATCTTCTAGACAATATCTATACTCAAATAAATCCTCATCACATTTATTGATACATTATTTTACAAAATGGTGAGGACTACTAAACAATCCTTTCTAAAACCTTCATTCCATACCCAGGCTACGTACTCGCTATATTCTTGCCTCCCGAGAAAAATGGAACAAAAGGAAAAGGGTGAGCTCAACTAGCTCGAAGAAGAATATTATGACTAAGATAATATACAACAAATTATCGTTAGTCTTCAACGGGAAAATATAATAGAATACAATAGACAACAAATTTTAAATCAATATTCATGAATGAAATAATAATTCATTAGAAGAGTTAAGTAGAGAATGCAAACTACTATCTTCTATGTATGAATTTAAAAGTTCATCGCTATCTTTTATCCCTTTAACATCAATCAATATACATCCGGAATCAAATATTCATCTTTTTTACTCTGAGCCAAAGATATTCATCGATTAGTCATGTTCATTTAAACACTGCTCATCTTTGCACTACACGGGCCAAAGATATTCTTCAAATCATTCATCTTTGCACTACTGGCCCAAAGATATTCTTAAGAAATCATTCATCTTTGCACTACAGGGCCAAAGATATTCCATAATATCATCATTTAAGGCGAGGATGATGAAAAATATTTTTTAAAGAAACGAATCCAAAGGAAACAAAATGACAAGGATTAAGGATTAAGGATTAGTACTTGGTTTTATCCACGTCCAAAAATACCTCAAAAATAATCATAGTGGTGTAAAATTCAAGAATGATCAAAACATGGATACAATCGAGTTAGTATCCGAATAGATGTTTTAGACGAAAAGAAGAAATTTTATTTTTAGGTGAATAGTACCATATCGTGAATAGTCTTAGTATCGTGAATAGTCTTAGATATCGTGAATAGTAACTCAGACACCAAAAGATAGAAATTCCACAAAAACATCTTCACGCTTCATGAATAGTACTTTCGTGAATAGTAACTCGTGAATAGTAACTCATGAATAGTAACCCATGAATAGTAACCCCGATATGAAAAAGTTCCAAATTTGATAAAACTTCGATCAACATTTCAAGATAATGATATTGAAGAAATAATATCATTACTGAAAAAAAAAAATATCCCTTACCTCGAAAGATCGGTGACTTCTAGCTAGAATACTAGGGTATAGTGTTGAAGGAACTTGCACCGCTAGCAATACTCAAAGTATAATCAAAATACTCACAAGAATACGCCGATAATATAGAGAGAAAACTTGAGTTTAAATGTGATTTTCAATTCTAACCTAAGCACCCTATTTATAGGTAAATCTTTAGAACACCAAAGCGAAAAATTTAATAAAATAATAATATAATTAAACAAATTCAAGCCCACCCTAGACCAACTGAATTCAGCACATTTTTATCACATGTGGGATTGCAAAAAAAACGTTTTCTTAAATAAAACAATTAAAACTTCCAAAAATCAATTATTTGAGCTTGAACTTCAATAATTCATAATAAATAGCCCTTTCATCAAAAAAATTCGAATCACGCGAGTTTTTATAGGAATTTCAATTCTCTACAACTTTGCGAGAAGAAAGTTTTTCCAAATTCCAAATAGAAATTGGCCAAAAATCCACAAGCAGGCGATTTTACAAAATATAATCAAATTTCGGTCAATAAATGGGGTCCACCGAGCATGTTTAACATGTTTTAAACATTTATTGCAACAAAAATACTCTTCCTCCTCGTATACTCATATATCCCACATTCGTTGTAAAAAATATCACCGTTAATATATTATTAAAATAATATATTTAAATGAATTATTTTATCGTAAAAGATAAAATATTAATTTTCAACAATTGTCATTTTAAAAATTTTCTCCATCTATATCCACATAAAATCAATATTTTCCTCATCATATAAATCAATAATTAATTATTCACAAATAATATTACGAGAATCACAATATTGATAACCAGTGCGCCTCTAGGAAAGAGTAGGAAGAGGGGGCTTCAATAAGAATTTTCTTCTTCTTGGCGCCCAATTAGGTGACCAAACCTCTCCTTAGACGAGAACTTTCTAGACATTGCCAACAATGTTATCTAATAATATTATTCAGATAATATGAATTATTGCTTCGATAATGAAAATCTTGTGTAATGACAATTATTGAAACAACAACAATATAAAATATTAACGCAACAATTATTAACTCAATAAAATACCTGAGCGAAGATTCTCGTAACCATTATTGAGTAGTGCCTTTTTACGTAAGAATCAATAATTGGTGCAATCTGGTGTGCTACTTGCTCAACAACGCGTATTAGTGTGTTTTAACCACCGGGTATTCCAACAAAGATAATTACTGAGAATAACTACGCCAGTTATTTAAAACAACTTATATTTGTCGTTTTCTTCATCCAATCGCTTTTCAGTTATTGGGCCACACGGTCATTTCGCTATGCATTTAATATTCCCCAACAAGATTTAATATTCCACGACCAAACGAATATTCCCAAGCGATAATGAATATTTTATAACCACTTGCTTATTTTGAAATATTTGCGTATTTAACCCTTAACTATCCACATTAATCAAATCAACCCTTACTATTTCAAAATAATAAATAAAGGAAATTCCTTTTTATTTAAAAATTTCGGGGTCTTACATTTGAGACAGTCAAATTGACACTTTTTTCTGCTATTTTTTGTCCTATTTGAGGTCCAATGAGCAAAAGGTAGAAAGGCAAAATACTCCTAGCATTGAGGTTGGCCTTATGCATGATGATTTTGATTTTTAATGCATATATTATGTATATGACTTTGGGACAGGTGTGCTACTGAATGACCACCTAGACATGCCTGCGTGCATGTGGATAGTCCTATTTTTAAAGGGGACTATGGCAACAAAATTCCAAATGTAGGCATTGGGTAGTCATGCATTTTAACTCTATTATATGTTAAAGTAAATGCATGCATGCATATAGTCATTAATGCATTTTAAAAGCTCCGTGTAGAAATACCACACCCTTTCGGGGTGATTTGGAGACTTGTTGTCCGATATTGATGGATCGAGATCACCGAGCGATTCTTACGGATCGCTTACGGCGTCTGATGGAGAGCTTACAAGTGCCTCGTCCCCATTCTGTCAAACAGCCTCATCGGTTGGTGGAGGCTGTGATACGTCTGTCTGGGTAGATGTTCTGGGCGTCGAGGGCGAGGAGGTGGATATTGAGGATCCTGCTCTGCTGCATATCCCTCGTAGGAGCTTCCAACATCCGGTGGTGAACCCGAGTTCTTGGGTGATTTGGGTGAACACCCATCGATGTACTTACCACGCTAACGAGGTATGACGTTAGACTTTATCTTCCTTCTTTCCTGTTGATGCGGATTAAAGGGTTCGATGTTGATCTGCATTTCATGCGAGTTCCGAGTTTCTACGGCCTCGAGGGAATCGGTTTTAGCATCCACTCCATGTACGCAGTGCTTCATCCCGATTATAGAGCGATGTGCATGAGTGGGGATTTGGGGCATTTTTCTCCATCATTCCCCGTCGTTATCCCTGGGGTTACCTCAGGGCATTGTCTGAGCGATGGTTTCATCAGACTCAGTCACTCCATTTACTAGATTGCGAGGTGATGATGACGCCTATGAATTGGCGATTTATCACAGGTATGGAGTTTGGAGGGGAGCCAGTGCCCTGCATGGTGAATATTACCCCCACTACCGTCAGATCCTTATTAGGAGTTTCAGCGGAGGCGCTCAAAGGTAGGACTGTCCGTTCAGGTCCTTTGAGCATAGATGTTATAATTGGGCTATTGAGTGAGCCCATGCCTGATGATGTCAGGATCAGGGATCGCGTTCCGCGATGATTGTTCCTGATGATCATTCGAGGATGCTTCATAGCAGATAACTCTTCCACGGTATCTTTCGCTTTGGTCAGCGCTACACGTGATGTGGACCATATAGGAGATTATGACTGGGGCTCTTACACCTTTGCCTATTTCCTCCGGGGCATGCGTCTGTGCTCACAAGGTTTGATCGAGCCTTGGCTAGGATTTTACCCGTTTCTGCTGGTGAGTATTTCTATTGTCTTTTTCCATTCACAGGTTAAGAGTGTTTAATGATAGCAGATGTTTTGCCATTGTGTTGGCAGTTTTGGGCCTATGAGAGGCTCCCATGTTTGCATCCCATGAGTGTGTTAGGCTTAGATACCTATCCACGAGGACGACGATTGCACCATTCTATTTTCTTTGAAAGGTCCCCAGATGTCTCGAGGGCTTCACTCACTCTGACCGTATGTAGTTGGAGTTCTTGACGTGGCGCCGCCATCACCTGGCTTCCATACTCAGGGGATCATTTGACCATCAGTTTTGAGGATGGACACCCTACTGGAGTAGAGTATTTGATTTCCATCTGGAGATTTCCTCTCTTCACAGATGGAGGCTGGGAGCTCTATTTAGGAGAGCGTGTTATTAGGAGCACCACAGTGGAGATTCGTATACTGATCTTGCCTCCTATCAGGCGTGTTTACTGGGAGTTCGGTCATGCTGTATGTGTGGTTCATGTCACACTTGCGACCGGTTGGTACCCTTAGATGGCATGGGTATTGATTTTCCCATGACGTGGCTATGTCATACTCCTTTCAGCCATCAGAGTGTACTAATGCTCAATCCTGGCTCGCATTTTTGGCAGATATCAGAGATCCATTTAGCATATTGTTGTGCTCGGGGCTTTGCTCACCATACAACTTCATTACTCATGCTCCGGGAATGGATTTCCTCCCTTTGGCTGGCTTGAGGGGCGTGACTACTTATCACCCATTGGCCGTGATGTCGCAGTTTGACTAGTTCCAGGATTTTCATCCTTTCGAGGGGGCGGTCGACATTTACTTTCTAGATACCTCTCACCAAGAGATAGATCTCGTATATCGCTTCTTTGGGATCGGCGTGAGCTAGCCGCTTTTTCGCACCGGTCGTCCGGTTATTCCGCAGAGTACTCGCATGGATGGAGACGGAGGTTTTATCGGCTGCAGCAGTATTTGTAGTATCGGAGAGCGAGTTATACGATGTAGAGCCTATGGAGGACATTGATACCTACATCGATGAGGATACCGCTGCTGGATTGCCAGCATTTCTTCTAGATTCTCCTAGTACCAATGATTTTTGTGATTCAAAGACTCGGACAAGATTTAGAGCGAGTCTTCATCGATGACCTTTGAGAGAGATCGATTCAATCTATGATTTTATTTGCTCTTGATGTGAGGGACGACGCCCTATTAGAGAGAGACGAGGCATTGGCTTGTAGAGATGCCGTCGTCGCTGAGCGTGGTGAGGCCATGTCGACCATAGACCACGATGGTAGTTGAAAGGGATATCGCCATATCTTGCCCGTGTTGTGGTATGTCATAGATAATACTACTGTTGAGGTCCCTTACCACTGGTATGATTACAGAGATGAGCGCTTATATTGATGAGCATATGGTCATCATGCAGATGGCTACAGATCTATTGGGTCGTGTGAATATTCTCATCCAAGAGACTACAGCTTTACCTCTTTCATCTGAGAGGGATGCCGTGTTGGTCTTGCTAGCTCGCATGTACCCTGATCCGTAGACAAGCTTGTATTTACCTGCACAGACTAGCTTGGCCATTTTGTCATGTACAGTTTACATTGTATATATATCAAACAGCATTATATATGACAGGGAAATATATTTTTGGATCACTTCCTTTTTAGATATGTCTTGCTATTTGCTTGATATTTTGTCTGCTGCTTCAGGTCTTGTGGTCTTGATGTATTCTGAATTCCTCCTGGGTGGATGGACATTGAGTTGTCTCTGGATAGTTCAGAATGGATCATCGATCTATGTATCCCTACCATCTTTAGTGTCTTGGGATTTGTTTTTGAATGGAGAATGGAGAGGAGTGTGGCTTTCCTCTCTGAGATTGACCGTACCATAGATGGTCGCCAGTACTTCTATTTAGGAGAAGCCTAGTTAATTCCACCTCTTATGGTTTGGTGTTGCTCTTTGAGGTATGACCGCAGCTTAGATGGTCGCCGAATCTCCTATTTGGGAGGAGTTCAGGTAATTCCATCCCTTTGGTCTGAAGCCGAATGAAATGTAGTGGATTAAAAGAGAATCCCAATACCCGTTGACAATGGTTTGTGTTTTGGTAGGGGGTGAGACCACACCATGAATGGCTGCCTACGTACTCCTATTGAAGAGAAGATCGGGTCTGCATAGTTCGAACCTGATGTAAGAGGTTCAATGTTGTATATGGCTGACATGGTGTAGGAATTTTTTTGGTTGTTTTTGTGAGGAAAAGAGGGTAGAAATGTTTTTTGTTGTTTTTGTTTTATTGTGACCGGGCCATATGAAATGGTTTCCTATGTACTCCTATTGAAGAAGAGATCGGGTCGACGTAGTTCACCCTCGTATGCGAGAAGAAAACGTAATCCCATATGCGGTCGAGTCTTGGGGAAAAGAAAGTTTAATCCTAGGTTGAGGATAAACTGCAGGTGAAAGATTTGATCCCAGAAATGGGCAGCCAAACTATAAATGGAAGAGGTTCAATCCGCGGTGGGATGACCTCAGTCGTAGGAACACAAAAGAGAGCCAGGCTGCTGGCTTGAAATGGATGTTTCCCTGAGGGGAAAAGTGTAGGAAAGTTGTAGGTGGTAAAGGGTTAAAGAACCGGAATGACTGGTGACCTGATGATGATGCACCAGGGTGTTTGCTGGTTACTTAAGACATAATACCATTTAACGGCATCCGAGTTGATGAGTTGTGGAAATTCATCGTCGTCCATTTCTTGAAATCTGAGAGCACCTCCTATCAATACTTCCTTGACAATAAACGGGCCTTCCCAATTAGGAGCGAATTTTCCTTTAGCCTGATCTTGGTTATCAAGAATCTTCTTCAAAACCAAGTCATGTTATTTAAACTGCCGTAGCCAGACTTTTTTGTTGTAGGATCTGGCGATCCTTTGCTGATATAACTGACCATGGAAGATAGCCGCGGTTCGCCTTTCGTCTATTAGAGACAATTGGTGATACCTGTCCTGTACCCATTGGTCTTCATCCAGCTGAGCGTTGATCAATACTCTGAGAGATTCCATCTCAATTTCTATGGGGAGCACTGCCTCCATCCCATAGGTTAAAGCGTAGGGGGTTGCCCTTGTTGAAGTGCGCATGGAGATTCTGTAGGCTAACAGAGTAAGAGGCAATAGGTCAGGCCAATCTTTGTGGTTGGCGGACATCTTTTGCATAATCTTCTTGATATTTTTGTTAGCCGCTTCAACAGCACCGTTCATCTTTGGATGATAGATGACAGAGTTAAGATGTTTGATGTGGAATTTACTGCATAATTCCTCCATCATTTTGTTGTTGAGGTTTTTGGCATTGTCTGACACAATCACCTCTGGTTGTCCATATCGACAAATGACTTGTTTCTGATGAAAGCAATGATGACTTCTTTAGTGACCCTGGGGAAGGAGGCTGCTTTTACCCACTTGGTAAAGTAGTCGATCATGGTAAAGATAAACCGATGATCATTACTGGCTTTAGGCTCAATGGGCCCGATAACGTCCATTCCCCACATTGAGAAGGGCCAAGGCGAACTCATATTGTGGACTTCCCGTGGAGGGGCGTGTATAGCATTCCCATGAATTTGGCACTGATAGCATCTTTTGACGTGGTCGTTGCAATCAGCTTTGAGGGATATCCAATAATGTCCCGTCCTGATAACTTTCTTGACAAGGAGAGCCACTCATGTGGGGGCAACAGACTCTGCCATGGATTTCATCCATAAGCCTTTGGGCTTGATCTTTGTCTAGACATCTGAGGAGACCTAGTCCTGCATCTCTTTTGTAGAGCGCATCTCCACTCAGGTAGAATTTTATAGCACGTCGATGGATCCGCCTTTTCTCAATCAGGCTCGCCTCAACGGGTGTAGATCCATCTCGCAGATATTCCTTGATATGCTAATACCAAGGAGGTTGGATGGGAGGTAGCTCATCCGATACTTCTCCAACGTAATTTCCATAGGTCGAGCCTTGTGCAGGGAAATTGAGACGCTCGGTGAGTGTTCCTTGTCTGATATGTGAATCAAGGTGGCCAAAGTTGCTAATGCATCCGCAAAGTCATTCCTATTACAGGGAATGTGTAGAAAGAAGATTTCTTTGAACTCCAAAGCCATCTTCAAAACCTCCCGATGGTAAGGTAGCAAATGTAGTTCTTTGGTTTGATAGATTTCGGTGGATTGTCTGATTATTAACTCCGAATCTCCAAGGATAGTTAACCGCCAGATGCCCATTGAATGGGCAAGTTTTAGCCCCATGAGACAGCCTTCATACTCAGCCGTATTGTTGGTGCTGACAAACTATAATTTGACGACGACGGGATACTGCTCCCCCTGCATTTCGATACTAGAACCGCTCCCACCCGGAACCTTCCATATTAATAGCTCCATCAAAATACATCCTCCATGATTGGCGCGTATCGTACTGATGGTGTTGCTGTACTGTCATTACTCCTTCATCAGGGAAATATGTTTCCAAGGGTTTGAAATCCCCTGAAGGTGCGGCGGCTAGTTGATCCGCGATTCCTTGACCTTTGATGGAATTTTGAGTCACGTGTACGATGTCAAATTCTTGTAGGATCAACTACCATCTGGACAGCTGGCAATTTAACATGGGTTTATTGAACACGTACTTGAGAGGATCCACGCGGGATATGAGATGGGTTGTGTGACCGCGGAGGTAATGTTGTAACCTCATGGAAGCCCATGCTAAAGCACAACACGTCTTTTCGATCAGCGTGTACTTGTGCTCACTGCTGCTGAACCTTTTACTGAGGTAATAGATAGCTCATTCTTGGCCTCTATCGTCTTTCTGTCCCAGCATGCATCCCATGGCATTGTCACTTACGGACAGGTACATGAACAGGGGAACATCATCCCTAGGTGGCACCAAGACAGGAGCTTTGACTAGCTATTTCTTGATTGTAAGGAAGGCCTTCTGACACTCGTCATTCTATTTTATGGAGGAGTTCTTCCTTAATAGCTTTAAAATTGGTTCACAGGTTGCTGTATGAGTTGAGAGATAAACCTGCTGATGAAGTTAATTCTTCCCAAAAATCCCCGTATTTCCTTCTCTATCTGAGGAATGGGCATTTCAGTGATGGCTTGGATTTTGGCAGGATCCAGCTCTATCCCTTTGTGGCTAACTAGAAATCCTAGCAATTTGCCTAATTTAATGCCAAAGGCGCACTTAGCTGGATTCAACTTGAAGTTGTACTTACGCAACCTGTTGAACATCTTTTTAAGATGGTCTATATGGTCATCCTCCTTCCGGGACTTGACAATGATGTCATCCACGTAGATCTCAATCTCTTTATGCATTAAGTCATGGAAAAGAGCCATTATAGCTCGTTGATAGGCAGCTCCGGCATTGATGAGGTCGAATGACAACCGTCTATAGGAAAAAGTTCCCCAAGGAGTGATGAAAGCAGTTTTCTCATGATCTTGCTCGGCAACCATGATCTGATGGTACCCTGCAAAGCAATCAGCAAAGGAGTACATGTCGTATTGCGCAGTATTGTCAATGAGAATATGGATAAATCGCACGGGAAAGCTATCTTTTAAGAAAGCTTTATTCAAGTCCCGGTAATCCACGCAAACTTGCACCTTCCCTCCAGGTTTAGGTACAGGCACGATGTTGGATATCCACTCAGGATATGTAGACACCATGATGATGCCAGCTTGAAATTGATTCACAATTTCTTCTATCACCTTTAAACTCCACTCAGGTTTCAATCGCCTGAGTTTCTACTTGACTGGCTTAAATCCCTCTTTAATGGGAAGGCGATGAAGGACAATGTCAGTGGACAAACCCACCATGTCTTCATGAGACCATGCAAACACATCCTGGAATTGGGTTAATAGCGTAACCATATCATTACATTGGTTTGGGGTAAGGTCCGAACCAATCTGGATTAACTTAGGGCTTTCTAAGGTTAGAGATTGAAAGAAGTGGTTTGATCAAGGTTGGGTTTGGGTTTGTCTTTGACCCATTCTTGAATTTCTGAGGCACCTCAATGTCATCCCGGATATCCATCAAGGCTGAATTCATCTCTACATCAAAGGTACAATCCTTGTGTAGGAGAGGCATCGTATCCGCAAGTACAGGAACATCTAAATTCAGAGTCCTGAAACAAAATATGCTTTCACTTAGTATATATGAAATGTGTTGATCATACACAGTGTTAGCATATCTTGGCAAAATAAACTACTAATCTTGTCTGAGAAAAAGTAAGCGATTATTATATCTACAGGCGAAAGAGTTTACGCTTCGCTTTACTCTAGTCGACCAAAGTAAGGAATGTTGTCCCAATTGGAAAGGGTAAAGTCCGGGTGGACCGCAGTGATGGAGGGATTGTCATCATCCTCCTTGTCCCGAATAATGGCCATTACGTCGTGCAATCATCGTCAGGGTGTATCATTAGTATGTTCATCATGAACGATGATGCGTATACCGGACGTCATCCGTATAACGTCTTGTTTGATTCTTCGTTCCTCTTCTTCCACTGCGGGATTTGGAACAACAATTTCTTTTTCCTTCACCGGTACCGGCTTGGGAAATAACATAGCCATTACATTGGCTGGCACCTTTACTAGAGGTTGTGCGGACTCAGAGTTTGAAGGCGAAGCCAAACACCACAAGGTTGAAGCTGAAAGAATCTACTAATGCTTATGAGGATTCCTGTGACTAGAGCTGGCAGAATAGCCTAGTCCAGCTGTTCCAACTTGCTTGGTTAATCGAATGGGGTACTTGATACCCTGGCCATCTTTACCCAACCCTTGTCCCGGTTTATGCCCTAACGACATCATTTCTTGAGTGGCTGACATCATCTCGGTAGAGATCTTAGGTTCGGGCAATGGTGCTCTAATAGCGTGGTATTGGGTGTTGCTTATTTCCAAAGCATGAAAACCGGCGGAGTTCTATATCCTCATATTGGCATTGATGAATGGCATGTCCCTGTGCTGAGCAATCTCTGGTTCAGCGTTGACTGTGACCAGGCTATTGTTGATGATGTATTTCAATTGTTGGTGAAGAGTGGAGCGGATTTGCCTGACCATATGAATCCATGGTTGTCCCAAGAGCAGGTTGTATCCCGAATCTATCTTGAGCACATGGAAAGATCGCGAGAATGTGTGAGGACCAATTTCGATTGGCAGCTCAATTACTCCGACCGAGTTACGGAGGGCTCCATCAAAAGCTTTGATGATAGTATGGCTACTCCAAATTCTGTTGAGATTGATATTCAGCTTCACCAAGGTAGCATATGGGCAAATATTCAGAGAGGAACCTCCATCTATTAAGACTCCTGCTACCATGTATCCGGAGGATAAGACAGCAATGTGTAACAGTTTGTAATTACCAGTCCCTTCGGATGGTATGTCATCATCAGTGAAGGATATCACATTGTTGTTGAAAATGTGATCAACCATGTGTTGAAACTTTTCTGTATCCACTAATGTCGAGAGATAGGCTTCTTCTAGAACTTTTAGCAAGACCTTCCGGTGATTCTCAGAGGTTAGGACCAAGTCCAAAATTGATATTTATTGTGGAGCTTCTTTCAACCTTAAAACCACCGTAGCTTCATTATGACCCACAGCGCGGAGTAATTTTTCAACCATCTCCATGGGTATTTTCCCCTTTGATTTGGTGGTAGACTTCATCACCCGTTGGGGAAGATACACTGGATTTTCCTTCGACACTGCAGCAGTTGTATGTGAGGTGGATCCTTCACCTTCTCCATAATTCCACGGAACCTTGCGCAAGCTAACAATGAGATATTGTGCTCTACACATGATTGATTGGCTCTGAGCGGCCACTTTCAAAGGATTGTTTCCTCCTTTGAAATTGAATTATCGGTGTTGTGAGTAAAGTATTAATCCCTTGACTTTTCATGGATATAACTGCTACCACACTTTTCCACTTAGTAGGGTCTGCATTCTCACTTGCACGTAACACAGTGTCGTTATCTGCCAAGCGCAGTACACCACTGTCGATTAAATTTTGAATAAGGTGGCGGAGTGCCCAGCATTCTTCTGTGCTGTGACCGCGAGACTGGGAGTGGTATTGACATACTCCATCAGAGTTGTACCATCCCGAAATGGGGGTTGATTGGAGGTAGAAGGGAATTGATCCTTCCTTCATTGATTAAAATGTGAAGGATTTCCTCCATGGGTTGGCCCAAATAGGTGAATTCCCGTTTGTTGGCGAAATCCCGACGGGCTTTGGCATTTGCTTTCTTCGTCACTTTGTCTTCCAACATTTCATTTTCTGAAAGTGACGAGGGAATATTCATGACAATAGGTAGGAGACTGGCATACTCCTGGCTGATTAACTGCCGAGTCACTTGATGCTGATAAGTCACTAGTTCCGCCAATTGCTCAATTTGTTTGCCGAGAGCTTTAATCTTTCGTTCCATTGTGAATTGGAACTTGGCATAATCCTATTTGTCATCACCGTCTTTAAGGGTCTGGGAAGATTCACAGCTGAAGTAGGAACTCTGTCCATTGCTCCAATTGATCATGTTGACCTCTTCTTCTTTGTATTGAGGAAGAGGGTTGTCTTGAACATGAGGCTGATCGGGTTTGGTGACTACGATCTCCCTGTTGTCTATCAGGTCCTGGATCTTGTGTTTAAAGGCCCACCAATCCTGAGTATCATGTCCAAGTGCCCCGACATGATAAGCACATTTCCTAGCAGCATTGAAACCTCGTCCATTAGAAATTTGGTGGTGGAAGAAGATCGTAATTTTCTTATGTGTTGTCAGAAGATTGAGAATGTTCTCGAGGGTATCCCCTAAGGGTGTAAACACTCGAGGGCGTCGGACTTCTCCACCTTTTGGTATTGGAGGGTTTGTAGACTGTCCTGGAAAGGGAGTGTGGTTTCTCCTTTGAATGGGCATGTTTTGATTGCCCTTTTTCCCCTGTAGTATCAGGGAAACATCTTCTTCTTTCTTTTTATGGACCCTCCGGGGGTTGTTCCCATAATTTCGGGCATCGGATGTGATCGACCATGACTTTGAGTGCAACTAGGTCTTGAATCTTTCCCGACTTCAATCCTATCTCAGCCATCTCCTCATGCTTGACCATTTCAGAAAATGGTTTGCCGATGTTGGCTAAAACTCTCTCATAGAAGGGAGCTTCTTGTATATCTATGAAAGTCATGACCATTTCTGAATCCGTCATGGCAGGACTAACTTGGGCAGCTAGGCGTCTCCACCTTTGAGCATACTCTCTGAAAGACTCGTTAGACTGTTTCTTGATCTTGGTAATTTGATACCGATCAGGAGCCATCTGAGTTTGAAAACTGTATTGAGTGAGGAAGGCATGTGCTAGCTCTTCTCAGCTGTGGATTTTGGAGTTGTCTAATCTTGTGTACCAAGAACGGGCTTCTCCAGTTAGACTCTTTAGGAATAATTGCATTCTGAGTTTTCATCCTCTGCATAGGATCCAAGTTCTCCGATAAATACTTTTAAATGTGTATAAGGATCTCCTAACCCGTCATATTTTTCAAAGTCAGGAGTTTTAAATTTTTCTGGGTAATGAACACCAGGAAAAATACACAGATCAGCATATGAAACACTCCCGTGGGTTCCAATTCCTTTGATAGCACGAAGGGTCTCTTCTATTTGGAGGACTTTCTTTTTTATGTCACCAGTGTCTGGATCTCCAATGGGATGGGTAGCATCATGAATTTTGTTGGTTGTATCCAATTATAGTTCAGGTATGGTAATGACCGGGATTCCTCCTTGTGTGGAGGATTCAGTATGTACGGGTATTTTCTGACCCTGTGTAGACTGGTGTAATTCTTTTAGTAGAACAACCAAATCTATAATTTTTTTGCTTAATTCGTCGAATTCTTTGCGAGAAACTGGATTACGTTCATGCAGTGCCTGATGATGATTGATTGACTGTAGGCCTGTTACCTTTTTGGACTTTGACCGGGTAGTAGGTCCGATTGATTCCCTGCGAAAGACTTGCATAGTTTAGTCTTTAGGGAATGTATATAATAACATGTTATGTGATGTGTTCGTTTTAGGAATTTTATCCTACAAAATGGGTGTCAGCTATTTGTAACATGTATGTGGACACATTGCTTCATCTTTCTCATTACATGGAGATATATATGGAATGAAATTACAAGTAATTGTGTTTACAAGTAATTGAAATGAAAGCATGAAGAGACTTTCCTCCGCTTTGGGTTTATCAGAGGCTGACCTATCTTAGGTTACTCTCTCAGCTTTTTGGCATGAAGGTTCCCAAATCATCGTAATCTACTAGACGAGAAGTTAATCCGGTCTTTCAACTGGAGCGAATTTGGGTGGTGCCTTTCCTGAGCCTCGGAGAATTAGTCTTCTCACGAGTCCAGTAATCAAACACTGACGGGATAGCCTCCTGCTGGAGGGACCAAACAACATACATTCACATACATCGCGTCTCACCGTATGAAATGATGACATGTGCGAAGCACTAATATCATAAGCAGTTTATAGTGCAAAGCACTAACATCACACGCAGATATGATGCGAAGCACTAAGTTCAATCAAGACATGCATTCATACACATTCATCCAATGTAAATGCAACATCCACACACAAGCAGATAACAGTTTTGAAAAGATTGTAGTAGCGGCTTAAGTCCTCTTACTAGAGTCCCAAACAGAGTCGCCACCTATCGACGTCGGGATTTTTGGGTGTCCCTTTCCGTTACTTGTTCTTTGGTGTTCTCATTTTAGGTCAAATTTGTTTGAAAAAACAAGTGAAAAAGGTCCGACATTTATAATGTCAACGATGGACTGTTAAGAGTCGCCAGTTGGTTTTTTAAATAGTTATACCAACACAACCGAGAAAAGGTTTGCACATTGACCCAGTGGTGTGACAACACTGATATATGGGTCAGTGAAACCGAGATTCATTTAGGGTCTGGGGACTTGGTTATGCGGGGGGGAGGTGTTAGGTACCCCCCGACATCCGTGTTACCACGGTGACTGCCTTTTTTCAAGAAACTATTATCTGAATGTGTGTTTGTGTGTGTGGGTCAATGTGTTGTTCATATGGAAGTTGTGCGAGGCCTCGTTCGAACCTATATACACAGGGTTTGAATTTATGTAAAAATTCAGTTTTTAGCAAGATATGGCAATGATGCTTTATAAGAGGTTTTTCAAACCCCGATGCTCAATAGAATTGAGACCTTTACACTCCCATTTTTTTGTTAAGTGATCAATTTGGATTGATTTTATTTGGCGGATCGCGAGGCATCCGTATGAAAAAATAATATACAAAATAATGTCGACTTCCTCGTTGGTATGGAAACCATCTGAGGAAATTCAAACATCACAGAATAATTTACAAGCTACTTACAGCTGAAAAATGTCTGTCATGGGAACCGAATCTAGATCCAATGGGATGAATCTGTGATCACATGATTCCTAGGTGCACAGAATGTTGCAATTTGTGTAAAAGCAATAAGTAGGTATATATATAAAAGCGATAAATATATATATACAAACATGATCACCAACCACGAAGCACCTCCATGGGGGATCAGAAATGTAAATAAAGCTATTAAAAGCTATCAACCGCCACGGAGGAAATTAACTCCAGGCGGGACAAAATGTAAATAAAGCTGTAAAGCGATCAACTGCCACGAAGAAAACTCCAGTAGGTCAAAATATATATATATATATATATATATATATATATATATATATATATATATATATATAAAAGCAATAATGCACCGATGTAAAATCCAGGCTAATCGAAATGTAGTTCGACCACGATTCATATATATAAGTATATATATATATATATATATAAGTGAGTAAACGCACTGCATCAAGTCTAGGCTCATCAAACAAAGTCCGACACACAGTTGATATATATAAGTATATATATAAAAAAGCGAATAAACGCACTTGCATCAAGTTGCAGGCTCATCGAACAAAGTTCGACAGACAGTTAATATATATAAGTATATATATATATATATATATATATATATATATATATATATATATATAAAAGCAATAAACGCTCGCATCAAGTCTAGGCTCAATCGAGGCATAACTCGATAATGTTAGTCAATATATATATAAGTATATGTATATATATATATATATACAGTTGGATCAAAACCACGAACCAAGTCAGGGCTGAAAGCAAGCAACACGACTCTCTCAACGTGTAGAAGGGTGTGTGCAAAGATGAAGAGAAAGACTCTAAAGTGTGTGAGAAGGCATACAATAGACTGATAAAAAAAGGCTTCTATATCTTTAGAGTGGGTAAACATTGGCTTGTATGGGTACAAAAGAGGATATATATATGAGCTCACAAGTGTTTAAAATGGGAAAATACATTGTATGGCGAGTGCAGAGCAAATTGTGCAGGGTTTCCCCGTCTTTTTTTTCTTAAAAATCAGCACCCCAAGCCCTCTATTTATAGGCAATATAAGCCGCAGGTGTACCAGAGGTAGGTCGGGACGGCCCGAGTTTGTCGGGTCGGGTCGTCTCGAAGTACGTGCACTCAGGCACTGTAATGTCCAATCAGTTTTTTAGAAGTGCAATCTGGGCATCCGTTTTGAGGTATATAGGACCTATTTCGGATCGTCGTTACCCCGCACAATAGTCACTCGAGATTGGTTAGCCTTGTGGGACGTCGTTGCGTAGAGACGTGATGTGGCATCGTGTTGGATGAGATGACGATGTTGCCCCTCACCAGTGTTATCGCCGAATTGGGCCGATAAAGCAAACGTTGCTCAGACTTCGCTGAGATTGGACTGCTGCAATTGTTGAAGGTCCTCATTGTCATCTTTGAGGTGTGCCTATCTTCCCGATGTTATTGCCGGGTTGGTACAGTATATCTCGTGGTGAGCGCCAAGATTGAAGCTGATGGCATTTGAAACAAGCATTTACGGGGTTATCTCCAAAACTGCATTCCTTGGGGTTATCACCAAGGTTGGTGGCTATTCCATGGTTGGGGCCGAGGCCCGGATACCTCGGGGTTATTTACGAGATTAATCGGTCTTCTCCTGTGTGTGTTACGGTATTGTATCTGCAGTCTCGGGGTTATATCCGAGGTTGGGCGCTGTTCTCCAGTGTGATCTGGGGTTGATCTTTGAACTCCGGTAGTATCCAAAGATGGATTTGGATTGTCTTTCGTGGTTCTCTCTTAAAGACTAATCATCCTCCTAATGTCGATAATGATGAGTACGAAAAATTTCAAATGTCTACAAACACATAGTTATTGAAATGTAAACTCTACTCCACATCTCATAATCTTTCCTATTAATTAGCACACAATGTTCAATTAGATTGTGTTAACTTTTTGACTTATGTAATATTCGAAATTCATGCAAGTGTCTAAATCTTACTAGGAATCATTATTGGTTTTATATTTAACCCATTTCATATTTTATAATATTCATTTCTTTGACTTAAAACACTTTTTACGTTCATTAATACTTGGCACGGCGTTTCGACGTTCATCTGTCACACGCCTGATTTGCCTCTCTTGTGTATGCTTACTATGCTTCTATAACTTATCTAATACATTATTTATTAATGTTAAGCATCATTATGTTTACTAATATTCATGTTTTATAACTTAGAATAACATCTTTTATCGTCAAAAGCACTACACATGCATACGTGCATGCTCGACGCCCTCCGATTGCCTCCTAATACAAATCAGTACCACAAATGACCATGTTTACCCCTATTTATGACCTCAAATTTAAAAACTTAATGAACAAAAGTTGTAGGTCTATTCGTCCTCATTCCGGATCATCTTGAATCACCTCAATCGGAGTTCGTATAAAAAGGTTATGGCCGTTTTACTACAGGAGGTCAAAACTGTCCGACCCGGACTTCTGTTCCGGTGCCACCACGTGAGAACTAAGCTAAATAGTGGCACTACAGCACGAAATTGGTGCTGGGGCACGGATTTCATCAACGCGACGCAGATTTACGGTCATGGCTACTGAATTTTAGCACTAAGTCATTTAAACTTACGAGAAACCGCACAACGAAGAACATAACATACGTTAATTCTTAACGTTTTAATGGCTTCTAGTAGCTAAATTAACATATATAATTATGTAAATCACACATAACATGAACAAGCATACATATACTAATTTTAGCACAACTTAAACAACTATTTTTGAAAACTTAATTCTTTGAAAACCATATTTTCAATCCAAAAATCCCATCTTTGATATTTTTTGACACAGTGAACACTGTAATCATTATGATACACCAATTTGATTCCTTTGAACTAAGTTCTCTTTATTTCATACCCAATTAACATAATCACGCGTCAATTTTACAATTAGCATACAATCAATTACCAATTTTGTTATCCTACAAAACATGTTCATGCATATATTTTTACTGTAAAAACTATTTTCTTTCTTTTTGATTGTAATTCACATAATCACATAAATTTATATCCTCTTCATACAATCACCTATATGTATATATAGGATATTTATACTATTACAACTTCATAATTTCATACTCAACTATAATATATGAATTACAGAACTTTATACTATAAAACACAGTGAATTTCAAGAACACAGACTTTAAGCATTATCCTGTAAAACATATATACGTGTAAAGATTATGCAACATACCTTTTAATTGCTCAGATAACCTTTGCTAACATCACTGTAATTCGTTTGAAACTTCAAAAATTCTCTCTCAATCCTCTCACAAATACTCTGTAATTTTCTTTTCTCGAAACATTTTCTTTTCTCAGACAACTTCTCTTTTTTTTTTCCTTCCTTAGGCTTAAGCTAAATTCAATATATGTAAAACCAAATACAACTAAAACCCAAACGTACGAAACTGCTATATACTTAATATAATAATAATTACATGTCAGTTATAACATATTTAATATATATTATTTATTTTATTTATATTATTATAATTCAAAATTCAAAAGAAATCCACAAGCCATAAGGCTCTGTTTGGCAAAACTCTTTAAAATTAAAGACTTAATATATTTAAGTCTTGTTTGGCAAAAACTAAATTAAACTCTTTTAATTTATTTTAATAACTCTTTTATAGTATAGTTATTTGTCACACTTTCATTTAATTAAGTTTTCATACTTAATTTAATTAATTCTAATAACAATTCATTCAGATAATATAATAATTTATTTAATCATTATAAACTCTCTAACTTAATTATTAAATTAAATTAGATTACTATTTCAAAATAATTACTTTCCTTAACTCATTAATTATTTCTTAAATAAATAATTAACCAAATCAAATCAAATCAATTAAACAAATATTTATTCAACGATAATCGCATCCATTAAATATTATATAATTCAATAAAAATTTAAATATTATAATTAAAAATCTGGATTGTTACACAGACCGAACTAGTTAGACTTGATGAGTGTTTATATATGTTATAAACACTGATGTGACTTGTAGTAATGTGTCTAGAAGAAATATTGATTGTAAATTACAGTATTGTGTGATGTGAATTATTGTGCTAATTGTGAGACCGGTATTGTGATTATAGGTCTTTCAAACGCAGATAAGTATTTTGTGTAGCAGTAATCAACGCGGAAGGCAAGTTTCCTTAACTCAACCTTGGGTTATATCTTTTCAAATATTATGGTGGTTAATTATCGTTGATTAGACCACGTCTGAGAATTATTGTTGTCTATTCGCAGTTAGTGTATGTTTATTAATTCAAATTGAATTAGTGATTCTGAGAATATACTTGGAGAATAACTGTTGTTGGATACTTACATTCATAGAAGCTATTATTGATAGTACAGATAATTCTTGTCTATTATCAAATTGTGTTGAGAAATGTCTTAGCTAATTATTCTGGCTAGATGAACATTTGTTATAACTTGATAGGTTCGAGAAGAGACTTCAATTATTATTGACAAATCGATGCCAATTATTTTGACTAGATCGAGAAATTGATTAGATATTGAAATCATTGTATTTTGTTTTTATGATTCGAATTCTGGTTATAAGACTGAGAAGAACAACCTTTTATATAAAGGGAACATTTGGTCGTATATTCAGCCGTTGCGCGCGTGTAAGTATTATGCATAATATAGGGTAGGGTACAAGGAATTGGCCTCTCTAAGTACTTGTTAAGGGGTATAATTTAATCTATATGGTTGTCTGATACACCAGGGTATATCAAAGTAAATCTTTAATACCAAGAAGAGAAGTTCAAGATCCAATGGATCGCTAAGCATAAATCTAGAAAACATTCCACTTTGTTATTGCGTAAAATTAATTCTTGATTATTCAATAGAATATCGTAGAAACTTTGAAAGCGTTGTACTCTTTCATTATCAGATTATTGGTTTGCATAGTATACGAGAAGACTTGTTAGTGATTAACGAATTGTTCAGCTATTTCAAAGTTCCCCGAAATTTGGTGTCATTCTATCAAAATAGATTGTTTGTTATTCTTGATTCTTATACAATCATTGTATGTCTTAACTTGTGGGGTAAATTTGTTGCTCACCCTTGCTTAAATAAAATATTTCAGCTAGGAACGAAGAAGCCGGAAGGGCAGAGAAGAACAAGGGCAAAGGTGTTTTGCTGGAATAGTTGTGTTGAACAATATTATATATGTTATACTTGTAAACCCTTCTTTGTATATCTAAGGGGTATATTTATAAATTTATGGTTAGATAACCTGGGATAATGTATTAACAATATCAATTAATGAAGTGTGTATTTCTATTCCTAAATAAATGGGTAGTTAGATGTTATTTATATTGTGGATCGTGAGCACCAAACTTGGGGGTCAGGTAACCCAGATTTGGGGGCGTCATAAATAATTTCAGCAAAGGTCAAGCATCTTTGACGTTATTCAGTCGTTGGCAATTAAACCCAACGAAGCATTAGAGATGGTCCGATGATACTAAATCGTTGAAGCACATTTCAACGAAGGTCAAGTAGCCTTGACAGTTTTCGTCGTTGGCAAGTAAATCCAACAAAGCATCAGAGATGGCCCGATGATATTAGTCATTAAAGTACATTTCAACAAAGGTCGTGCAAACATGACAACACAAACTACCGGGCGAAGAATCCAATAAAGTCTTTGGAAAGACTGGCGCGATACAAACTAGGGAAAATCATCATCATCGGGGAGGATTGATGATGGAATCTGTTATATATGTCTTCATCAGACAAAGCATAACTCCCCAGAGTCTCTCGCATATGAGAAGAACAGCTGCAGTGAAAAGACTTGCACTGAGGGTTAAAGACCTTGGTGATAACCCCAATGTCAACATCCTCTGGTCTCATTTCATGGAGCAGCCTCAATTTCATGCATTCAGCATATATTTGCATCATGTTGCAGTACATTGCATCATAATTATCTTATTGCATTTCAAGTGTCTAGCGATCTTTATCCTATCCATGCCATTGCATTACATGAATATGATAAAGAGGGGCATCTGTAGACACTCAAAATTTTGCATTCCTGTTACTAACCTTGCAGGAGGGCAGGATCCTCTTCCAGAGATAACCCTGGAAGTTAAATCAGCTCCACCCCAGAGACAACCTCGGGATATTCAGTTTTAAATCTTGGAGACAACCCTAAGATACTCAGTTGTAATCCCAGAGACAACCCTGGGAGATTCAGTTCCAACCTCAGAGACAACCCCGAGGAAGACAGTTCCAGCTTCGAATAACCCTAATGAAGTCAGTTTTAACCTCGGAAGCAACCTTGAGGCACTCATTTCCAACCCTGAAGATAACCCCGGGAGGTCAAGCACATTTTAAAAACACCCCTAAGGACATTCAGCACTCACTGCAGCCCAATCTCAGAGATAACCCTAAGAAACAACTGCTATATCAGTCTAGAGCCGGAGATAACCCCGGTGAGGGGCAAAATCATCATTTTGCCACCTCGATACTACATTCACGTCATCTCAACATCATTTCAGCCCGCATTTCATACAGAAGTGTCCTATAAGAATCGTAGCTCAAATCCTGAGTGACTACTACGTAAGACAACACACCGGATAGAACTTGAAGATTTGAAGATCTGGTCACGGACCCATCTTCCCATCTTCGTACAACCTATTATCTCATGTCATTGTGTAGCTCTCGACAATTGGATGCCCGGATTGGAAGTTATGATGGTTCAAGTTGATAATGCGTTACACGAGTATGTGTTCTTGAGACAATGAGGACCACAGAGCCTGGGGCACCGGGTAGCCATGTGTGGACCATGGCTACCATGATTAGACCATGGCTCCTCTCTCTATAAATAGAGGGCTTGGGTTGGCCATTTAAAGAGAAAAAAAAGGCGAGGGAACCCTGTCCATTTCACTTCGTACACACCTCTATATTGCTCCAAATTGAGTGCTTCTTTTTTCTAAACACTTGTGAGCTCGTGTTTTATAATATACTGAGATTTAACCGGTGGAAACCGAGTTTTCAGGCATCAAAAGATATCTGAAGTCTTCTTGGCAGCCCACTGTAAGATATTTCAGATTTTTAAGTTTTTTCTCAATTTCATACATATATATCTATTCACGTTGAGAGTCGTATTGTGTGTGTATGTCCGGATCTTCGATCTGTGGCTTTTATTACTTATATATATATAAATACTTATTTATATATTATTATCGAACTATGCTTCGATTGAGCCCGAATATAATATTCGGAGTGTTTACTGCTTTTATATATATATTGTTATCAAACTCTGTGTGATTGAGCCTGGATATACATCCTGAGCGTTTACTAATTTTATATATATAAATACTTATATATATATATATATATATATATATATATATATATATATATCCCATCAAACTCATTTCATTGAGCTGGATATACATCCAGTGCGTTTTACCGCTTTTTATATATATAAATACTTGTATATATACACTATTATCGAACTCGTTCGATTGAGCCCAAGTGTGATATATCGTATGCGTTTACATATATATATATATATATATATATATATATATATATATTTACATTTCCGTCAGGACTTGAGATCACTTCGTGGCCATTTACCGCTTTTATATATATATACATATATATATATATATATATATATATTTTCATTTCTGTCTTGCCTGGAGTTCACTTTGTGGCCTTTTACAGCTTATATATATATATATTGTTTATTAGCATACGGGTTAGATTTGCCTAAATCTGGCTATTTCTCACTTTAACCGGTTCATGGTGACTAAACTGGAACCGATGAAGCTGAAATAGTTTAGATTTATTCAAATCTAGTTCTTATTTTAGCTTTTGTACATATTGCTTTGTCATATGAGCCTAGGAATCATGTGATCACAGATTCAGTTCCTGAATCTAGATTCGGTTCCCGTGATGGACATTTTCAACTTCAGCCAGCTTGTAAATTATTCACGCTGTCTGAATTTTCTTAGATGGCTTTCATGCCCACAAGGAGTTCATTGCTGCTATATATCTTATTTTCTCGAAGATGCTTCGCATCTCGAAAATAATAAAAGCAATCCAGCCGATCACATTATAAAATGAAAGTATCAAAGGCCTCAATTACTATTGAGCATAAGGGTTTGAAAACCTGTTTTACAAAACATCATTGCTTTATCTTGTTAAAATTAAACTTTTATACAAAAGTCAAACCCTTTGTATATAGGCTCAAACGAGGCATAGCACTACTTCCAGACAATTACACATAGACCTACACACACACACATTCAGATAAAAGTTTAAATTGAAAAATTGGTTGTAATCGTGTTATCACGGAAGTCGGGGGTGCCTAACATCTTCCCTCCGCTTAATCAAGCCCCCAAACCTTAACGAATTTTGATTTTGCAGACCAGTTAAACAGTGACACATCACTAGGTCTGTGCAAACCATTTCTCGGTTGAGTTGGTAAAACCATTTAAAAATACCAACTTGCGACTCTTACAGTCAAATCGTCGACATATACATGTCGGACCTTTTCAAACTTATTTTTTCAAATAAATCTCACCTAACATGAGAACACCAAAAGACAGGAACAGAAAGGAACAAATAAAAATTCTGACATCGACATGATGGAGTGTTTGTGATAAGAGAAAGGAGGCTAGCATGATCGGTGTTGATGAATCACCAATTCTGCCAATTGAATGACTTGTTCTCCAAGAGCCTTTATGTGACGCCCCCAAAATAGGTATACATCACTCATTCTGAGTTGCCAAATACATAGTATAGAAATAACTACAACTTCATTATTATAATTAACGTGCAAAATACGACAACACATATACTGTGAGTTTAAATACAAATATTATCTTCTAGACAGTATTCAAACTCAAATAAGACCTCATTACAATTATTAATACACTATTTTACAAAATATTGAGGACTACTAAACAACTGTAAAGCCCTCAAATTTGGGTACTTAAAACCCGAACTCGGTGCTTCACGATACCATTTCTATGAGCAAAATAATACTAATAATAATAACAGTAATATAAAGATCAACTTAATTTACATATTCATCAGAGTCTGGATCCCAAGTACGTAACATTTAAACATTCATTACAACCTATGATAGATAATATATCATACTTGTCTTAATAAAGTTAACTATTACATAAAATAGCACTGCGTTCATTCAACAACCTTTCCCTTTCCCTTGTTCTTAGTAGAGCTCTCTGGTTGTTCACACTTAGCTGAAAACATTTAAATTAAGCAAGGATGAGCATTTGAGTGCCCAGCAAGTAATAACAATTATATATATAAGCTAAAATAATTTAAATGTTTTCTTTGTACTACGCTTCTACAACAAGTTAATAGTTGTGAAGTAATCTGAACCGATAATAATAACATAACAACCCTCTTTCAAATTTTTGAAACTACGTATTGAATATAACTAGGGTTAAGGTGACATACTATGAACATTGTTTTTATTTTCGAAAAGGTTAAACAGAACTTCATCTGTAAACCGTCATAACTTACGGGCACGGGGGTGATCAGCCCTTTGTACCCTGTATTGATCAACACTACATGCAAGAACGAGGGTAACATTCACTCTGTCCACCTTGGGTGCATAAAAAGTTTTCCCCGTGTAAGGGATGTTCATACTTCTCTGGGTTCCAAACCAAAGCAATTTAAGTTGGATAATAGTAAGGTTTATCTTGTTCAATAATAATCTATAATTCAACATATATATATATATATATATATATATATATATATACCGGTAATTAACAAGGTGTATCAACATGTGATTAAATACAATGATTATCTAAGTGGGGACACTTGTATAACCATTTATAGAAATTAACGAACATAATATATATATCTGAATTACCATATACTAACATGTTGATAATCAATGAGCGTATATAATATAGGGTTAATAATCTGTACAGTAATAATATAATTCAGAAACATTCTTACTCATGTTCATTGCATAAAGGAAATGCAAAGGTAAGATACTTGCCTGATGCGCAGCTTACAATTCGCAACGTAGTGTTATCTTTTATATAACACCTATCATTAATAAGATCATTTTACTGATTAGAATAACATATCTCAACATATAATACTGCTTATTGCAGTCAGCACATAACCTAATCACATTATCACATATGTTCAACAACCATTGAATCACAAATAAACATGTATCTAATCAAATTATCTAAGTCCAGATCAATTTCTAAAACATGTCGGTGTACCGACTGCTTTATCGGGTAATTATCTAGTCTAAGACTCTATCCTGTAACTCAATATCTGTAAGTATCAGTCATATTATTTTTAAATGACTTATAGTAATTTTTAAACATTTATTATAATTTATCATGAATTTTCAAACATCAGAATCATTATTAAATGATTTAAATTATAAACAATTATAATATCATTAATATTTAATTAATATTAAACTATTAATAAAACCGATTACAAAAATATTAAAGTTATTTATAATAACGTAGAATATTTTTAAAGTATTTATATTACCCTTAAATGATTTTTAAAATATTTAAAATCATTTTAAATAATTATCATTAATATTAAAGTATTAATGTTTTATTTATAAAAATATTAAAAGTCATTAAGTATAAATTAATAATATTTTAAATTCATTTATATCCCTTTTAAATGATTTTTAAATTAATAAAAATATTTAATTAATATAATTATTAAATAAATTTAATATCATTAATATTAAATTATTAATGAAATTATCCTTTAAATATTAAAAGTTATATTTTATAACTTAAAATATCTTTAAACGTTTTATTTTTATTTAAAATGATTACTATAATATAAAATCATTTTTAAACTAATTTATTTAATATAATTATTAAATAACCTTAATATCATTAATAATTAATTAATTAATGAATTTTACCTTTAAATATTAAAAGTTATATTTTATAACTTTAAATATTTTTAAACTATTTATTTTCATTTAAAATGATTTTTATAATAATAAAATCTTTTTTAATTAATTTATTTAATTTAATTTTTAAATAAATCTAATATCATTAATATTAAATAATTAATAAAATTTACTTTAAAATATTAAAAGTTATATTTTATAACTTAAAATATTTTTAAATAACTTATTATCATTTAAAATGATTTTAATATAATAAAATCATTTTAATTAATTTATTTAATGCATTTAATAAATTAATTAATTATCAATAATATATAAATAAATACTAATATTTATGAAAAATATTTCAAATTATTAAAAGTTAATTTTTATAACATAAAATAATTTTTAAAATAATTTTTGTAATTTTTGGAAGTTAATTACTATTTTTTAGAAATTAATTTAATTAATTGTAATAAAATTGTCAAGAATGATCGCTTTATAGCTGACGTAACTGTCATGCTATATAAATTGTTCTTCGTGTTCTTCATGAAACCCAGATCTTCATAGCCAGTTTGCAAGGTATCACGTTTGACCAAGCATAGATCTTAGCTCGTAACGTTTCTAGGCATGTTGTTAGTCAGATATTGTAGTACTAATGCACGACTACAAGATCCAACAACAAACATGGCCAAACAACACATAACAAAATAGATCTGGAGTCATGAACAAGCTGTCAGAGCTGTTCTTCATTTTCTGGGTTACCCAGAAATGAAGAACAGTTCGACTGACTAGTTTTGGGCCTACATAACTTGTTGATCATGTAATGGTTTAGTGATCTATAAGCTTCAGTATGTAGCCAACATGTAGGACAACATTTCTATTACATAAAATCAATAAGACAACAACATAATAGTAAGATCTTGTCCGGTAAAACCCTGTCAGAAGCCACGCTCATGAACTTTCTGGGTTACCCAGAAAACTCATCCGTGAACTTCTTCTTGGTTTGACCATCCCCCAAATCTCGTATGTTTGTTATAAAAGAGACTTAAGAGCATTAACCTTTAGTACACATACTATATTACACATATCTTACAACAACAACACAAAAACAACCAACAGCAGAAAGATTAGAGACGTCAAAAATATTGTCAGACCGTTTTTAGGGCAGTTTATGGGTTACCTAGAAATGCCCAGTCATGGTCGGTCAACGGATTTTGACCTCGACTATCTTCCAGTCTGTTTATGATATGAACTTGATTCTTGATCCAGATCAAAGAACACATAACATAAAACATATATAATACATCAAACAACAAAAATCATGATCATGCAAGAATCTAGAGCCACTGACATTCATTGTCAGACCACCAAGAATTTTTTTTCCAGATTTTTGAAATCTTCAAATCCGAGCCTCTAGATGTTATGGATCTAACATCTAGAAACCTGGATCATCATTATACACTACATACAACATATTTAACACAAAAAAACAACATCTAACAACAGATCGATGGACAGATTGTAGCTTAAGGTTTTATACCTCTTATGAACAATCTTTGATTCTAGGCTTCTGATTTGGTTATGGTGTTCTTGGGGCTTGGTTGTGGGACTGTAATACTAGTATATTTCGGAGGTGTGGGGCTTGAGAGAGTTAGGTTGAGTGTTGTGCACAAAATGAGCTAGCAAATGAATTTCTCTCTCTCCAAATCTATTTATAGAAGTGTTAGATGCATGTATGGCTGATACAAGTGGCTGGTTGCTGGAGTTTTTAGCACATGGGGTTGTTGGATTTGGTCACCAACTTCACCTATTGTCAAAACCTACCAATTAGCTTCAATTATGCACAAAAGGGCAATTTGGTCAATTGCTACATAATTTTAATGGCAATCTTGTAATCCTTGCAAACTCTTAGGGTTTAACCCTTAGAGTTTAACCCTAAGGTTTAGCACAAAATGAAAATCTAGGTTTTTATTTAGGGTTTAAGAATAAAATAAAATAAAATTTTAGTTTTTAAAATTTGTAATTAGGGTTTTCTAAATTAAATTAGTTTTCTAATTACTTTATACAAGAACATTAGCGTTTTATATACTAATTATAATTAACTTTTCTAATTTAGCAATTAGGGTTTGTAATTAGTAATTAGGTTTTAAAATTACTAATTAGGGTTACTAAATATAGAAATTAGGGTTTCTAGTTTAGTAATTAGGGTTTTCATGATTAATAATTATAATTCTAATACTTGTAAATTAATCACCTTATCATAATTACAAACAATCTCGAACTCTAATTTGAGTTTCAAATTAGGGTTTCTCATTTCAGAAATTAGGGTTTTCGAAATATTAATTAATTAGGGTTACTAATTTTAGAATTAGGGTTTCTAGCTAATTAGGGTTTCTAGCTAATTAGGGTTTCCAAAATTAATAAGGGTTTTCCTAATTAACATAGAATCCTATATAACACAACATAAATCAAATAACACCATTATTACACCGTCTTGAACGCGTATTAACTTTTGAGCTAGGGTTTAACCAATTAATAATAGGGTTTTGAAAATATAAACCATAATTGACCAACCATTATTGTGACGCCCCCAAAACAAGTATACATCACCCATCTTGGGTCGCCAGATACATGGTACAGAATACAAATACAACTTAATTATACAACAGTCGTGTAAAATACGACTAAACATATGCTGTGTGTTTTAATACAAATATTATCATCTAGACAATATACAAACTCAATGGAGTCCTCATTACATTTATGATCACACTATTTCATAGAATAGTGAGGACTATTAATGCACCATCTAGGACCATCACTCTGTTCCTCGACTAGTCCAGCTAAGTTCTCATTTCCTAAAGAGAACATTTAAAGAAAGGGTGAGCTCAACTAGCCCAGTAAGAAATATTATGACTAAGATAATGCAGAATAAATTATTATTAGCCTTCAATAATTTAAACTGATAGAATATAATAGACAACAAGTATAACTGCAACGGATCAAGCAATCCATTAGAAGAGTCAAGTAAAGTATAAAATCTACTATCTTCTATGATTTAAAAAGTTTTTCATCAACTTTATCATTTGAGACTCGACTTAATAAATAAAATCGAATCATCCCTACTCCACGGCCAAGGATATTCATGTAATCATCAATGGTCATGACTATATCGAATAATCCCTGGTCATAATCATACCAACAGCTGTCCACCAATGAACTACAGGCCAATGAGGACTTTTACAACATCATTCGTCACATTACTATTCATGATTATATCTTAAATAATCCACGGTCATAATCATACCAAGTCCATCTATGCACGTAAGCCAAAGATGATTTTCAACATAATATAAGCATGAGGATGATGACAATTCAATAAAACAAGTTCAAGAATAAATTTTAAAGATTTATAAGTTAATTTATCCTGAACTCAATAACGTCCAAATTGTCAACTTGATACTGCTTTGTGATGTAAAATTCAAGAATGCTCAGAAGAATATTTCTATGAAAAGATACTAGATGAAGCACAAATATCAAGGATATTCCACTAATTTCATGGAGTATAAAAGCCAAAACTTTAACCAAAAGAGTATCATAGAATATATGAAACTGCAATAGATTTTCACTCGCCATGCGGTAATCCACGTAGACAGCTCATTTACACAATTTAATAAGAAATGAATACGAAGGGTCATTCACCATGCATGTGGCAATCTACATAGACAGGTTATTCCCAACAGAATAATAAATAATGGAACCAGGTCCCACAAGAACGCATACATAGACGGGATATTACGGCGAATAATAATTAATGGAACCCGTCCGGCGTAACGCACAAAAACAAGATATTAAACGAATAATAAAGAACGGAATATTAGAAGAATTTCACCATGTATGCGGTATTGCAGATAAATAGGTTATTCAAATGATTAATAAAATGGAATAACAACAAAATTCACGAACATGCGATAGATCATGCAGACGAAAGTTATTCCAACAGAATAATAAAGAATGGAATAACAGAAGTTCTCTTCATGAATACGAAAGAAATAATACCCCTTACGAGTACAACAAATAATATCCCCTACAAGTACAACAAATAATATCACCTACGAGTACAACAAATAATATCCCCTACCTTAGAAAAACTGAATACTGGAGTAGTGAAATAGCAGAATACTTTTCTTCTTTCTCTCTATAGTTTCTCTCTCTAGAGTTTCAGTAATTTGTAAGAAATAATGAAGGAATGAGCTTCTATTTATAGGAGAATGGACTGAATAGTAACTAATTCATGAACGGTCTAGATTGATTTACTTTTAAACGGACGGTCCATATTGATTTACTATTAAAACTTAAAGCGACGGTCCATACTGATTCACTATTAAAACTTTAAAGCAACGGTCCATACTGATTTACTATTAAAACTTTAAAGCAACGGTCCATACTGATTCACTATTAAAACTTTAAACTAGCGATCCATATTGATTTACTATTAAAACTTTAAACCAACGATCTATATTGATTTACTAATATAATTTCAACCAACGGTCTGAAAAATTAGGACATCTCCTCATGGAATAATATTGTACCCAAAAATGATTTGG
Organism: Panax quinquefolius; assembly: GCA_020205615.1. NCBI lineage: Eukaryota > Viridiplantae > Streptophyta > Magnoliopsida > Apiales > Araliaceae > Panax > Panax quinquefolius. Next base: position 73,658,071 of record CM035165.1, read on the forward strand.
CGAAAAAGAAATATATATATATATATATATATATATATATATATATATATATATATATATATAGTAACTTGTGAATAGTACTCTGACACGAAAAGTGCCCCGAATACCCGATTGAACAATATAACCTCCAGACATCAATTATTATCGAAATAAATGTTGATTTCCACTAACACTAATAATCCCAACACAATGGAACTATAAAATTCATCTTTAATCACAAACTTATTCATCATTAATATTATAATTCATAATATTTAACAACCAGATCGTTCCCGGAAAGAAGGGGCTTTAGATAAGGATCTCTCCTTATTAGCGCCGCCTGATTAGGTGACCAAACCTCTCCTTGTGTAACTTCTAGACATTGTCAATATTGCAAATAATAATATGAATAACTTTACCGTCTCAATTATTGATTTAATAATATATCATATTATGTAGATGATACTATAACAATAATTGAATCAATAATATGAGAGATATGATGCGTGATTCTTGTGTGCAATAATTGAGTATAACTGAGTGACTTCTTACCTAAACATCAATAATCAATACCGTGTGCTACTATGCAACCACGCGTATTATTGTACTTTTACTACCGAGTAGTTCAACAGTTTTAACGGTAACACTTTCGCCGTTATTTTTATAAAAATATTTTTGTCGTTTTCTCAATCCGACAATAATTCCTTTGTGGGGTCCACCAAATATTGTACCGTCGTACGGTTATTCCCCGACCAATCGAATATTATACAACAACTTGCATACTTTGCAAAATTTATAAATATTACTCACAACTATAACATTATATCAAATCCACACCATAATATTTAAAAAAATATTTCGAGAAATTTAAATCTTTATTCATAAAATTTGTCTCACAATTATCAATATGTACATAAAGTACATATTTATAGCACTGAAAAATCAAAATATAATTAATATTATTTTATTATTCTCTCTCCTTGATAAAAATCCAAAATTAGGGTTTGGATTCCATAATCAGGTATGGGGCGAACTTGATACGGGGCGAACCTCGCTAACTCGTTGAATTTTGCGCATAATCAGGTACGCTCATATTTTCCTGCTTCAATTCCAGAAATTGAACCTCCATCTGGTTCTGCGAGCTAGTTGGGAAGTACATCTCGAAAAACATTTCCTTAAATCTCTCCCAAGTAATTACACCTTCACCTCCTCGCACTTTGTTTGCTTACCACCGATAGCTAGCCTCAGACTTCAGCATAAACGTTGCAAAAGCAGTTTTTTGGTCTTCTCTAACCCTAGCAACGTTGATAACCTTCTCCATTTCCATAACCCACGTTTGAGCCTCGATCGGGTTCATGAAACCTTTAAATTCTAGCGGTCCCACCGCCTTGAAATCTTTAAACGTAGTATTTGGTGGAGCTTGAGGTTGATTATTTATTGCTCTAGTCAGTAAGTTAACCAACTGTTGCACGGGATTAGCATTGGCATTATTGTTGTTATTTGTTGACTCTTCCTGAACTGGTTGACGTGGTTGTCTTCTTCTAGGCGGCATATTTCTGTTAAGAATAATATATGCTTATTAAATCTCTATTAAATTCTCTAAATAGTTAAGACTTAACTCAATAATTTAATATAATCATTTAACACATCATCTCAAACAACTTAATATATTTAATTCAAACCAAAAGTTTTACATCAAACGATAGCATAACTGCTATTTACATCCACCATCCTGAGAAAAAGAATCCACATGATTTAAATATTAAAATATTTCTTCGTTCGTAAACATATCGGAATTTACATATAAAAACTAACTAATTCTTTCACATAATTAAACAGATTATATCACTGCCCGTCAAGGTGCCGAATAGCCTTGCCACGCTCTTCTTCCATGATACGAGACATCGTAAATGCGATCCAAAGCGTACGATGGAAGTCCTTCAATCGGATGGGTTACCTCAAAACTCGATCCTGGGCCTCATCCATTGCATGATTAAGTGTAGAGTATGTCTCTCCAAGCTTTGTCTTCTTTGCACGACCATCCTCTTCTGCAAGATCAGCACGACGTGATTCTCTTACCCAGCCCTCCTCTGCTATGGCAAGCATCTCTGAACTCTCTTTCAGATCTTTCTTCAACTTTTCTATATCTGCGGTCTTATCTTCGGTTTGACCCTTCTCGTGGACCAAATCCCATTCTACATTTCCCAGTCATGAGTGAAGAGTCGAAATCTCCCTCTCCTTCTCCTCTAGAATAATCTGTTGAATAATAGCCCGCTCAGTCAGATCCTGCACCTCATCTCGTAACTCCACGTTACGGTCGTATAATATGTCATACTTCTCAGCATCAATGGAGTGCTGTGGAAACTCCTCTTCTTCCTCTTCCTCGTCAAATTCCTCCTCAGGATCCTCCTCAGGATCAGTCTCAGGTTCATGCTCCTGACCAACAATGGTGATCAATGGAGATGACTCCCTCTGTACCAACTGTTCCCTAATGACATGAATGTCTCTGGGCTACTCCTCTGTAGGTACTATAGGTACTCGGGGTTCCTCCTCCCCTGCTCGACTAGTTCCTCCAACGTCAGACATCCTGACAACAAAAATTCGAGTTTTAGTTACTAAACCATACTAGTGAACACATACTTTTAACACATAAGCACATAAAGTCTTTTATTATCTTCAATGAATTACAAAAATTCATTTCCCAGAACTCGATAAGAGTTTTCCATCACTATGTTCTTTCTATAAGGCTACTACCTAAGGTTGTTCCCCCACCTAAGGTTCATAACCTACAGCTTTGATACCAACTTGTGACACCCCCAAATCCGGGTACTTCAATTCCACGGGATTTGGTGTTCACTGTACAAATATCATCTATCTATCTACCCATAATAAATGCAAACCATGCAATAGATAGAAATAAAATCTTCCCCTTAAGGGTTACAACATCCAAATAATAATACAATCCCAGGTTAAACTAACCTTAAACATCTGTGCGGAAATATAAACAATAAGTCTTAAGTAACATCAATTCTAATTACATCACATAAATAATCAGTCTTCATTACTTGCTAAGCTTGCCCTTGCCTTTACTAGTAGAGGGTTCGTCTGCCCATTCGTTCTTAACTGCAATGTTATTATTATGCAAGAGTGAGCACGATTGTCCACAAGTATAACCATATAACAATGAATAATAACATGCGAGAGAAATAATAACTTCTGAAATAAAAGCTCAACTTTTGAATCAAGAATGAATAACAAGAATCAAAAGATTTCTGAGGGTCATAAGACCTTGAACTATGTCCTAGGTTATCAAGGGTTATACTTGAAACCATTAACAGTCATAAGACTATGGACCTTTCTACTCGTATTTAGGGGATCACCCTTAGTACCATCTCTGTGCACAATATCTTAACGCTAACGCATAAGTAAATCCCTTTGCAGGGTTGTTCATCTCAGTTTGACATTCGAGTCCGCACCAAAGGAAGTTTGGTTTGGATAATTCAATAAGGGTTCTGAAATTTAGAACGTTCGTTAACTATGGACTAGTCGAATCAATAAGGTTCACTAGTCTAACAAGGTTCAACAATAATGATATTCAAATTGAATAATAATCTCAAAAAAATATACAATAGAACAATTATTGTATAACAGAATCATACTTGAAAGATAATCAATCTTTAATATAGCAATTCAAACTTGAATAATAGTAATGAGAATTTACTCAAGGTAAATAATAATCTTAAACAATGATAACAAGTAGGGGTAAGAAACTTGCCTCGTGCGTAGATTACACGTTAATTAAACTCGTTCTTTGATTTAAATCCCAAAGCTTAGATTAGAAGATATGATCGCTGATGATCCTTTCACAAATACCTATTGATTACACTATCACAATTCCCTAAATTCTTAATTCTCTCTCTCTGTGATTGCTTTGTTCTTAGACTTAGAAAAATAGAAAATAAAAGAATACGTAATATAACAAAGGGAAAAGGGAACTGATGCACGTAATGGTCAGTTAATGTGACGCCCCCAAAATTAGGTATACATCACCCATCTTGGGTCGCCAGATACATGGTACAGAATTCAAATACAACTTACTAATACCACTGTCGTGTACAATACGACAAAACATAAACTGTGAGTTTGAATACAAATATTATCAACTAGAGATTATACAAACTCAAAAGGAGTCCTCATTACAATTATTATCACACTATTTCACAGAATAGTGAGGACTACTAATGCTATCCTCTGGACCATCACTCCGTTCCCCGACTCATCCCAACTATATTCTCATTTCCTGAAGAGAACAGTGAAGAAAGGGTGAGCTCAACTAGCCCAGTAAGAAATATTATGACTAAGATAATGCAAAATAAATTATCATTAGCCTCCAACAATGTTAAACTAATAAAATACAATAGACATCAAGTTTAACTGCAGCGGAACAAGTAATCCATTAAAAGAGTCAAGTAGAGAATAGAATCTACTATCTTTTATGATTTAAAAAGTTTTTCATCACTTTTATCGCTGTGACTCAGCTCAATAAATAATCCACATCATTAAATAATCCTTGCACTACAAGCCAAGGATATTCTTTAGTATCACGACCACGAATTATCCATGCACTACAGGACAAAGATAATCGTGTTTTCATCAACGGTCCTGATCATGCCATAAAACAATTCATCTTTTCTCCCTTGGCGAAGAGAATCCATAGCCATAATCATACCAAAATCATCCCATCAATGCACTACGGGCCAATGAGGACTTTTAATTTTCACATCATTTGTAACATTACGGTCATGATTATACCGAATAATCCACAGTCATAATCATACCAAGTCCATCTATGCACTACGAAACACGATGACTTTCAACATAACATAAACATGAGGATGATGACAATGATATATAAGAATTCAATTAAACAAGTTCAAGAATTAATTTGTCCAGAACCAATAACGTCCAAATTGTCAACATGATACTTCTTTGTAGAATAAAATTCAAGAATGCTCAGAAGAATATTTCCATGAAAAATACTGGATGAAGTGCAAATATCAAGGATATTCCACTAATTTCATGGAGTATAGAAGTTAAAATTTTAATCAACTGAGTATAATACCGAATAGAATAACAAAAGATATCACCATGCATGCGGATTAGCATACACGGTTATTCAACAATGAATAATAATAACGGAACGGTCAAATTTGAAATTCACACCGATAGGATGTTCCAACAAAATAATAAATGCAGAATAATAAATGATGGAACCAAGTCCGGCGTATAGCATAGACAGGATATTCCGACAGAATAATAAAGACGGAATAATAAAAAATGGAACCAATCAAAGCGTATAGCACGCATGTGATATTCCGGCGAAATAATAAAGACGAGAATAATAGAAGAATGTCACAAAGTATAGGGTAGCCCAGCGTATATAGTTATTCCAACGAGTAACAATAAAGAAATGGAATAATGTAAGTTCTCTTCGGAATACAAAAGAATAATATCCCTTACCAGTAAAATAATACTTGATATAAGAGTAGTGAAGAAGCGAAAAACTTTTCTTCTATCTCTATAATCTCTCTCTATAGTTTCTCTCTCTAGAGTTCAAAGGAATTAAGTAAGAAAATAATAAAGGAATGAGCTTATTTATAGGAAAATGGAATGCATAGTAACTAATCCATTAATGGTCCAGATTGATTTACTTTAATCGACGGTCCATATTTAAATAAAATCTTTTAAATAAAATATAATATATTCTATTTATATAAAAAGATTTTTACTATACAAACACTATACTGGGCACTATACAAACACTATGCATAATAAAATATAATATATTTTATTTATAGAATAACTTTAATAAAGTATTACATTTTATATAAAAAGATTTTACTATGCAAAACACTACTGCATAATAGAATATAATATATTCTATTTATAGAATAACTTTAATAAAGTATTACATTTTATATAAAAGATGTTTCTATTTTATTACGTTAATAATACGAATAAAACAAAACTTCTAAATCAACAATAATTGAATCAAATAATGTGAGATACTATGCAAAGAACTATTGTAGCAATAATTGAACAAAACCGAGTGACTTCTCATATAAATATCAATAATCAATACCGGTGCTACTACTAATAACGCAGACATTCTTTTACTTTTACTATCGAGTAGTTCAACAATGATCAACGGTAAAACAACGCAGACATCTTTGGGGTTTCACAATCTCCCCTCCTTATGGAATTTCGCCCTCGAAATTTACGTACGATACTGGTATCTTTGAGCAATGTGAGGATACCTTGACTTCATTTCAGATTCTAACTCTTGAGGTATAACCTTTAAGCGTAGAATATATTCCAGGATTTTAATAGGTACATCTTCATACATTAAATCATCCGTTATCTCGTCCGATTCTAAATTAATAATGTGGTTCGGGTCATCCACATATTTACGTAACATTGATACTGTTAGTTCTTAGTAGGCACAAGTTATCTAGAAGGGGGGTTGAATAGATATTTAAAAATCTTTTCTATTTTAAACTTGTTCTTAGATAGTGATACTGTTAGTTCTTAGTAGGTACAAGACTGGTTGTTGGGATTGGCCCAAAGAGATCCATGTGGAGCAACTGCAGGGGTTTGTCAATGGAGTTGGCAGTCTTGCTCTTGAATGAGCTTCTGGTTTGCTTTCCAAGCTGGCAGGCATTGTATGGCCTTTCCTTCACAAAGTTGAACTTGGGTAGACCAACTACGAGATCCTTTGATGCCAGTTTTGACATGCTTTTAAAGTTTAAGTGGGACAGTCTTCTATGCCATAGCCAGATCATTTCCTCAAACGCTTTTGCCAGAAAACATATTGTTTCATCAGAGCTTAGTTAACCAAGGTCTATAGTATAAACATTTCCTTCTCTTGTTCCGGTTAGCTTTATGGCAGATGTCTTCAGATCTCTGACTTGACATTGATTATTGAGAAATGTTACTTGATGACCCTTGTCGCAGAGTTGGCCGATGCTTAGAAGGTTGTGTTGAAGTCCTTCCACATAGGCTACTTTGCTGAAAGATATTGCACCATTGCCAGCAGAGCCATATCCTCTTGTCTTGCCCAAGCCGTTATCTCCAAAGATGACTGAGGGACCCTCCTTTTCTACATAGTTAGATAGCAGAGCTTTGTTCCCTGTCATATGCCTTGAGCATCCACTGTCTAGATACCATGTTGAGGTCGTGGAGCTCTTTTCCTGTCAAAACATTTTAACCTTCATTTTGGTACCCATACTTGCATAGGTCCTTCTGTGTTAGTGCCTTTGGGAACCCAAACTTGTCTAGTCTTGGGTCTCACATGCATGGAGTTATAATAACACTTTGTAGCTTTATAACCATATTTATCACATATGACACATCTATTATGATGCATGCCTCTGTGTGTGTGATTCATCCTCCACTTGGACTTGTGTGGTTCCTTAGTTAGCCTTCTGTTGAACTGATTCTCTTTCTTCCACGTGTCCTTAGGTTTCATAAATAGTGATGAGTGAGCCTTACCTCTACTGTACCTTCCCAGTAGATTCGTAGAGTTAGTTTTGCTTGACTCTACGATTCTTCGAGGTTGGTAGGTAGAGGTTGGGTTACTCTTCTCCTTTATGAAACCCAGACCAGCGTGTGATCCTTTACTTCTCTGAGTATAACTAGAATCAGTAGAACAAGGTTGAGCTGGTTCTTCCAACTGTGAGGATTTAACAAAAGCAATGCCTCTACTAAAGCCTGAGACATTACCAGAGCTAGTTTCCATTATCATTTCCACACTTAGCTCTGAGATGGATTCCCCAAAGCCTAAGCCAAAGCCTAAGCCACACTTAGCTCTGATGAATATCTTTGGCCCGTAGTGCAAAGATGAACAGGTGTTTAGATGAACATGATCAACTAATGAATATCTTTGGCCTGTAGTGCAAAGATGAATATTTGATTCCAGATATATATTGATTGATGTTACAGGGATAAAATATCGACGATGAACTTTTAAATTCATATATAGAAGATAGTAGTTTGCATTCTCTACTTAACTCTTCTAATGAATTGTTGTTTCATTGCAGTTGTTGATTTAAAACCTGGTTGTCCATTGTATTCTATTAGATTTTTCTGTTGAAGACTAACGATAATTTTCTCTATGTTATCTTAGTCATAATATTCTTTCTTGGGCTAGTTGAGCTCACCCTTTTCCTTTTGTTCCATTTTTTTTCTCGGGGAGGCGAGAATGTAGCGAGTACTAGTTTCGGGGTATGGAATGAAGGTTCTAGAGAGTTGTTTAGTAGTCCTCACCATTTTTTGTAAAATAATGTATCAATAATTGTGATGGGGATTTATTTGCGTGTGGATATTGTCTAGAAGACAATAATTGTATTTAAACTCACAGTATATATGTTGTCGTATTTTGCACGACAAATGTATAATAAAGTTGTAGTTATTTCTGTACCATGTATTTGGCGACTCAGAATGGGTTGGATGGAATGGACCTATTTTGGGGGCGTCACAGCATGTCTATGAGTGTCCTTCCCGTGGCCAAGAAAGGTCTCCCTAGGATGATCGGGATGTTCTTATCTTCATCGAAATCTAGAATGATAAAGTCTGCAGGGAATATAAACTTATCCACTTTAACCAGAATGTCCTCTACAATGCCTTTCGGATATGTGACTGACCTATCCACCAACTACAATGAAATATTTGTAGGCTTTGGCGCAGGCAAACCCAATTCTGAGTATACTGACAATGGCATCAGGTTTATACTCGTCCCCAAATCACATAAGCATTTGTTAAACAACATTTTCCCGATCGTGCACGGGATAGTAAAGCTCCCTGGGTCTTTGAGTTTTGGTGGTAGCTTCTTCTGTAACACTGCACTAAACTCCTCTGTTAGTGCCACTATTTTGAATTCTTCCCATTTCTTCTTCCTCGACAGAATTCCTTTCATAAACTTCTCATAACTCGGCATTTGCTCTAGGGCCTCTGCAAATGGGATGTTAATCTGGAGTTTCTTGAACACGTCTAAAAACCTTGAGAACTGCTTATCTGATTTCTGTTTTTGGACCCTCTTCTGAAACGGCGGTGGAGGAAAAACAATCGGCTCATTGTTTAACTTTATTTCCTCATTTTTGTTACCCTCCACCACGTTACTGACATCAACTTTTCCTCCGTGTTCTTGAATTTTACGCACTATTTCCCCCGAGATGTTTTCCACTTCTTAACATAACTGCTTGACATTGCTCATGATTACCCTTTGGGTTTCTCTCGGTGTCGCTAGGTAATGTTCCTTGTGGTCTATTATTCAATGCTAATGCAATTTGACCTATCTGATTCTCTATATTTTTGATAGCCATAGCTTGATTCTTCATAGCCAACTCGTTGCTAGTCATGTATTTTGCCCACGCTTCCTCCGCATCGGTTTTCTTTTCCTGTTGTTGAACCTGTTGTGGGTGACTCTGAAAACCAGAGGGATATGATGGTCATGAAGCATGAGTTTGCTGGTTATTGCTCCACGAGAAATTTGGGTGGTTCCTATTCCCATGATTGTAGGTGTTTTGCTATGTATTTTGTGGAATTCTGCTATAACTGCCTATGAATTGGGCGGATGCTAGGTTAATCACGCACTGATCTGTCGGATGATCACCCCCACACAATTCACATACTACCGTGACCTGCTGAACTAGAGCCCCTATCATAGTATTAACCTTATCATTCATATTATCAAACTTCTTGGACAGTGCAGAAATCTATGCTTGTATAGCTGACACTCCATCTAATTCCAAAATCCCAGCCGCCTTCGCCTGTGTCAATCTTGCTGTGGGCCACTGGTAGTTATTTTTTAACATTGTTTCGATCAAATTGTAGGCGTCCTCATAACTCTTAGCCATGAATGCACCGCCCGATGCCGCATCAATGATGGTTCTAAGATTCCCATGGAGCCCGTTATAGAAGGTGTTCATTTGTAACCATTTGGGCAATCCATGATGTGGGCACTTTCTGAGTAATTCCTTGTATCGCTCCAATGCCTCATATAGTGACTCCCCATTCTGCTGCTCAAACATTGTGACGTCATTCCTCATTTTAGCAGTCTTCGCTGGTGGGAAAAATTTGGCAAGAAATTTTTGAGCCAAGTCTTCCCACGTAGTGATCGATCCCGGCGATAGAGAATGTAACCAACTCTTCACCTTGTCCCGTAAAGTGAATTGGAACAAGCGAAGTCTTACTGCCTCATCCGACACCCCATTGTACTTGAATGTGTCGCACATTTCCAGAAAACTGATTAAATGCTCATTCGGATCGTCATTTGCCATTCCCCCAAATTGACATGAGTTCTGCATCATCTGAATGGTCCTAGGCTTGATTTCAAAAGTATTCGCAGCTATTGCAGGCCTAGTAATGCTCGACTGCAGATCAGTCACCCTAGGTGTTGCAAAATCCCTCAACGCTTTCTGGTCTTCGGCAGCCATCATTTCTTCCTTATCAGAATTTTCAAATTCTTTCCTCGTTTCCTCGATCCACTTACTCAACCTCTAAAATCTTCTTTCAATGCCGTCCTCAAAAGGAAGCAAGTCTGGATGTTTGGATTGTGTTTGCATAAACCAATATCAAAAACCTAAAATAGGAGAAACAAGAACAAAAAATGTTTAAGTAAAAAGCGGACTAATTAAAGCGATATAAGTAAAAAATATTAAAATCTCTATTAAATTATCCCCGAGAATTCATGCCAAAAATTTGTTGGGCAAAATCAATACGCGCAAAACACGCAAGTGTGCCTGGTCAACAAGTAATATAGTAATGAATAAAGTATCGTTCCCACGAAGACAAATTATCAAGGATTTTAACTTCACAATTATCAATTTTCTATTAATCCTAATTCTATTAAACTATTCAATTCAATGGTCTTAAAACTATAAAAACTAAATTAATAAATAAGTAAACTATCACAAAAACAACCGCTAATATCAAAATCTGGAATTTCAAACAATTAATGGAGAATTAGACTTATGATTTCACCCTAAGCTTAACTCTGATTTGCAAACCTTTATTCCAACTCAATTTAATATCCCAGTTTATTAATCAAGAACACGAAAGTAATACTAGCCACCTCTCGATGCACTAATACCGTCTTAACGTCAATCCACAATTAAGATAAAAATCCGTTAAACACCTAAATCAACCAACTCACTATATCTCTATGTGAACTGCAATTAAAGAAGGTTTAAGCTTAAGCTCTCTATACGATTATATGTGATGTCAAGCATATCTCTACCTTAACAATAATCAAAAATCTGCTATTGACAAAATTCATGATACATGCTATATTAACTAGGTCTAGATTCGAATCTCCTCTCTCGATTCCATTCAAATCCACGAGGAATTGTTGATCAGGCAACTCATAAATTCACGCTTGAATTAACATAGATAAATTGAAAATATATTATTGAATTGGAAATCAAAGCTATAGAATCATCGTTTCGCCCAAAGATCCATCACAAGTCTAATAAGTGAATTAGTTCATAACGAATGAATTAAAAACTGAATAGTTTACTGAAAACATCCTTTCAAACACAAATAAGACTTAAGAGAAGAAGAATATTGAAAAACCTCTTCACGTAGCCTCGATTTGCAATCGTCGTGACAATCTCTGAAAATTACTCCTCCAAAGTTACACTTGAATCCTAGAAATCCTCTTGAATTATGCTCTGTGAGTTGTATGATTGTTGTATCTCAAAGTAATATCAAGCTCTTCTCTATATTCTGGCCGAAGTCCCCACATATAAAGTCCAGGCGCCTAACAGAGTCCCAAAAACCGTGCACCAGCAGACATCAAAACCGAACAGGACACTTCAGAAAACGGGACCCCGCCCTCATGGGTATTGACAAAAAGCCCATACCGTGAGTGCTAGGCTACTGCTAAAGGATTTTTCCGCTTTCATGCTTTTTTCCACTTTTGCTCCCAAACTCTGCCATTCTTCACCTCTTGCATCCATGACCACCCTACACATAAATTAACACGAAACGAGTGAAAACGAACACAAAACACGTAGATAACTATGAATTTAAACTTGAAATGAATATTGATTCGTGTATATAAAATCCAGTCTGCTCTATCCACTCCCTGAAAGGCAAACGAACTGAATTAGTGAAGCCTATCTTTCACCTCAGCCAAGTATTTACACATTTTTGCCCCCCGGGCCTCATACTCTCCTGAGATTTGTTTGACAACTAACTGAGAGTCACTAAAAATTATCAACATCTGCACCACAAGACTCTTCGCCAGTCAAAGACCTGCCAGGATTGCCTCATACTCTGCCTCGTTATTAGTTTCCTTGAACCTAAAGTGAATTGCATGTTGATCCTTGAACCCCTCTAGACTTATCAAAATAACCCTGAACCCACTGACATCCGAGGTTGAAGAACCATCTACATATAGTGTCCACAAAATTTGAACAGACTGAACGTCTGAGACCGAATCCACCATTCCAACTTCCTGATTCACTGTGTCTGGTTCGGAAAAGGAAAACTCTATCACAAAGCCGGCCAAGGCCTGATTCTTTATTGTTGTCCGAGGATGATACTCCAAAATAAACTGCTTCAACTCCATAGTCCAAGTTGTTAGACGACCTGAGACGTCTAGCTTACTTAGAATCATTTTCAATGGTTGGTCCGTATACACCACAACCAATCGACCTTAGAAGTAATGTCAAAGTTTTCGACTAGCTATTATCAGGGCATAGGCAAACTTCTCAAGGTTCCGGTACCTGGTTTCTGGGTTGTGAAGGGCATGGTTCACATAATAGACTGGATGTTGCATACCCTTTATCTCCCAAATAAACACAGCTCCAACCGATAACAAATTGGCCACCAAGTACAAATATAACAGTTCAGAAAGAATAGGCTTTACCAACAAAGGAGCTGAAGACAAATACCTTTTAATTCCTAAAAAGAATTTTCACATTCTGAAATCCGCTGGAAGGTCTTCTCGTTCTTCGGCCCTTTCAACGTGTCAAAGAAGGGCAAACACCTTTCTGCTGACTTAGACATGAATCTCCTCAAAGATTTTATCCGACCCGTCAATTGCTGAATGTGACGCCCCCAAAATAGGTCCATTCCATCCAACTCATTCCGAGTCGCCAAATACATGGTACAGAAAACAACTACAATTTTATTACAACAATTGTCGTGCAAAATACGACAACACTTATGCTGTGAGTTAAAATACAAATATTGTCTTCTAGACAATATCCATACCCAAATAAATTCCTCATGCAATTATTGATACACTATTTTACAAAATAGTGAGGACTACTAAAACAACTGTCTTGAACCATTACTCCACACCCCGACTAGTTCCCGCTATATTCTCGTCTCCTGAGAAGAAAAATGGAACAAAAAGGAAAAGGGTGAGCTCAACTAGCCTAGTAAAGAATATTATGACTAAGATAATGTACAACAAATTATCCTTAGTCTTCAACAGGGAAAAATCTGAAAGTATTATGCATACAAGCCAATCATGTATGATGATAAAGCATATATTGTGTAATCAATCTTATTTATTTATTAATAAAAGAATTATTTATTAAAGGCATTTATTATCTACATGGTGTTTGTTTTAATAATATGTGATAAACCCATAGTTTTAAGCAACGCTTTTAGAATAATGATGATGATCATTCTAATGAGATCTAAATTCTTAGAAAGCTTAGAACTAAAATAGTTCCCAATCATTGGATTACTAAATTGGGGATTAGTGAATCCGGATAGATTGGTACATCGTTGCTTGCTCATTGGATGAGGATGATTGATCTCATGATCATTTGTGTGGAGACACTAAAGCAAGTATGTAGGTGCTTATTAGAGAATAAGTTCATTTGAGCGTGACTCGCTAAGGAATACCTAATGGAGTTTTACTTACCGTCAATAGGAATTCTCAGTAGTGATAGTAATCTGAAATGATCCTTAGACTTGAGATCATCATAGTATCTTATATATAATGAATTACACTTTGACTTATTCCTTAAGACTCTTAGAGTATATCAAAGGGTATGCTTGGGTGTAATAAGTTATATATGAAGATAATGAATGATCAATAAAGAATCTACCACTTCTAGTAAAAAGGAGAGATGTCCTATGTGATTCGATAAATGACAACCCAGAATCCTTGGCGAGGTGGAATGAAATTAGAAAGTAGTTTCTAATTTGCATTCATTGGGAGTTATTCATTTAGGAATCGAAATACATATAATTAAATAAAATAAGACTTGACAAGTAATTCCATGTCTTATATTTAATTGGGACATAGTATGGTGGAAGGATTGAATTATGCGGTAACTATTTACTCAAAGGTTCTTTTATGATTAATGTTGAAATCTATATTATCGGAAAGTCGTTAATCGTTAGGGAGGCTTATCCTATTGTAGAATAAATATTATTTATTTAAATAAATTATTTGTTTAATTTATTTATTTAAATGAGATTAGAATTGTTCTAATTGATTTATTCACAACCTATTTAATATGGAGAACCTAAAGGGTCACACCATAAAAGGAAGAATAATTATTTAAGAAGTTAATGGCATAATTGTAATAATATGTTAAGTATATTTAATTTAATCTATGGTGATAGAATAAATTAAATAGCTTAATATTATTATTTAATATTTTAGAAATATTAAATATAAATTAATAAGAGGAGTCTTATTAATATTATTATAATTATTATTATTTTAATTTCTAAAAGGTTTAGGAATTAATTTAATATTAGTACTCTCATTTATTCCTAGTTGGATTAGGAAAGAAAAATTAGTTAAAGGAGTTTAACTAATTATCCCTAATAGGATTAGGGGAGCCCATTTAATTAAAAGAGTTTAATTAAATAAATAATACCTTATTTTAATTAAAATAGGGTTATATAATATCTTTATAAGAGGAGTCTTATATTAGATATGAAATATCGTAATTCCTAGATTGGGAGAGTACACCTTTTCTTATTCGGATAGGAAAACTAGGGTTTGAGCCAAATCCTTCTTCTTGAAAAATTCTCTTCCTTGGTGGATCACCTATAGAGGCCATACACTTGGGTGGCTTACATTGATCAAAGGAAGGAATCTACCCGGAGATTGAGGAGATCATGGAGAAGTTGGAGGTGAACTTCGTGCACTGAGGAAGCTCGTTTCTACAAGGGTTTGATTTCGTAATTTCTTATTCTTCGTTTAATTAATAATATGCATAAAGGATGATCCGGGTAATTGGTTTGTGAAAAATTTTAAAATCTGATTTTATCTCGCTTCCGCTATTTTTGCAATTTTGATTGCTACTTTGATTTTCATAAAACCTAACAGTGGTATCATGAGCCAAACTTTATGCGAATTATTAATTATTTTAATTCCATATTTGTATGGGTATATATTTTAAATAATTTATTGGGCAAAATTTGTTGTATAAAATTATTATTATTTTTTTTTTATGAAAAACAAAATCCATTCGGCAAGGACTGTTATAAATTGACGAATTTATTACTCAATTCGTGAAGGCTGTTTTTACATCCGTGGAATCTGATTTGAGCATTAATTTGGCTATTTAAAAAATCAAAAAAAAAAAAAAAAATTAGACCGCATGATTTAATTTTGTCAAAAAGTTAAGTCCTGTTTTTGGTCAAGTGTTGAGGTTTGTTTAAGGGAGGTGGTTATGTATTACTGCTTAGTCCACGTGGCGATAACTTTCTTTGGTCCACGGAATAATTTTTAAGTTAATGAGAATCAAGAATTAGCTAGCGAATTCCTACCATTCTTTATGAAAGAGTAGGCTTTTATTATATATATATATATATATATAATTGTTATATATATATATATATATATATATTAATTTTAATAATTTTATAATTAAAATAAAAGAGTTTATTTTAATTTTGAAATTGGATTTCATGCAACATAAAATTGCCCATTAAATGATACTCATATATATATGGAATGATTTTATTTATTGATACATATGATGATATGTATGATAATAAATGGGATTGATTATGGACAATTGACCAATATGATTGGATTTATTTTAGTTGGATGTTTGAATGAATGGGTTTTATTAAATGGGGTCTGCGTACCTCGTCTTTTCTGGTTTTCTTCTTGATGTAAATTCTATCTCTCTCCTATGTACTTCCCCTTGACTGCTGATCAAGGTTTCTATTTAAATTAAATAGTTTAATGTAATAGGATTAGTTAGAATTTTTTAGAAGAACAGAAGACCAAGATCAAGGAGCGCTTGAAGACCCGTTTGTAATGGAGCCCGGGTTTAAATATAATAGTTATATTTAAATGTTTATTCTATGCACCCTATTGTTTGACCTTTTTGGTTCACTTGATGTCATTTTATTTGTATATGTACTCAAATATATCAACGAATTAACATCATGAAATATGTTTTTACAGATGACAGATGAATTAACTGTAAGAAAGTGCGGCTTGGGTAGGGGTTGTAATCACGTGCCAAAGGCCCCGACTAATTTGGATGAGCGGATTCTTATACATATCTGTCCTCCTCCGGACAACAAGTATGTTAAACATTTATATATCAACATTTTATATTTCAATTGTTTAAGATATATACTAATGTAACTTGCCTAAAATATTATAATCAAATGCCCGTATTTAATGTAAATTGTTGTATATTGCAGTAATTTTTGTGATGGAAAAATTGTGAAGTACATTTCACAATTATGATTATTGAACTAGCCTACGCCAGTGATTACATGGGCGAGCACACCTAGCGCCCACAAGGATGCTGTTTGGGCTGAATTTTAGGTATAACTTTTGTTAATTCTCATCACAATATAATTAATAACTTTTCTAATATTATTAATGCTTAATTTATTTGCAGAAGAGATATAGATGGGACGACGCACATAAATCAGTTATTCAGACATTATTTTGGCAGAAGTGTGCCGTTCGAGCCAAAGACAATCTAAATAAGGAAAGACAAAAAGTCATTCATAATGCAGGGATTGACCATCCAAGACAGGGTGAGGACTACATGCATGAGCATAGCCCCTGGTGGTGCACACATATGGGTTGATATGTGTGCCCAGTGGAGAGCCGAGGGATAGGTCAAGAGACAGAAGATTGCCTCCGCGAACAGAGCCTCAGGTGTATTTACAGGCGAAAAAGGCAAAATGGACCTATAAGGGCGGGAATATATCACAGGTGCAGCACGTTACTGCCAGGGTACATATTGAGTATAAAATTTTAGTTATAGTTTTAGTGCATCACACATGTTTACTTATTAATATATTAATTTTGTAGGAGGCATCGTCTTAGGGTCAACCCATCCATTGGCTGGATGTATATGTGTCCACCCACGATGGTTTACCTGAGGCTATCGAGATAGCAGTATACTTTGATATGTTTATAAATTTTTACGTCATTTTATATTTATTGTTAACTATTTAATTTCTAACCTACTGATAAGACACTTATAAGAAACTAATGAGCGCTATCTAGAAGGCACCTCGCGACCGCCGATTGATCAGGAATTATGGGAGAGGGTGTCGACTGTGAAGAAGAATTATGTCAAAGGCCAAGGAAAATGACGACGACCGAATAAGAGTGGCACTAACAGATCTTCTAGTCAGTCTACTCAGTCCTTCAGCCATCCAACGCTGCACACTCCTGTTGATTGTGTGAGAGCAATATGTCAGGATTAGACTCTTCTGCTCACACTTGACATGCATCTGCAGTCTCTGCCTCTTGAGGAGTTAGCAGATGCAGTGGCGAGAGTAGCACAACAGGAGGATGAATGGGAGGTAATCTAATATATATTTAACTTTATGTACTTTAGCTTTATGTACTACTTTGCTTGTTTAACTTTACATTCAATAATACATATTTTATTCTTTTGTTACAGCCCCATCTGGACGATATTGATCCGTGAAGGCATTTGTATTCCTTCTTTGTCATGGCAATTGACATTTGAGTATAATTTTTACCCACTGAATAATTAAATTCATGTTTATATTATGCGTTATGACTTTTGTATATAAATTTTACTCGGACGGTACTTGTTTAATTATATATATGCGCGTGTGGATGTTTATATTACTGTGTTGGTTTTATTAGAATTTATATATATATATATATATATATATATATATATATATATGGATGTCGATGGATTTGTATGGATGTTGGTTTATTGATATATATTGTTGTGTGTTGGGATATAAAACAGGTACAAAAAATTTGGGAAATCAACAAAACAACCAATTTTTTTTTAAATGATTCATCAGCGATGATATGCGGTCGCTAATAATTTTCAGTGACCGCATATGACTCGAGGGTGTCAACGACCGCGTCCATCGCTATTGTTGGTCGCTACCACTAGGGCTACGTCACCTCTGACACCTGACTCACGGTGACTCAGCTCAGGGACCCTCTCGGTCGCTATTAGATGGTCGCTGACAAGGCGGTCGCTAACGATGGTCGCTAACGTCCGCTCAGTGACCATAGTATGTGCGACCTATATTAGCGACCGTACGCTGTCACGGATAGGCAGTCGTAGAAAAGCCTTTTTCTTGTAGTGGATGGAAGTCCTTGTCTCTTGCTGGAACTGATGCGTTTGATTCATGAACTGCTGTGTCTAACTCATGAATGCTTTGAACATATGCTCCATAGTTGTTCCAGAATTGGCAGGTACTTCATAGCTCAAGTCGAGATGATCTCTCTGAAAGTAGTATGCATACAAGCCAATCATGTATGATGATAAAGCATATACTTTGTAAACAATCTTATTTATTTATTAATAAAAGTATTTATTTACTAAAGGCATTTGATTATCTACATGGTGCTATTTTAATAATATGTGATAAACCCATAGTTTTAAGCAACGCTTTTAGAATCATGATGAGATCATGCTAATGAGATCTAAATTCTTAGATAACTTAAAAACTAAAATGTTCCTAATCAATGGATTACTAAAAAGGAGATTAGTGAATCCGGATATATTGGTACATATGTTGCTTGCTCATTGGATGAGGATGGTTGATCTCATGATCATTTGTGTGGAGACACTAAAGCAACTATATAGGTGTTTATTGGAGAATAAGTTCACTGAACATGACTCACTAAGGAATACCTAATAGAGTTTTACTTGCCTGTCAATAGGAATTCCTGTAGTGATAGTAGTACAAGTGATCCTTAGACTTGAGATCATCATAATATCTTGTGTATAATAAATTAAACTTTGACTTATTCCTTAAGACCCTTAGGGTATATCAAATGGTATGCTTTGGTGTAATAAGTTATATATGGAGATAATAAATGAATAATAAAGAATCTACCACTTCTAGTAAAAGAAGAGATATGCCATATGTGATTCGATAAATAACCCTAGGAATTCTTAGCCAAGGTGAAATAAAATTAGCAAGGTGTTTCTAATTTACATTCATTCGGAGTTGTGCATTTGGGAATCAAAATATATATAATTAAATAAAATAAGACTTGACAGTAATTCCATGTCTTGTGTTTAATTGGGACATTGTATCATGGAAGGATTGAATTGTACGGTAACTATTTACTCAAAGATTCTTTTATGATTAATGTTGAAATCTATATTATTTGGAAAGTCGTTGATCGCTAAGGAGACTTATCCTTATTGTAGAATAAATATTATTTATTTAAATAAATTAATAGTTTAATTTATTTATTTAAATGAGATTAGAATTGTTCTAATTGATTTATTCACAATGGGTTTAATATGGAGAACCTAAAGGGTCACACCATAAAAGGAAGAAAAATTATTTAAGAAGTTAATGGCATAATCGTAATAATATGTTAAATGTATTTAATTTAATCTATGGTAATAGAGTAAATTAAATAGCTTAATATTTGGAAATATTAAATATAAATTAATAAAATGAGTTTTATTAATATTATTACAATTATTATTATTTTAATTTTTGAAGGAGTTTGAGAATTAATTTAATATAAGTACTCTCATTTATTCTAATAAGATTAGGAGGCAAATTAATTAAAAGAGTTAATTTAATTATCCCTAATAAGATTAGGGAGCCTAATTAATTAAAGGAGTTTAATTAATTAAATAAAACCCTATTTTAATTATATTAAAAGGGTTAACTGATATCTATATATATAAGAGGAGTCTTATGCCAGATATTAGTGTACGTAATTCCAATTGTTGGAAAATACGCTTTTCTACAGAGATAGAAAACTAGGGTTTAGCCAACCACCCTCCTTCTTGAATAATTCTTCTTCTTTGGTAAATCACCTGTAGAGGCCAAACGCTTGGGTGGCTAACGTTGATCAAAGGAAGGAATCAACTCGGAGATTCAAGGAGACCGCGGAGAAGTAGGAGTTGAACTCGTACCTGTGGAAGCTCGTAGCTACAAGGGTATGATTCTATAACTTCTTATTCTTCGTTTCAATTAATAATGTGTATAAAGGATGATCCGGGTAATTGGTTTGTGAAAATATTTAAAATCTGATTTTACCATGCTTCCGCTATTTTATGCAATTTGATTGGGTCTTTGATTTTGACAAAACCTAACACTCTCCATCCGAAATTGTGGTTTCTGCCCAAGGATCATATTGATGATGATGATGTCCTAAGAATGTTCCCATAGCATTGACTTGTTGCACCGTTTAATCCTCATGCAATATTGGATAAGCATCACTGGTATGTCCTGATATTGAGCAAATTCCACATTACTTTGCAACTTTCATATTCCCTGTAGTCATTTGTCGAACCAAAACAGTTAATTCAGAAATCTGTAGCTCAAAATTTTTAGTGCTTACCCCATTTACCCTTTGAGGTGTATAATCCATTCTAGTTCCATACTGTTGTGAGTTAGTTGCCATAATTACCATTAAGTTCTTTGCAACTTCTGAAGTTTTATCTATCAGTGCTCCTCCACTTGTTGCATCAATCATGCTTCTATCCATTGGTAACAACCCCTCATAGAAGTACTGTATCAAGTAATGATCATCAATTTTATGAGGTGGACAACTGGAACATAACTTCTTAATCCTTTCCCAATACTCATATAGAGTCTCTCCATTGAACTGCCTGATTCCACATATTTCCTTCCTTATGTTGGTAACTCTTGAAGCAGGAAAGTACTTCTTTAAGGACAGCCTTTGCATATTAGTCCATGATTGTATTAAACCTGAAGGAAGATAGTATAACCAATCTTTAGCCAAATTTGATAATGAGAATGGAAAAGTCTAAGCTTGATCTGGTCCTCTGTCACTCCTTGTGATTTCATCGTGGAACACACCACATGGAAATCGTTTAGATGCTTATATGGATTTTCACCTGTAAGACCATGAAAAGTAGGCAAAAGATGAATTAGTCCAGAGTTAAATTCAAAAGTAACATCTAAAGTAGGATATTCAATACACAAGTATGGTTGATTCCGATCAGGAGTAGTAAGTTCTTTCAAAGTTTTGTTGTTGTTGAGAGAAGCCATCTCTTCGTGAAATTTCTCTATCTTTGGATCGAGTTCTAAACTAAAAAAACATATAAAAATAAATAAACGTAAACAAAGAATAAACAAAAACAAATAAAACTCCCCGGTAACGACGCCAAAATTTGGGAGCTGTCGTTGACACTTCAAAATTAACCTCACTTTTACTTCACAAATTAACACAATAGTAAGCAATGATCGATCCCACAGATAATGAATTATTTTTTTATTTATCCAATTGTTTTCAAGAAAATGGGGATTTTTGAGTTTGATTAACTAAATTAAAGAGAACAAAGAAGAATGAGTAATATAGTTATTTAATGAGTAAAACATTTCAATTTTACATATTAGTATCACCTTTTCATAATTACGGAGCAATCAAGTTTAAAAATATTTACCCTTCAATGAGATTAATAACCCTAGATAACCGCAATCGCTAATTAACCATAATTCTCTTTATGTGTAAATCTAATGCGACAATCGCCAACATGAGATCCTAACTGTCATATAATCTAGAGCTATCAATCTAGATTTAATATAATAGAAGCATGAAGAATGAGAATTAGGTTATTCCAAGTAACAATTACACAATTAGGAATTATTTAACTTGACTTCTAATAATCTTAGCAATACTCAAAAGCTTGTCCATAATCATGTATCAGTAATTGCTAATTTTGATCAAATATAATATTGTTTGCTTAATACAAAATTTTAATCTAGTAGATGATATTTATCAGATTAATCTAACTGGCCAAATCAAATCAATCAGATAGAATATCATCCAATCGATTTACACAGATTATCATAATAAATCTCATGCAAGAAGTAATAAATTAAATAAAGTAAATTAGATCAAACCGTTAATTATGAATAAGGTTCAACATCCCTGAGAACTGAAATAAAGAATTTAGCTCGACATACCTTCAAGTCTAGGCAGAAAATTTCATTGCAATTGATAAGGTTACGACGTGTCTGAGTCAAAGGTTTGTGCAGAGGTTTAAAAAGGCATTGGTAGGGTGGTTTCTTGAGTAGTGGAGTTGAGTCGGTTTGTCTTGTGTTGTCGACTTCGAATGGTAATTGATGGACATACATTGGTGTGCTTTGTGATAGAATAAATATATTTCAAAAAGGATCCGAAGGGAGGATCGAGTTCAGAAGTAGCTGGGGGGAAACAACGGTTATCATCGATCTTAGATTTTATATCTACACGACTCAAAGATTGCAGAGGGAGTTAATGATTTTTCAATTCGGATATTCGATGACATTGGATAATGGGCAATTGATTATGGAGTAAGTATTCGGGTAGTTCTGGCAGATCTAAAGATTCGGCTTCGGAGATATTTTGATATTCTTCCTTTGTTGGATGGTCAAATGGAAAGGTTCTTAAATATATGTTGACTTCGGGTAATTCACTTCAAAGAGGCGTGTTCGGCTTGTAGTTCGGGAGTTGGGGATGTTTCTCTGGTTTGATGTTTGGGAAGTAGTTCGGAGGTGGTCGTTAAATTATGGGAAAGAATTCAAAATTTTGGTTTTGGATGTGGATTTGACAGATCTTCAGAGGCAATTTAGAGGCATCTCTCTTCTTGTTATTTTAGGGTTTGACAAATTCAAGAATGTTGGAGGTTCTTATGTTCAGCAGTGGATGTGATGTATTTGGCAGTAGATATGGTGGGTTCGACAGTTTTACCAACATGACAGTTGAAGGGTATATATGGTGGACATTTTGATTACTATCCTATTATAAATCCTTTATAAAAGGAGAACAGGGGCAATATTGAGATGTAATTATTTGGGTCTGGCCAAGATGTAACCCAATTTATATAATGGTTCGTATCTGGTGTTGGCTCATATACATTTATTTTGATAGCTTCCTCAATAGTGGGAGAGTCCTTATTAAAGTAAGATTATGTTTCCTTATTTGGAGGAGATAAGAAGATCTAATTTGGAAATGAATCGATCACTCATTAAATATAGTTATAAGGTGATTATAAAAAGGACTCATACTCCTAATTGAGTTCGGGTGGACATGACATCTATAAATACAACAATAAGCAGGGGTTTGAGGATCATACAATAGAGAAGAGTGAGAAAATATAGAGTGTGAGGAGAAGGAAGAGAGGAATAAATAATTTGTACTCTCCATATTATTTTTATAGTTGATTTCTTATCTCTCCACATGGTTTTTTTCAATTGGGTGTCCACGTAAAACTCTTGTGTCCATATTTTATATCTCTTACAATAATGTGTATATGTTTATCTGAGTATATTTTGTGAGTTTGACTTCACAACAACACAATCTACTATTCTAGTAACTATTAGCACTATTTTGGCCTGCTGTTTTGGTGATTTTATCAAGTGTACAAAATTTGGCGTTAACAAAGAATAAACCACAACGATAAAAGTTCCGATATTTAACCAATTTATTCAAGTGCCAGATAATTTGCAGGCTGCAACAAACACTAAGCAATAAGCAACTAGGGATGGCAACTAAGCTAGAATAGATCAGGGTCTAAAGAAGGAATCCGTCTTTTGTCCATCACCATCATAATTGAGGAAGTTGTTTCTGTAGACACTCAAAATTTTCTGTACTACTGTTACTGACATTGCAGGAGGACAGATTCGTCTTTTAAGAGAGAACCCTGAAAGACAATCCAAATCCATACCGGGGATACTCTTTGGAATTCAAAGATCAACCCCGGATCACACTCTGGGAGCCATAGCCCAACCTCGGATATAACCCCGAGACTGCGGATACAATCTGGAACACACACCGGAGAAGACCGATTAATCTCGAAAATAACCCCGAGATATCCAGTCTCAGTCCCAACCATGGGAATAGCCACCAACCTTGGTGATAACCCCAAGGAATGCAGTTTCGGAGATAACCCTGAAAATGCTTGTTTCAAATGCCATCAGCTTCAATCTCGACACTCACAACGAGATACACTGTACCAACTCGGCAATAATAACGGGAAGACATGCACACCTCAAAGATGACAATGAAGACCTTCAACAATTGCGCCGTCCAATCTCAGCAAAGTCTGAGCAACGTCTGCTTTATCGGCCCAATCCGGCAATAACACCGGTGAGGGGCAACATCGTCATCTCGTCCAACACGATGCCACGTCATGTCTCTATACAACGATGCCCCACAAGGCTAACCAATCCCGAGTGACTATTGTGCGGGGTAACGGATGAAAGTTGAAGCTTGAAGACCGGAGGGCATCGTCCCATCTTCAATGACTTCGTACAAACTCTAATCCAATGCCATCGTACAACTCTCGTCAACGGCGGTCCGAAATAGGTCCTGTATACCTCAAACGGATGCCCGAATTGCACTTCTAAAAAACCGAGTGGACATTACAGTGCCTGAGTGCACGTACTTCGAGACGACCCGACCCGACAAACCCGGGCTGACCCGATCCGCCTCTGGTACACCTGCGGCTCATATTGCCTATAAATAGAGGGCTTGGGGTGCTAATTTTTAAGAGAAAAAAGACGGGGAAACCCTGCACAATTTGCTTTGCACTCGTCATACAGTGTATTTTTCCACTTTTAAACACCTGTGAGCTCATATATAGCCACTTTTGTACCCACAAAAGCCAGTGTTTACCCACTCTAAAGATATAGAAACCTTTTTTATCGATCACCGTAAGCCTTCTCACACACTTTAGAGTCTTTCTCTTCATCTTTGCACACACCTTCTACCGTTTGAGAGTCGTGTTGCTTGCTTTTGCCTTTACATCGGTCCGTGGTTTCATTCAATCAATATATATATATATATATATATATATATATATATATATATATATATATATATATATATACTATATATATATTAACTAACATTATCGAGTTATGCCTCGATTGAGCCTGAACTTGATGCGGGCGTTTACTTTTGCTTTTATATATATATATATATATATATACTAACTATGTGTCGAACTTTGTTCGATGAGCCTGAGACTTGATGCGAGGCGTTTATTGCTTTAATATATATATATGTACATTTATATATATGAACTGTGTCTTGGGACTTTGTTCGATGAGCACGGATTTTATATCCAGAATGCGTTTACTTTAACTTTATATATATATATACTTATATATATGAACTGTGGTCGAACTCGCTCGATGAGCACAATTTTACATCCGCATTGCATTTCTTTATATTATATATATATATTTTTTTTCGTCCCTGCCTGAGAGTTTTCTTCGTGGCAGTTGATCGCTTTACAGCTTTATTTATGTTTTGTCCTGCCTAGAGTTTCCTCAGTGGCGGTTGATATCATTTAACAACTTTATTTACATTTCTGATCCCCCATGGAGGTGCTTCGTGGTTGGTGATCCTGTCTGTATATATATATATTTTTTCAGCTTTTATATATATACCTGCTTACTACTTTCATATAAACTGCAGTATTTTGTGAGCTTAGGAATCATGTGATCACAGATTCATCCCATTGGATCTAGATTCAGTTCCCGTGATGGACGTTTTTCAGCTGTAAGCAGCTTGTAAATTATTTTGCGTTGTTTGAATTTCCTCAGATGGTTTCCATACTCACGAGGAAGTCGGCATTATTTTTGTATATTATTTTCATACGGATGCCTCGCATCCGTCAAATAAAATCAATCCAGTCGATCACTTAATAAAAATAGGAGTGTAAAAGGCCTCAATTCCTATTGAGCATCAGGGTTTGAAAAACCTCTTTTATAAAACATCAACGCCATATCTTGCTAAAAAAGCTGAATTTTTACATAAATTCAAACCACAATATATATATAGTTGAACGAGGCCTTACACAACTTCCATATAACAGCACATTGACCCACACACACACAGACTCAGATAATAGTTTCTTGAAAAGAGGAGGTCACCGTGGTAACACGGATGTCGGGGGGTGCCTAACACCTTCCCCCCGCATAACCAAGTCCCCGGACCCTAAACGAATCTCGGTTTCGCCGACCCGTTTATCAGTGTCACATCACTGGGTCAATGTACAAACCTTTTATCGGTTGTGTTGGTACAACCATTTAAAAAACCAACTGGCGACTCTTAACAATTCCATCGTCGACATTATACATGTCGAACATTTTTCACTTGTTTTTTCAAACAAATCTCACCTAAAACGAGAACACCAAAGAACAAGTAATGTGGAAAGGACACCCAAAATCCCGGCGTCGGCAATGTGTCGACTGCTGCTGGGGACTCGATGAAGAGGACTTAAGCCACTACTACAATCTTTTTAAAACTGTTATCTGCTTGTGTGTGGATGTTGCATTTACATAGGATGAATGTGTATGAATGCATGTCTTTTTTGAACTTAGTGCTTCTCATTATATCTGCGTGTGATGTTAGTGCTTCGCACTATAAACTACTTATGATATTATTGCTTTGCACATGTCATCATTTCATACGGTGAGACGCGATGTATGTGAATGTATGTTGTGTGGTCCCTCCATCAGGAGGCTATCCCGTCGGTGTTTGATTACCTCGTGAGAAGACTAATTCTCCGAGGCTCAGGAAAGGCACCACCCAAATTCGCTCCAGTTGAAAGACCGGATTAACTTCCCTTCTAGTAGATTGCGATGATTTGGGAACCTTCATGCCAAAAAGCCGCAAGAGTAACCTAAGATAGGTCAGCCTCTGATAAACCTAAAGCGGAGGAAAGTCTCTTCATGCTCTCATTTCAATTACTTGTAAACACAATTACTTGTAATTTCATTTCATATATATCTCAATGTAATGAGAAATATGAAGCAATGTGTCCACATACATGTTACAAACAACTGACACCCGTTTTGCAGGATAAAATTCCTAAAATGAACATATCACATAACATGTTATTATATACATTCCTTAAAGACTAAACTATGCAAGTCTTTCGCAGGGAATCAATCGGACCTACTACCCGGTCAAAGTCCAAAAAGGCAACAGGCCTACAGTCAATCATGTCGTCATCCGACCAGACTTAACTTAATCCAGTTTCTCGCAAAGAATTCGACGGATTAAGCAAGCAAATTACAGATTTGGCTGTTCTATTAAAAGAATTACACCAGTCTACACAGGTCGAAAAAATACCCGTCATCTTTGAATCCTCCACACAGGGGGAGACCCGTCATTACCATACCAGGAACCACAGCTTGGATACGATCGACCAACAAAAATCATGATGCTACCCATCCCACTGGAGATCCAGACAATGGTGACATCAAAAAGAAAGTCCTCCAAATGGAAGAGACCCTTCGCACTATCAAAGGAATTGGAACACACGGGAGTGTTTCATATGCTGATCTGTGTATTTTTCCTGGTGTTCATTACCTAGAAAAATTTAAGACTCCTGACTTGGAGAAATATGACGGGTTAGGAGATCCTTACACACATTTAAAGGTGTTTATTGGAGAACTTGGATCTTATGCAGAGGACGAAAAACTCAGAATGCAATTATTCCAAAAAAGTCTAACTGGAGAATCCTGTTCGTGGTACATAAGATTAGACAACTCCAAAATCCACAGCTGGGAAGAGCTAGCACATGCCTTCCTCACTCAATACAGTTTTCAAACTCAGATGGCTCCTGATCGGTATCAAATTAGCAAGATCAAGAAACAGTCTAACGAGTCTTCCAGAGAGTATGCCCAAAGGTTGAGACGTCTGGCTGCCAAAGTTAGTCCTGCCATGACGGAATCAGAAATGGTCATGACTTTCATAGATATACAAGAAGCTCCCTTCTATGAGAGAGTTTTAGCCAGCATCGGCAAACCATTTTCTGAAATGGTCAAGCATGGGGAGATGGCTGAGATAGGATTGAAGTCTGGAAAGATTTAAGACCTAGCTGCACTCAAAGCTGTTGCAGACCACATCCAATCTGGAAATTATGGGAACAACCCCCGGATGGTCCATAAAAAGAGAGAGGAAGATGTTTCCCTAATACTACAGGGGCAAAAAGGCAATCAAAACATGTCTATTCAAAGGAGAAACTGCACTCCTTTTCCAGCACAGTCTGCAAACCCTCCAGTACCAAAAGGTGGAGAAGTCAAACGCCCTTGAGTTTTTACACCCTTAGGGGATACCCTTGAGAACATTCTCAATCCTCTGACAACACAGAAGAAAATTACGCATCTTCTTCCACCAGCCAGCCCTAATGGACGGGGTTTCAATGCTGCTAGGAAATGTGCTTATCATGCCGGGGCACCTGGACATGATACTCAGGATTGTTGGGCCTTGAAACACAAGATCCAGGACCTAATAGACAACGGGGAGATTGTAGTCACCAAACCCGATCAGCCTCATGTAAAAGACAACCCTCTTCCTCAACACAAAGAAGAAGAGATCAACATGATCAATTGGAGCAATGGACAAAATTCCAACCTCAGCTGTGAATCTTCCCAAACCCTTAAAGACAGTGATGACAAATGGGATTATGACAAGTTCCAATTCATAATGGAACGAAAGATCAAAGCTCTCGGCAAACAAATTGAGCAATTGGTGGAACTGGTGACTTATCAGCATCAAGTGACTCGGCAGTTAATCAGCCATGAGCATGCCAGTCTCCTACCTATTGTCATGGATATTCCCTCGTCACTTTCAGAAAATGAAATGCTGGAAGACAAAGTGACGAAGAGAGCAAATGCCAAAGCCCGTCGGGATTTTGCCAACAAACGGGAATTCACCTATTTGGGCCAACCCACGGAGGAAATCCTTCACATGTTAATCAATGAAAAAAGGATCAGCTCCCTTCTACCCCCAATCAACCCCCGTTCGAGATGGTACAACTCTAAGGGAGTGTGCCAATACCACTCCCAGTCTCGCGATCACAGCACAGAAGAATGCTGGGCACTCCGCCACCTTATTCAAAATCTAATCGACAGTGGTGTACTGCGCTTGGCAGATAACGACACTGTGTTACGTGCAAGTGAGAATGCAGGCCCTTCTAAGTGGAAAAGTGTGGTAGCAGTTATATCCACTTAAGCTGAAGGGATTAATACTTTACTCACAACACCGATAATTCAGCTCAAAGGAGGAAACAATTCTTTGAAAGTGGCCGCTCCCGAGCCAATCAACTTGCCATGCAGAGCAAAATATCCTATTGTTAGCTTGCGCAAGGTTCCGTGGAATTATGGAGAAGGTGAAGGATCCACCTCACATACAACTGCTGCAGTGTCGAAGGAAAATGCACTGTATCTTCCCCAATGGGTGATGAAGTCTACCACCAAATCAAAGGGGAAAATACCCATGGAGAAAGTTGAAAAATTCCTCCGCGCTGTGGGTCATAATGAAGCTACGGTGGTTTTAAGCTTGAAAGAAGCTCCACAACAAATATCAATTTTGGACTTGGTCCTAACCTCTGAGAATCACCGGAAGGTCTTGCTAAAGGTTCTAGAAGAAGCCTATCTCCCGGCATCAGTGGATACAGAAAAGTTTCAACATATGGTTGATCACATTTTCAACAACAATGTGATATTCTTCATTGATGATGACATACCATCCGAAGGGACCGGCCATTGCAAACCGTTACACATTGCGGTCTTATCCTCCGAATACATGGTAGCAGGAGTCTTAATAGATGGAGGTTCCTCTCTGAATATCTGCCCATATATTACCTTGGTGAAGATGAACATCAATCTCAACCGAATTCGGAGTAGCCATACTATCATTAAAGCTTTTGATGGAGCCCGGCAAAATTCAATCGGAGTAATTGAGCTGCTAATCGAAATTGGTCCTCACACATTCTGCGTATCTTTCCATGTGCTCAAGATAGATTCGGGATACAACCTGCTCTTGGGACGACCATGGATTCATATGGCTGGGGCAGTCCCCTCCACTTTTTACCAACAATTGAAATACATCATCAATAATAGCTTTGGTCACGCCAACGCCGAACCGAGATTCCTCAAAGAGGGACATCTGGTTCATCAATGCCAATCTGGATGTAGAACCGATCCGGTTTTCATGCTTTGGAAATAAGCAACACCCAATACCACTCTATTGGAGCACCATTGTCCGAACCTAAGATCTCTGCCGAGGTGATGTCAGCCACTCAAGAAATGATGTCGTTGGGTAAAGATTTCCAGGGTATCAAGTACCCCATTCGATTAACTAAGCAAGCTGGAACAGCTAGACTAGGCTATTCTTCCAGCTCTAGTCATAGGAATCCTCATAAGCATCAGCAGATTCCTTCAGCTTCAACCATGTGGCATTTGGCCGCCTTCAAACTCTGAGTCCGCACAACCTCGATAAAGGTGCCAGCTAATGTAATGGCTATGTTATTTCCCAAGCCAGTACCGGTGAAGGAGAAAGAAATCGTTGTTCCAAATCCCGCAGTGGAAGAAGAGGAATGAAGAATCAAACAAGATGTCATACAGATGATGTCCGGTATACACATCATCGTTCATGACGAACATACCAACAAATACACCCCAGACGATGATTGTCCAGACGTAATGGCCATCATTCGAGATAGGGATGATGATGACAATCCCTCCATCACTACGGTCCACCCGGACTTTACCCTTGCCAATTGGGACAACATTCCTTGCTTTGGTCGACGAGGGTAAAGCGGGCAGAAACTCTTTCTGCCCTGTAGATATAATAATTGCTTACTTTTCTGTACTGTATTAGCAGTTTATTTTGCCAGTACATGCTAACACTGTGTATGATCAACGCATTTCATATATACTAAGTGAAAGCATATTTTGTTTTAGGACTCTGAATTTAGATGTTCCTGTACTTGCGGATACGATTCCTCTCCTACACAAGGATTGTACCTTTGATGTAGAGATGAATATAGCCTTGATGGATCCACTTGATTAAACCACTTCTTTCATTCTCGAAACCTTAGAAAGCCCTAAGTTAATCCAGATTGGTCCAGACCTTACCCCAAACTAATGGAATGATATGGTTACGCTATTAACCCAATTCCAGGATGTGTTTACATGGTCTCATGAAGACATGGTGGGTTTTTCCACTGACATTGTCCTTCATCGCCTTCCTATTAAAGAGGGATTTAAGTCATTAGCGTAAACTCAGAGATTGAAACCTGAGTGGAGTTTAAAGGTGAAAGAAGAAATTGTGAAACAATTTCAAGCTGGCATCATCATGGTGTCTACATATCCTGAGTGGATATCCAACATTGTGCCCGTGCCTAAACCTAGAGGGAAGGTGCGAGTTTGAATGGATTACCAGGACTTGAATGAAGCTTGCTTAAAAGATAGCTTTCCCGTGCCATTTATCCACATTCTCATTGACAATACTGCGCAATACGACATGTACTCCTTTGTTGATTGCTTTGCGGGGTATCATCAGATCATGGTTGTCGAGGAAGATCGTGAGAAAACTGCTTTCATCACTCCTTGGGGAACTTTTTGCTATAGACGGTTGTCATTCGGCCTCATCAATGCCGGAGCTACCTATCAACGAGCTATGATGTCTCTTTTCCACGACTTAATGCATAAAGAGATTGAGATCTACGTGGATGACATCATTGTCAAGTTCCGGAAAGAGGATGACCATATAGACCATCTTAAAAAGTTGTTCAACAGGTTGCGTAAGTACAACTTGAAGTTGAATCCAGCTAAGTGCGCCTTTGGCGTTAAATCAGGCAAGTTGCTAGGATTTCTAGTCAGCCACAAAGGGATAGAGCTGGATCCTGCCAAAATCCAAGCCATCACTGAAATTCCCATTCCTCAGACAGAGAAGGAAATATGGGGATTTTTGGGAAGAATCAACTTCATCAGCAGGTTTATCTCTCAACTCACAGCAACCTGTGAACCAATTTTCAAGCTATTAAGGAAGAACTCCTCCATGAAATGGAATGACGAGTGTCAGAAGTTCTTCCTTACAATCAAGAAACAACTAGTCAAAGCTCTTGTCTTGGTGCCACCTAGGGATGATGTTCCCCTGTTCATGTACCGTCCGTAAGTGACAATGCCATGGGATGCATGCTGGGACAGAAAGACGATAGAGGCCAAGAACGAGCTATCTATTACCTCAGTAAAAGGTTCAGCAGCAGTGAGCACAAGTACACGCTGATCGAAAAGACGTGTTGTGCTTTAGCATGGGCTTCCATGAGGTTACAACATTACCTCCATGGTCACATAACCCATCTCATATCCCGCGTGGATCCTCTCAATTACGTGTTCAACAAACACAGGTTAAATTGTCGGCTGTCCAGATGGCAGTTGATCCTACAACAATTTGACATCGTATATGTGACTCAAAAGTCCATCAAAGGTCAGGGAATCACGGATCAACTAGCCGTCGCCCCTTTAGGGGATTTCAAACCCTTGGAAACATATTTCCCTGATGAAGGAGTAATGACAGTACAACAACACCATCAGTACGATACGCGCCAATCATGGAGGATGTATTTTTATGGAGCTGTTAATATGGAAGGTTCTGGAGCGTGAGCAGTTCTAGTATCTGATACGGGGGAGCAGTATCCGTCGTCGTTAAATTACGGTTTATCGGCACCAACAATACTACCGAGTATGAAGGCGATCTCATGGGGCTAAAACTTGCCGCTCGATGGGCATCGACGGTTAATCGTCCCTGGAGATTCGAGTTGATAATCGGAAAATCCACCGAATCTATCAAACCAAGGAATTACATTTTCTTCGCTTACCATCGACGAGTTTTGAAGATGGCTTTGAGTTCAAGAAATCTCCTTTCTACACATTCCTCGTAAGAGGAATGACTTTATGACGATTAGCAACTTTGGCCTCCTTGATTCACATATCGAGACGGAACACTCACTCGAAAGCGTCACAATTTCCCTGCACAAGGCCCCGGCCTATGGAAATTACGTTGGAGAAGTATCGGATGAGCTACCTCCCGTACAACCGCCTTGGTATCAGCATATCAAGGAATATTTACGAGATGGATCTACACCCGTTGAGGCGAGCCTGACTGAGAAAAGGCGGATCCATCGTTTTGCTATGAATATCTACCTTAGTGGAGATGCGCTCTACAAAAGAGATGCAGGACTAGGTCTCCTCAGATGTCTAGACAAAGATCAAGCCCAAAGGCTTATGGATGAAATCCATGGCGGAGTCTGTGGGCCCCACATGAGTGGCTCTCTCCTTGTCAAGAAAGTTCTCAGGATGGGACATTATTGGATATCCCTCAAAGCTGATTGCAACGACCACGTCAAAAGATGCTATCAGTGCCAAATTAATGGGAATGCTATACACGCCCCTCCACGAGAACTCCACAATATGAGTTCGCCTTGGCCCTTCTCAATGTGGGGAATGGACGTTATCGGGCCCATTGAGCCTAAAGCCAGTAATGGTCGTCGGTTTATCTTTACGATGATCGACTACTTTACCAAGTGGGTAGAAGCAGCCTCCTTCCCCAGGGTCACTAAAGAAGTAATCATTGCTTTCATCAAAAATAATGTCGTCTGTCGATATGGACAACCAGAGGTGATTGTGTCAGACAATGCCAAAAACTTCAACAACAAAATGCACTACTAGAAAATCAGCCTATAGCGACGGTCGCCGACCGTCGCTATAGGCCAAAAGACCGTCGCTAAAAGTTTTAGCGACGGTCGTCGACCGTCGCCATAGAACCCGTCGGTAAAGCCTATAGCGACGGTCACCGACCCCAGCTATAGGTCATGGCAAAATCATGTATTTGATCTTTACTAATGGTCGTTGAGAGTTATAGCTACGGTCATGACCGTAGCTATAGATGTCTATAACGACGCTCGGTGACCATCGCTATAGAGATGTGTTTTATAGAACACTATAGCTACGGTCGATGACCGTTGCTATAGCCTTTTCATATTTAAAAAAAAATTAATAATGCACATTTATTTAACAAACACAAATACAATATAAAAAATATTATATACATCATTTAAAATCATTCACATTACAACATTATAATATAATAGTTGAATAATTAATAACTTTTACATAATCATTCACATTACAAAATTAATAACTTTTACAATTTGAACTCGAATATGGTGAACGATGTTCCATTTTTGGAAGTAGCTTTACTGTCTCAGCAAGAAAATCTATCATGTAAACAGGACAAAATAGTAAAAGAGCAACTGAAACCTGAAATAAGAAGAATAACATATTAGAAAAGGTTAGATATCTCATAAGAAATGCGAGGTTATAGTTTCAAAGATGCCTCAAATATGTACTTTTCGGAAGAAAACGTGCTTACAAACAACATCTCGCTTAATCATCACGCCTTTTATTGTTATCAAACAATAAAAGACATGTGATGCGTAAAAGAGACCTCACATCCAACTAATCATCGCGCCTTTTTTTATTGTTATCAAACAACATCTGCCTACAAAAGGAAAATACTATTAATTCATAATAACTTCTAGCCATAATTTAACAGTCACATGGCTGGAAATCTTACCATATAAGCAACTAAAATACAGATTGTCTAGAAATAGCTATGTAACGCAATATGTTAGATAACAGAAATAGAAAGGGAGGTCACATGTAATATGTATTACTTTCTATATTGTCTAGAAACAGCTATGTAACGTAATATGTTAGATCCTCGCAAGAGACCAAGCAATTTTGTTCTCAAATTCTGATCCAAGCAAGTGTCCAAGCACTTATTCAGGACACAAAAATGAAGACATAAAATAGACAAATATTCATTGATATGAATCTAACGCACGGTTCAAACAACAATAATATATAAACTGTTGTTCAAACTATGTTTGGGCAACATATTTTGAATTGAACAACGATTGCATCTGTTAACAATATTCATTTTGCAAGTGTCCAAGATAAGATGAAAGTTTCAAAATCAGACATTATGTCAAAGGAATACCCTTAGCTTCAAATAGAAAAAGCCTTACCATCTTGGTCCAACTTATTCTCGAATTACTCCAGGTTATCTCAATATCTAAACTAAAACTCCGCCAAAGATGACATTTTGAATGCACTTACGAAAGGAGAGCCTCGTAACCAAATTTCGCACTTAAGTAAGACAATAGTTTTCAGGTTAAGTTATAAATGTAAATATAAAGCATTGCAACATGCACTTACAAATTATAGCACCAATACCCCCACAATTCCGACACACAGGCTTTTCGTTTCCCTCCAAAGCAACTGCCTTAGGTTCAGACATAGAAATACCAGAAGTTTTAATTAAAGCTAAAAGTGACCTAAACAGTTTAAACACAACCTTCTTGATGTCAATACTTGAGATCCCTGTTGAGA
Organism: Panax quinquefolius; assembly: GCA_020205615.1. Classification (NCBI taxonomy): domain Eukaryota; kingdom Viridiplantae; phylum Streptophyta; class Magnoliopsida; order Apiales; family Araliaceae; genus Panax; species Panax quinquefolius. The sequence continues at coordinate 73,693,753 of CM035165.1, forward strand.
TGATTTACAATTTTGTAAATTAGAAGTAGAAAACTGAGAAAATCCAAACTTAGGAATACATTAATAAACTAAATAAACTAAATAATTAGGGATCTTTTAGCTAAATAAACTAAATAAACTATTAGCATAATTCATTAATAATTAGTAGGATAATTCATTAATAATTAGGAATACATTTCTAATTTCTTAAGGCACGTGAACAAAAACCTAAACTTCATGAGCTGCAATTTCTGAAGGCACGTGAACAAAAACCTTCTGGCTTTTCTGAGTAGAATTCTGTGACCATGAACAAGAATAAGCAAGTCTAAGATCCACGTATAAAAAACTTAAATGTTCAAAGGTGAGCACAAACTTTCTGATCTATTAACCTCTTGTTAATATTGAAAGAGTAACTAGATAGTACAATAGTGCTCAATAGTAACTGGATAAATATATTTTACAAGAAAAATGAGATAATACAATAGTGAAGCACCCAAAAACCAGTAGGAAACACTATAAGCGGAAAGAGCAACTATAAGTTACATGTCTTTGTGGTCGGAAGATTTTTCAAATTGTGAATCCACTTCAGAGAGAGCTGACTTGAACATCTCGATGTCCAACTCTTTTTCTGCCTGCAAACTCTTCAACAAATGAACAAAATTATTCAACTGAATAATTTTTTGTTTAAGATTATTCATTGATTAAAGAGGAAACGAAGTTTAAACCTAAAAAGGATGCAGGAATATATAAGACATCAAAGCCCCAAATTCCAATATATAGGACACAGACAAATAAAACAAGTAGATGATGAGATATACAACTATTAATTTTTTGATGAGATTTCCCAATGTAGGTTTCAACACCAGATTTCACATCAGAACCCAGTGATCGTATGACATATTCTAGTTAAAAATTAAATTCTATGTACAGGGGCCAATAACAACATAAAACTAAAAGTACTATGAAGAATTCACATGATTCAGAACTGTTAGGAATTTTCTCTACAAGTCAAATGTTTAAACAGAGTATGGAGGTAAAAGTACAAGTTTAATAGCAGAGCCAGAGACAATACAAGATCAACAATTTATTTTTTTTCTGTGAAAGTTCCAATATCAATATCAAACAATAATCTCGCCACACATCACCAATATAAACAGTTGGGCACTTAGGCTTTCTGATATTTGTGGTGTTGATTTGGGGAAAGCTAAAAAATACCCAGTTATACATGCAACCACAATCTAAATATGAAGTTTGATTAACATTCTCTTTCAAAAGATGAATACAGATAACATATTGACAAAACTTATGAGGAAGAAAAACCAACCATTACTAAGACAAATCAATCAATTTATAATCGTAGTAGAATCAATCTTTGTATAAGAATCGATGCGAATCACAAATTTGAATCGCATGTAGTGAGCGATAGATCGATACTCCACTGATACAGAAATACGGGTAAAAAAAAGCCTAAATAAAAATATTATTACCTGTTTACCCCCACCGCGCTCGATTCCTATAGCCAACAATAGCGAATTCAAAGCGGGTTTCAAACCCTTTTTAGATCATTAAAAATACCTTCAAATTAGTCCTAGAAACTTTAGTCAACTTCTTTGATTAGCCCCAAAAGTGAGTTACGTGTGCGACCTATAGCTTCCATCATAATCTTCGACTCTCTATCAGTGTCAATCATCATCGGCGATTCTATAGCTTCAGTCGGAGTTGTTACGTGTTTCGTTTTGAATCCATGTCCAACTAAAGTCATACAGGATCACCACCGTCGCATATCCTAAACCCTTGTTCGCTCCAGTCACGATCGCCAACGTCTCCTTGGACCACCATCTGCACCAAAACCCTAAGTACTACTCGCACTGTTCATCCAGAATTTAGAGAGAGTGAAGATACTGAAATGATTTGGGGGAAAATGGGAGGTTTTTATCTTTAAAAACCTCTATACCGATGGTTTCGTGCCGACCGTCGCTATAGATACCCTATAGCGACGGTTCCGTGCCGACTGTCGCTATAGCTCGTCGCTATATGTCGAATTTCTAGTAGTGATGATGGAAGAATTATACAGTAAATTCCACATCAAACATCTTAACTCTGTCATCTATCGTCCGAAGATGAACGGTGCTGTTGAAGCGGCTAACAAAAATATCAAGAAGATTATGCAAAAGATGTCCGCCAACCACAAAGATTGGCCTGACCTATTGCCTCTTACTCTGTTAGCCTACAGAACCTCCATGCGCACTTCAACTAGGGCAACCCCCTACGCTTTAACCTATGGGATGGAGGTAGTGCTCCCTATAGAAGTTGAGATGGAATCTCTCAGAGTATTGATCGACGCTCAGCTGGATGAAGACCAATGGGTACAGGACAGGTATCACCAATTGTCTATAATAGACGAAAGGCGAACCACGGCTATCTTCCATGGTCAGTTATATCAGCAATGGATCGCCAGATCCTACAACAAAAAAGTCCAGCTACGGAAGTTTAAACAACATGACTTAGTTTTGAAGAAGATTCTTGACAACCAAGATCAGGCTAGAGGAAAATTTGCTCCTAACTGGGAAGGCCCGTTTATTGTCAAGGAAGTATTGACAGGGGGCGCTCTTAGATTGCAAGAAATGTACGGCGATGAATTTCCACAACTCATCAACTCGGACGCCGTGAAACGATATTATGTCTGAAGTAACCAGCAAACACCCTGGTGCATCATCATCAGGTCACCAGTCATTCCGGTTCTTTAACCCTTTACCACATACAACTTATCTACACTTTGCCCCTCAGGGAAACGTACTCTTCAAGCCAGCAGCCTGGCTTTCTCCTTTGCACTCATACAATTCAGGTCATCCCACCGCGGATTGAACCTCTTCTGTTTGTAGTTTGGCTACCCATTCCTGGGATCAAACTTTTCACCTGCAGTTTATCCTCAACCTAGGATTAAACTTTCTTTTCACCACACTCTGACCTGCACATGAGATTACGCTTTTCTTCTTGCCCTGAGGGACGAACTACGTCGACCTGATCTCCTTTTCAATAGGAGTTCGTAGGCAACCATTTCATATGGCCCGGTCGCAATAAATCAAAAACAACAAAAACATTTCTACCCTTTTCTCCTCACAAAAACAACCAAAAACATTCCTACATCATGTCAGCCATATACAGCATTGAACCACTTACACCAGGTTCGAACTACGCAGACGACCTTATCTCCTCTTCAATAGGAGTACGTAGGCAGCCATTCATGGTTCTGTCTCGCCCCCTACCAAAACACAAACCATTGTCAACGGGTATTGGGATTCTCTTTCAATCCACTACATTTCATTCGACCTTCGCACCAAAGGATGGAATTACCCCGAACTCCTCCAAAATAGGAGATTCTACGACCATCTAAGTCAAGCATCATACCTCGAAGAGCAACACCAAACCATAAGAGGTGGAATTAACTAGGCTTCTCCTAAATAGAAGTACTGGCGACCATCTGTGGTGCGGTCAATCTCAGAGAGGAAAGCCACATTCCTCTTCATTCTCCATTCAAAAACAAATCCCAAGACACCAAAGATGGTAGGGATACATAGATCGATGATCCATTCTGAACTATCCAGATACAACTAAATGTCCATCCACCTAGGAGGAATTCAGAATACATCAAGACCACAAGCCCTGAAGCAGCAGGCAAAATATCAAGCAAATAGCAAGGCATATCTAAAAGGGAAGTGATCCAAAAATATATTTCCCTGTTATATATAATGCTATTTGATATATATACAATGTAAAGTGTACATGACAAAATGGCCAAGCTAGTCTGTGCAGGTAAATACAAGCTCATCTACGGATCAGGGTACATGCGAGCTAGCAAGACCAACATGGCATCCCTCTCAGATGAAGGAGGTAAAGCTGTAGTCTCCTGGATGAGAATATCCACATGACCCAACAGATCAGAGTTATCCGCATGATGACCATATGCTCATCAATATAAGCGCTCATCTCTCGCGATCATACCAAAGGGTAAGGGACCTCACATGCGATTATCTGTGATGACCACATCCCGGAAGATATGACGATATCCCGCTCAACTACCATCAAGGCGATATGGCTGACTGGGCCTCATCACGCTCGTGACGGCGGCATCTTTACGAGCCAATGCCTCGCCTCTCTCTAATAGGGTGGCGTCCCTCACATCAAGAGCAATCGACATCATAGATCAAATCGATCTCTCAAAGGTCATCGATGAAGACTCGCTCTAAAATCATCGTGCTTAGTCTTTGAATCACAAAAGTACTGGTACTAGGAGAATCCAGAAGAAATGCTGGCAACCCAGCAGCGGTATCCTCCTCGATGTAGGTATCAATGTCCTCCATAGGCTCTACATCGTATAACTCGCTCTCTGGTACTGCAAATACTGCTGCAGCTGATAAAACCTCTGTCTCCATCCATGCAGAGTACTCTGCGGAATAACCGGGATGACTGGAAGGAAAAGCAGCTAGCTCACGCTGATCCCAGCAAGCGTATACACGAGATCAGTCCTCGGTTGAGAGGTATCGAGAAGCTGAACGCTGACCTGTCGCCCCCTCGAAAGAATGAAAATCCTGGAACTAGTCGAACTGCGACATCACGACCAATGGGTGATAAGTAGTCACGCCCCTCAAGCTAGCCAAAGGTAGGAAATCCATGCCCGGAGTATGAGTAATGAAGCTGTATGGTGAACAAAGCCCCGAGCATATCAATATGCTAAATGGATCCCTGATATCTGCCAAAAATGTGGACCAAGATTGAGCATCTGTACACTCCAATGGCTGAAAGGAATATGACATAGCCACATCATGGGAAAAGAAATACCCCTGCCGTCTAAGGGTACCAACCGGTCATACGTGTGACATAAACCACACATACAGCATGAATGAACTCCCAGTAAACACGCCTGACGGGTAACTACTACAGTAGGATGCTGATCGCAGGGTCTCTGCCACAATTATAGGTACAATGGTACGACCCTCCTTGAGAGCTCTCACAGCCATGATAACCCCTATATCTATCTCATCCATATACCACGGCATATACACGTATGACAGTACACATAGCATCAGTACAACAACTCTGGCCAAACGCCAATGATCCTCCGACACGGTGGAATCCCCGGAATATCGTGAGTAGCTATCCTCCGCGCTAAATCTGTCATATAGAAAATGCTGAGAGATCACGTGGCTAGATGTCAGCTCATCCTGCACTACTCTTTGCCTCAATCCTGTGAGAGTCATAAATCGTCTACTCATGTCTCCCAAAGCCATGTGCACGCAGGGTCTGTCTAAGGGTAGCATCGTCAAATGTGCATACTCCTCCAGAGTAGGAGTCAACTCATGGGTGCCAAAATGGAATACCTGCCTATCTGGTAGTCAATGCTCTATCATCCCGTCCACGAATCCTGCAGGAACCTGAAATACCAAAAGGGTCATGGTATCTCGGCAAAGAACAGATCTCTACATCACCACATCGGTGGCGACATGCTATCGTATTCACGATCGATCGATACCCAATGCCACCACCGACGGTGGGGTATGATCTATACTGACTAATCGTCGAAGAAGACATCATGCGCAGTCGTGTCATAAGACCATCCAGGGGTCAATGCCGAATATCTCTAGACATATATACATATGCGTAACATGATATATGCATAACAGATAATGGATGGAAATATGATATAGGGAATGAAAAATGGTGCATACATTCCTAAATATATCATCATCTAATACATCAGCTCTATACAGCTACAAATACATGAAAAATGGGGCACAGATGCCCTACTACTAACAAAGGCCTATCAAAAGATATAGCGAGAATGGGGAACAACCACCCAATATCTAACAGAGGCCTATCAAAAGATATAACGAGAATACACATCAGAAGAAGACCAGGGTCTCGATGTCCACATCCTCAATCCTGTCCACCTAATGTAACTCCTCCTGAGTCACTGGATCTTTATCAACAGGGATGCCAGCCCTATAAAAAGGAGGATTAGCACCGGCAAAACCAAATGGGTCGTCTAAGGCCCAAAGACTGAGCCGGAAGGAACAAATGACTCACTTCTGCTTGGATCTCTGCCCAAATGCCGAATAAATACATGTGCCTGGTCCAACTGCCGGGTCAAACTATCAATCTGGGTCAGATGAGTTGGAGCTCGGACACAAGCCACCCAATCCGTCATCATCAAAGATCCTGGAACCATGTCCCCTATAAACTGTGTGGCATGGGACTGGGCCCCAATAGTGCGAGGGAGCCACCAACGCTGGAATATCTCCTGAGTACATGGACCCTCGGATAAATCAAAACCGTCAACTCCCAACAATGGAATATCAGTGACGGGTGTTTGTGATACAGGCCAATGACGCCTGAGACAAGATCGGTATACGAATCTCCCTTATGGTGCTCCTAATAGCACGCTCTCCTAAATAGAGCTCCCAGCCTCCATCTGTGAAGAGAGGAAATCTCCGGGTGGAAATCAAATACTCTACTCCAGTAGGGTGTCCATTCTCAAAACCGATGGTCAAATGATCCCTTGAGTATGGAAGCCATGTGATGGCGTCAGCCGTCAACAACTCCAGCTGCATACGGCAGTGAGCGAAGTCTTCAGATATAAGGACCTCTGGCAAAATAGAATGGTGCCATCATCGTCCTCGTGGATAGGTATCTAAGCCTAACACACTCATGGGACGCAAACATGGAAGCCTCTCATAAGCCCAAAATTGCCAACACAATGGCAAAACATCTGCTATCAGTAAATACTCTTAACCTGTGAATGGAAAAGACAAGAGAAATACTCACCAACAGAAAACGGGTAAAATCCTAGCCAAGCCTCTCACCAAACCCTATGAAGCGCAGACGCATGCCCCAGAGGAAATAGGCAAAGGTGTAAGAGCCCCAGTCATACTCTCCTATACGGTCCACATCGCATGTGGCGCTGACCAAAGCGAAAGATACCGTGGAAAAGTTATCTACTATTAAGCAGCCTCGAATGATCATCAGGAACAATCGCCGCAGAACACGATCCCTGATCCTGACATCATCAGGCATGGGCTCACTCAATAGCCCACTCATAACATCTACGCTCAAAGGACCTGAACAGACAGTCCTACCTTTGAGCGCCTCCACCGAAACTCCTAATAAGGATCTGACGGCACTGGGGGTAATGTTCGCCATGCAAGGCACTGGCTCCCCTCCAAACTACATACCTGTGATAAATCGCCAATCCATAGGCATCATCATCACTTCACAATCCAGTAGGTGGAGTGACTGAGTCTGATGAAACTATCGCTCAGACAATGCCCTGAGGTAACCCCAGGGACAACGATCGGGAAGGATGGAGAAAAATGCCCCAAATCCCCACTCATGCACTACTGCTCTATAATCAGGATGAAGCGCTTGGTACATGGAGTGGATGCTAAAACAGTTCCCTAGAGGCTGTGTAAAACCTAGAACCTGCATGAAATGCAGATCAACATCAGAACCCTTTAATCTGCATAAACAGGAAAGAAGGAAGATAAAGTATAACATCATACCTCGTTAGCATGCAAGTACATCGATGGGTGTCTACCCAAATCACCCAACAACTCTGGGTTCACCACCTGGATGCTTGGAAACTCCCTGCGAGGAATATGTGCAGCAGGAGCGGGATCTTCAATATCCACCTCCTCATCCTCGACGTCTAGAACATCTACTTGGACAGGACGTATCACAGCCTCCACCAACCGAAGAGGCTGTCTGACAGAACAGGGATGAGGCACTTCAGAAGCCCTCCGCCGTATGCCAGAAGCGGTCCTGTAAGAACTGCTCGGCTGATCCGGATCCATCAATGTCTGGACAATAAGTCTCCAAATAACCTCAGAAAGGGTGTGGTATTTCCTTACCTGAGATTTTAAAATGTATTTATAACTATATGCATGCATGCATTTTCTTTAATATATAATAGAGTTAAAATGCATGACTACCCAATGCCTACATTTGGAAAAATTTCGCCATAGTCCCCTTTGAAAATAGGACTATCCACATGCACACATGCATGTCTAGGTGGCCATTCAGTAGCACACCTGTCCCAAAGTCATATACCTAATATATGCATTAAAAATCAAAATCATCATGCATAAGGCCAACCTCAATGCTAGGAGTATTTTTCCTTTCTACCTTTTGCTCATTGGACCTCAAATAGGACAAAAATAGCAGAAAAAGGTGTCAATTTGACTATCTCAAAAGTCAAATTTTTTTACATCATTATGTTCATCATGGTTTAATACTAACATTTACTATGTTGAATATTTTTTATCAAATCATTTGTGCATACATAATCACTACTATGTGTTTAGATGCATTTCGTGCAATATCTCACAATCTAACGGACAGAAACTGGAAAAAAAATGCATGCATACGTTACCAGGATAGTGTAGAACACTTGTACGGTGACAGAATTTGCAGAAAACAGCCCGAACTCAGCAGATCTGAAGAAGGCTCGCAATTTTTTCTAAACGAAGTGAGTTAGAAATGAACTTACGAAGGCAGACTGTAGGATTTATCATCCACGCCTCTGGCTCCTCTCTATGTGGGTCCCACCCTCCCATTCGGTCGATCCGAGTTGAAAGAAACGAAGTTCTTATGGGCTAGAAAGGTCAAATCGGGAATAAAAATGCCACGCTATTGAGCAAAACAGCATACAATCTTGGTCTTCTCAGATGAGACTTTGAACATGTGCATCACACATTGGTAGTTACCCGAACACGAGGTATACCCTGCCAATGATCCCATTTGTCACAAATCACATCCGGCAATACCTCGTACAGGTCTGATGCCGCCAACTCTGGGTCATTACCCTACGTGAATCCCCGACGGGGGTTACAACGTGAATCCCCGATGGGGGTTACAACGTAGATCCCCGACGGGGGTTACAATGTAGATTCCCTTTGGGGGTTACAACGTGAGTCCCCGACGGGGGTTAAAACGTGAATCCCCGGCGGGGTTACAACATGAGTCCCCGATGGGGGTTACAACGTAGATCCTCGGTGGGGGTTACAACACGTTCATCCATTGACAATTCTATCAACGAAGGTCAAGCAGCCTTGACATTATTTCAGTCGATGGCAGGTAAACCCATCGAAGCGTTGAGAACCGTTCGGTAGTTGCGTACGTACTCATGCGTCCCCAGTAGATCCCCGACGGGGGTTACAACGTATATCTCCGACGGGAGTAGCAACGCATGCTCAGCCGTTGACTCACATATCAAAGAAGGTCAAGCAACCTTGACGTCATTTTAGCCGATAGCGTTTAAACCTATCAGAGCTATAGAGCTATTTGAGGTTCTCATACCCAGCTGCTCATATCCCCCAGCGGATCCCCGGCGGGGGTTACAACGCAATGCTTCGTTGATCTACACGTCAACAAAGGTCAAGCAACCTTGACGATCTCCTCACAGAGTTTCAGCCGTTGATTCACACGTCAGCGAAGGTGAAGCAACCTCGACAAAGATATCCCACAGATGTTTTAGCCGCTGATTCACATCGTCAACGAAGGTCGCATCCCCGACGGCATTTGTCATTGGGCGATAAATCCAACAAAATTGTGACATATTCTGGCGATACTAACCAGGAGAGGTCAACATTATCAAAGAGGATAGATGATGGAATATGTTATACACATCCTCAAACAGATCAAGCTTTATCCCCACAGATCTCTTACACATAAGAGGTACCCCTTCAGGATCAAGTCGTTATCAAGAACACAGGAATTTGGTGATAACTCCAACATCAACATCCTAACAGATTCGGCTTGCACATCAGATCTGGTCAGTATTGCCAATCCCCAGTTGAAGCAACAGGGAGCCAGCAATCATCCCCAGCATGTTGGGCCACAACCCCGTACACATGCATTATACATTTGCATCATGTTGTTATCCATAGTACCATGTTTATCTTGTTGCGTTTCAAGTGTCTAGGATTTTTTATCCTACCCATGCATCGCCATGCCTGATTGTGATAAAGAGGGGCATCTGTAGACACTCAAAATTTTCGTACTCATCATTCTCGACATTGCGGGAGGAGGATGATTAGTCTTTTTAAGAGAGAACCCTGAAAGACAATCCAAATCCATACCGGATACTACCGGGAGTTCAACATCAACCCCAGATCACACTCTGGGAGCAACAGTTCCAACCTCAGATATAACCCCGAGACCTACAGATACAATACCGGAACACACACCGAAGAAGACCGATTAATCTCGAAAATAACCCCGAGATATCCAGTCTCAGTCCCAACCATGGGAATAGCCACCAACCTTGGTGATAACCCCAAGGAATGCAGTTTCGGAGATAACCCTGGAAATGCTTGTTTCAAATGCCATCAGCTTCAATCTCGACACTCACAACGAGATACACTGTACCAACCCGGCAATAATAACGGGAAGACATGCACACCTCAAAGATGACAATGAGGACCTTCAACAATTGCAGCAGTCCAATCTAAGCGAAGTCTGAGCAACATCTGCTTTATCGGCCCAATCCGGCGATAACACCGATGAGGGGCAACATCGTCATCTCCTCCAACACGATGCCACGTCACGTCTCTACGTAATGATGTCCCACAAGGCTAACTAATCCCGAGTGACTATTGTGCGGGGTAACGGATGAAAGTTGAAGCTTGAAGATCGGAGGGCATCGTCCCATCTTCAATGACTTCGTACAAACTCTAATCACATGCCATCGTACAACTCTCGACAACGGCGGTCCGGAATAGGTCCTGTATACCTCAAACGGATGCCCGGATTTCACTTCTGAAAAACTGAGTGGACATTACAGTGCTTGAGTGCACTTACTTCGAGAAGACCCGACCCGATAAACCCGACCGACCCGACCTGCCTCTGGTACACCTGCGGCTCAGCCGCAGGTACACCTACGGCTCATATTGCCTATAAATAGAGGGCTTGGGTGCTGATTTTTCAGAGAAAAAAGACGGGGAAACCCTGCACAATTTGCTCTGCACTCGCCATATAGTGTATTTTCTCACTTTTAAACACCTGTGAGCACATATATAGCCTCTTTTGTACCCACAAAAGCCAGTGTTTACCCACTCTAAAGATATAGAAGCCTTTTTTATCAGTCAGCTGTAAGCCTTCTCACACACTTTAGAGTCTTTCTCTTCATCTTTTCACACACCCTTCTACAATTTGAGAGTCGTGTTGCTTGCTTTTGCCCGGACTTCGATCCGTGGTTTCATTCTAGTTTATATATATATATATATATATATATATATATATATATATATATATATATATATATTGACTAACATTATCGAAGTTATGCCTCGATTGAGCCTGAACTTGATCCGGAGCGCTTACTTTGCTTTTATTATATATATATATGAACTATGTGTCGAACTTTGTTCGATGAGCCTGAACTTGATGCAGAGCGTTTATTGCTTTAATATATATATATATATATATATATATATATGTACATTTATATATATGAACTGTGTGTGGGACTCATCGATGAGCACAATTTTATATCCTAGTGCGTTTACTTTTCGCTTTTATATATATATATACTTATATATATGAATCATTGTCGAACTCGTTCGATGAGCTCAGATTTTACATCCGGTGCATTTATCGCTTATATATATATATATATATATATATATATATATATATATATATATATTCCCGTCTCGCCTGGAGTTTTCTTAAAGTGGCGCTTGATCGCTTTTATGACTTTATTTATGTTTTGTCCTGCTGGAGTTTCCTCCGTATGGTTGATAACTTTTAATGAGCTTTTATTTACATTTCGATCCCCATAGAAGGTGCTTCGTGGTTGGTGATCCCGTCAGTATATATATATATATTTATAGCTTTTATATATATACCCTCTTACTGCTTTCATATAAACTGCAGTATTTTGTGAGCCTAGGAATCATGTGATCACAGATTCATCCCATTGGATCTAGATTCGGTTCACGTGATGGACGTTTTTCAGCTGTAAGCAACTTGTAAATTATTCTGCGATGTCTGTATTTCCTCAGATGGTTTCCATACCCACGAGGAAGTCGGCATTATTTTTGTATATTATTTTCATACGGATGCCTCACATCCGTCAAATAAAATCAATCCAGCCGATCACTTAATAAAAATGGGAGTGTAAAAGGTCTCAATTCCTATTGAGCATCAGGGTTTGAAAAATCTCTTTTATAAAACATCACTGCCATATCTTGCTAAAAAACTGATTTTTTACATAAATTCAAACTCTGTGTATATAGGTTCGAACTAGGCCTCACACAACTTCCATATAACAGCACATTGACCCACACACACACACACTCAGATAATAGTTTCTTGAAAAGAGGTAGTCACCGTGGTAACACGGATGTCGGGGGGGTGCCTAACACCTTCCCCCCGCATAACCAAGTCCCCGAACCCTAAACGAACCTCGGTTTCGCCGACCCATATATCAGTGTCACATCACTGGGTCAATGTGCAAACCTTTTATCGGTTGTGTTGGTACAACCATTTAGAAAACCAACTGGCGACTCTTAACAGTCCCATTGTCGACATTATACATGTCGGACCTTTTTCACTTATTTTTTCAAACAAATCTCACCTAAAACGAGAACACCAAAGAACAAGTAACGGAAAGGGACACCCAAAAATCCCGACGTCGACAGTTTCTTCCTATGTTGTTAAAAGAAAGAACAATAACATTTCAATAAACAAAGTGTGTGAGAAACTTTTTACTATTGCTCAAGGATGATCGACAAAATGATAAAAAGAAACTTAAATGAGACAAGGTTTAAACCTTACCAAACCCCAAAACAGGAAGACCCTCGTAGTTAATATGAAACTTCTATTAACCCTATGTGCTATTAATTTTACATCCTACTTTCACTATGGTCTTTTAATACATTCATTTTCCCCAATTTGAGTCATACTTGGATTATAAATATATTGCTTCTAGCATGTCATATCTCTCATGTTATATACTTTCTATGTCCAAATTTAGTTATCCTAATTTGAAAATGAACGTGTATTAAGAAAAAAAAAATTACCAAATTATTTATGTTATCTAGTGTACTATCATCTTTTTTTGTTTTAATTAATTTCCCAATTTTTCTTGAAATAATAAAATAGAGGGAGATAGAGAGAGGAGAAAAAAGAAGTATAGTTGTTGATAAGTGGGTTTTATACATAAGAATCGGCTTCTAATTCGAGCTTAAACGGTGTTAATTCTTTGTTTTTATGTTTCGTTTTTACTTGTTTAGTGTTGTTTTGTGTTTAGGTGTGGTGGAGTAGTAATTGGACTTAAAGGGTGAAAATATGGAAAAATTTGGCAAGTTCAGGAGCTAAAATGGACAAATAGCAGAATGCATGCCAGCCGGGGCTTGTGGTGCAAGAGAATTAATAGAAGACAAAGCCACCGGGTGGGCTAATTATTATAAAAAACCCAGGCCGTAGCGGGTGTGGGAAGATAGTGTCTGCGCTTGGTTTGAATCATTGCAACAACAACCTGAAGATTAGTGATGGGCTCGGATTGGAACTCATTTAGGTGAGACATTAGAGTCAGAATACATGTCTTAGTCATATAATTAACAACAAACAACAAGATTACAGGATATACAAGCAATTAACATCATTGAAGACAGATTTTTTGTGCAAGAGCATTGGAGGAAGACTTTGAAGGATGTTTCACAATAATTGCAGATTGAGGCTAGAGAGAAGGGTGGTTCTGGATTTATTCTTCTTCTTTAGTTTAATATTTATAATTGGGATGATGTTTACTTTATTTAATTTAGTTTTTATTTCATTGACGATGAACTAAATTCTTTATTAGGCTTATAATGGATCTTTGGGTTGAACGATGATTATGTAACTTTGATTTTTAGTTTAATAAGCTATCTTTCAGTTTATCTATAATGATTTGTGCCTGAATTTATAAATTGCTTGATCACCAATTTTATGTGGACTTGTATGGATTCGAGAGAGGAAATACGAGTCTAAACTTAGTAAATATTGCATGTGTTCTTGAATTCTGTGAATGAATGGAATCTTGATAAATGTTAGGGTAGAGATATGCCTAGCATCACATGTAATCAGATAGAAAACTTGAACTTAAACCTTCTTTAATTGTAATTCACATAGAGATATAGTGTGTTAGTTAATTAAGGTGTTTAACTTAATTCTATCTAATTTGTGGATATGAGTTAATATGGTATTAGTGCATCGAGAGGTGGCTAGTTCTGCTTGAGTGTTCTTGATTAATAAATTGGGATACTGAATTCAACTGGAATAAGGTGTAATAATCAGAGTGATGCTTAGAGTGAAGTTGTAAGCCTAATTCTCAAATATTTGTTTGAAATTTCAGTTTTTAGGGTTTGTCAATTGTTTTGTATTCTTAGTATTTTTACTATTTTTAGTTATAATTCTTAAATTGGATAGTTTAATAAAATTTAGATTAATAGGAAATTGGTAATTGTGAGGGTTAATTTCTTGCTAATCTCTATGGGAACGATACTTGACATATCACTTTGTTACTTGTTAAAATAAAGAAAAATTATAGTTCTTCGTTCTTACCATTTGATTCTTAGTGTTCTTAGTCGATGATTGGTTTGATCCAGTATTTCCACGTCTTTCTGCGTATAATACCCGAGCTCTCACTTCCTCTCATAAATTTTCTAGAGTTTTCTCTCTGAAAATGGTGAATTGGTGAAAAAAGGAAAATAAACGAGCTTGGTATTTATAGGAAAACCAAAGTGAGGGCAATTTAGTCTTTTTCCTATTTTTCATGGCTAATTACGCTTATACCCTTAGAATATTCTTAGAATATGTCGTCCTTAACTTTTAAGAATGGAATATGCTTTGGCATATGCTTTATTAATCTTATCACTTGGAATATTGTTGGTCGATTTTGCAACCGATAAACACGCACAAGTAAACGCGGTCAACAAGTAATATAATGATAAGAGAGTTGTCGAATCCACGATGAATTATCTCTAATGATTAACCAAGTACTAACTTTATATCGCCTCAGTCTTATTTAAATAGTTGATTAAAACGATAAATTATGATTACAATTAATCAAAATAACAGAAAAACAAAACATAGATAGATAGATAGATAAAGAGCTAAGAACACAATATCCACACACAAGCATTTTGTCAAACACTTGGCGTGCATCACTTTGTTCACATCTCTTAACTCTCTTTATGATCATGGCGGCCACTATGAATTAACAATACATAAATTATGCATAACATAATCACATGCCCTTATATTTTTGGTCTAAATCCATAATTCATTTTCCAATTTCAAATAGATTACCAAACTAATTACCAATTCCTTAGTAATTAAACATTAAGCACGAAATATAAAGAACCAATTCGTATG
Organism: Panax quinquefolius; assembly: GCA_020205615.1. Classification (NCBI taxonomy): domain Eukaryota; kingdom Viridiplantae; phylum Streptophyta; class Magnoliopsida; order Apiales; family Araliaceae; genus Panax; species Panax quinquefolius. The sequence continues at coordinate 73,709,146 of CM035165.1, forward strand.
ACACCAATCAAAAGGAAAGCAAATTAGAAGTTTAATTCATAAAAAATAAATCAAACTATTCCAAATATTAGGTAATCACTCATGGATAATACCAGTATCAAAGAAAAGTTAGAAACTTAATTCAATTCCTTACCTCCATTGGTGTTACAAGTGTTTGTGCACTAGATCCCCAAGCATGAGTTCTAGCCTCTAGAGGAAGAAGAAAGAAAAGGAATGACTTCCCCTTGGTTTCTAGATGAAGCCCACCATTGAAGCACTTCCAATCTTGTTGAACAATCATGGCACAAGGCCTTGGCCTTCCTTCTCCAAGCTCTTCCACCTCCTCTCTCTTTTCTCCCTCTAGGTTGCAAGTTAGAATGAATGATTATTTCATTGGGTCATTAGGTTGAGCATTTAACAGCTAAAATCCGTCAAAAATCCATGCCTGGCGCTGCAGCGCTGCAAAATGGGTTGAGCTACTGCTAAGTGGCGCTGCAGTGCCAGATTGTGCCTTGGTAGGGGCGCTGCAGCGCCTGTTCATTTTCTGCTTCGACGTCTGTTGGTAAAATGGCAATTACTTCTTCATAAAAACTTCGATTGAGGCAATTCAAGATGATCCGTAAAGAGGAGAGGGAGATCTACAACTTTCATTCTTTGAGTTCTTTGAAATAATGGCTGGAACAATGCTTAAATTGGACATGAAGTGACTGCTATGTAAATGACAGTTGGTAGTTTCCAGATTTGACACCCATTGGAAAAATGGACATAACGTCTTCATACAAACTTTGATTGAGGCGATTTAAGATTATCCGAAAAGAGGAGATGTTGATCTACAACTTTCATTCTTGGAGTTTGGACAGATAATGGCCGGTTCATAGCAAAAATAGGACTTCACGGGACTGTTATGTCAATGGCAAATCGAAAATATGAATTTGGCGATTCCAACCATCGACCCAAATGACATTCCATCCAATTCCTACAAAATAAAGTAAAAGCACATAAAACTAATACAAAAATACATAAAAGCGATATAAAACTACATTACACAATAATACAATGAAAACACATAAAAACAAAATAAACTAGCTTAGGATTTATAAATTATCAAACTCAAAAGTACCTAATTTATGTATATAAGACACACTCATCAAATATACCCTACATTATTCCTAGCATATTCCTTCTAACACCTTTTACCCTTATACTACTATTATTTTCCAATTTAATTGAATTTTATTGATAAAAAATCTCATATTACTAAAATTTTAATTCCTAGACTTCCATTAAATTATGGGAGAGGTTTTACCAAACTTCTCCAACAAGTTTCGCCTTTCTATGGCATAACTTTTGTATTCGGCTCGTTTTATCCTTCGTTAACCTTATAAAATCCGTTACACAGGCAAAAAATTATGTTTTTTGTTTTCAAATTTTATTTGAAATTTCGCCTTTTCTCATTATACTGACTTTGGCTTATTCTTCGAAAAATTGGAAAACAAAACGTTTTTACATTTTTGGATGAAAAGTGATTTTTCGGCTTTTTCTAAAAAATTTTTATTTTCTCATACGATCCTAAAACTCGTAAATTTCATCACAAAATTTTGATCCACCACAAAAATTCCACTTTTAACTCATCAAATAGAGCAATATTCATAAAATCTTATTTTATTCAATAATATTTCAAAATACTTAATTTTAAACTAAGGATTCCGTCACATTCTTCCCTTTTTATAAGGATTCCGTCTCCGGAATCACCACTTAAAATTACATCAAAACGTAGAGGTCTTTTCCTTACAACCTTTATCAAAAATATTATCTCACTCCTACATATATTTTGCGAGTTTTGATTACCACTTCTCTTTCCTTTACTTATACTTCCCCCCTTCGTCTCTTTTTTTATTTAATAGTTCAACGTACTAACTCACTTAGGTTTTATATTACCTATTTTATTTCTTTCCTCAACAAATTCTTATAGGTTGCATTTCATAACCTTTATTAAACTCGATTATATTTCGAGTAATATCCATTCTTTAAATCATCAACTCCCTTTTATAAGGATCATCGTATATCACAATTACCATAAGTTAGTCATAATGTTTAACTATACTCCTAATCATTCGGGATATCACACTCACCCCCTCTTATAAGAATTTCTTTCTCGAAATTACAACATATTAATCCATGTTCATTCTATTCACCAAAACTAGATTTTTAATTTAACCTTTTTTCTAATCACATCTCATAACAACCTCCTGTTGAAGGGAATAATTAGGAAATAGAAAGATTCCTTTAAAACTTTTCATACCATGTTGATGGGACCTAAAGACCATGAACTCTTAACTAGGTTTAACGGTATTCCTACCGCAACCATATCTTAAAACATTTTTTACCTGGTATGTATACAATCATGAAGAAGGTAAACTACCTCTTTCAGTACGTTAGGTGATCAGGATATCGTATAACAACTATGCGTTAATAGGTCCCCCTTTTTTCGGGGTTGTTTACCTCAGACTTAGCACAAGATTCCGCACCAAAATAATTTGGTTTGGCATTAATTCTTAAAGAAGGCTCGATTTTCATGAACATGATTTAACAGTTGTCTAGTTGAATCAAATAGCTTAGACTTATACCAACAATTTGGACATCAATCAAAATATTTGTCTAGTCAATTCAATTGGCATCTACTAATCTTTAAACAGTTTAATAGACCACAAATCATTTTATAATGTCATGATATCGTACTGCCTTGACATTACATTGACAATTTCATCATTTTATGATTTTATCATACTACATCATACAATAGTGGGCTGACGATCCTATGATCACATCCAACACTAGGTTAGATTGCATTGATAAGTCCATCATTTATCATCTCTGCACCAAATGTATTAATGATATATAAAATAAATTTTGATATTTTCATATCATTTTTGTCTAGCCGAAACAATTAGCATAGCCATATAAATAATAGTTCTTTTAAAACTCATTGGTTCAAAAATCTGATCCAATATTTTTTCAAAAAATGTACATATTAGCACAATGTCAATCTAGCATAGCTAGAAGATTTGGAATATCTATTTTTCTTCATCCACTTTAGCTTCCTCCATTTTCCCCACTATGTAACAATTCTATCTTTCTCTAACACCATCAATGCTCAATATATTGAAAATAATTAGTTCTCAGTCTATAACCTTCTTATACACCAATATAGTTCATCAAACTTACCACACCTTATGTGTTCAGGAAATTTTCACAATACTATGAGTTTAGGAACTTGTCCTAGCAATATGTAATCCAAGAACCAATCAAGGATTATCCATACAATTAGGGGCTCAAAACATACCATATGATTATGAGTCATAAACTTACCATAAGCATGAGTTTCAAGAGCTCATACTTAATCTTAATATCTTCTATCTATCAAATATACCTCTGAGGAAAGAATTACCTCTTCATCATTGGTATATCGATATCACTACACCAATATTTCAACAATTTTCAATGTGGGAAACCAAGTGATTGTTAAACCAAGCACAAAACCCTCGCCCATACCAAGGTTTGTACAACTTAGTCACTACATGAGCCCTCGATTAAAATTCCAACTAAATTCTAACTTCCTCTTGCTCAACAAGAAAACTCTTAATCCATATCTTATCATTAACAACACTTTCTGAGTTTATCTTGTACTATTTCATAGTACCTTTCCTATACAGCATTCTGCTATAAATTTTCAATCATTCGATTGATGATCTTATCATTTTACGACTTAATCAGATCACGTCATGAACTTTTCCTAAATTTTTAGGTCAGGTGTTCCCTGATCCTTTAACTTTTCACTTTTACTATAGCTCTTCTAGATTCTTCTTCGAATCCTTTTATGCTTATTTTAATCCCTTCATTATAAATTTCTAACTTACTTCTTATTGTTCAAACTCTATCAGAGTTTATAATATTACTATCTTCCATACTTTCTCTCAGATTATAGCCTAAGGTTTATAACCTATCAACTCTGATACAAACTTGTAACGCCCCCAAATCCGGGTCTACCTTAAAACCCGAGTTTGGTGCATCACAAGTGATAATCATTCCATACATACATCCATATATTATTATGATCTAATTAAAACTCCAAAATATAACAATATAATTCCTTAAATCCCAAATTTTATTACCTTAAAATTATTATACATACAAATAATGATAATTACATTATTCTTTAATTACAAGTGTGACTTTCATCCGCCACAACAGATACATAAAAGTTTAACTAATTACACTTCAAGTCGATGACTTGATCTTTTCCTTCAATCGTCACTGGTTTCTTCAATTCTTCTAGCTTTGCTAAAAATATTTTTTATTTTAAAAGCCCAGTAAATTATAGTAGTTGAAGAACAACAATATCAAGAATCGAATATTCTTTCTTTAGAAAACATCAATAACTGCACAATTGTTATGAAGCAGCTCGAATAAACAGGAATAATTCAGATTCCTATTATTTTAGCATCACTAACATCTATCTTTTCATAACCATTAACACTAACGCTTCTTATAACACTTCTAAGACTCAACTCAATCATACAATAATATATATGTGAAAAGAATCACCTTTTTGACATATATATATATATATATATATATATATATATATACACACACAACAACAACAACAACAACAACAACAACAACACAACAAAGTTTTGTAATAGTTATCAACATAGTAAACAGAGTGGCTCCCCACCGAAAACTAATGAATTAGTATCCCGTCTCATCAACACTGTCTTAACAGTGAGTTAGATCGTTCCTGATTTATCTTAAACCTTTGCCCATACAATGGATTTTTTTAACTCAGTTACTACAAGCTAACTATTAAAATACAACGCACATAAACCTTAAACTTAATTTTTCGCCTTAACATTTGCATAGCTGAAATATCTAGCCTAGACTCTTTCTTACGCAGTTCATGCTTTAACAGAACTATAACAACTTGAACAATTCATCTTACAAGTACATAGCACAATATATTGATAAATATTTTGCACAAATATAAAACATTTGCATACAAATAATAACTTGCTCAGTTACAACATTTGAGCAAGTTAAAGAAACTTGCACATAGTAATATCATGTGCAGGTTAGGTTAGGAAACTTGCCTTAAGCGTTGCTTACAATTTCACGCTATTTCATTCTTTGAATTCCCTATATATCATATAAGGACAACACATCAATTAGACACAAAAAAACGTTGATTATCAGCTTACGTTAACTTTATTCATTTCTTTTTATATCAATTTTATTAGACTTACAACACTTTCCTTAACGTCATTCATAATTGAGACTTAAATCTCAAAGTCACCTTTTATGTCTTTAATATCTTCATTTCATTTCATATGGATCACATTTTATAGATTAACTTATATACGTGACCAACTCCAATAGTATTCCTTTGCATCGTTGTGTTCAAGAACGTCTCGACTATCATACTCACCCTTCTTGTCGATTAAATCTATCTTTGTCCAACCTTCTTAATGTTCTTTGATATTACAATCAAAAAATTATGCTACACCACATCTTTAATACTTGGTATCGTCCCTCAAAACATACGTAACGCTCGTGAAACAATTCCCTGAAAATTTCTCCTCTTACGCGTACTTTAAACATTTACATTTTTTAACGAATTTCATGTTACGATGTTTATCTTTATAATCTTTCATTCACCATTAGGAAAGATTTGATCACTTTTTATCGTGATACTCAAGTTCAATACTTATGTTCCTAATCATTCTTTACATTTCCTTTTTTTCCTTATTCGTAAACAAACTTCTTTGTGCCTCTGCAGGCAGGCTTGTTGGTGCGTTCGAATTGGTTTTGCAAATCCCGTTGCTGCAATATGAGGAGGCTATCTTAGAGTTACTGTTGTGACGCTTGAAATGTACTTTGGGATGTCGACCTACACAGGGTTTTGTTGCCCAAGTCATTTTTCTGCACAAATGATCCTGGAGACAACTTCGCGAACCCGTAACTTCGTTATCCCACCTCAGAACGAGTCCGTTCTTAAGGCATTTTCTTACCCTCATGACATACTTCAAATTCCCTCAGATAGAATAGTTTTCTGGATTTTCTAACAACCCTTAATATTTGCTAAAAAATCCCTCGCCGCTCGAATTTTCATTTTTACGTTCTTAACGTTTTAAATTTTCAATTCTTTGTAATTTACTCATCCAACGTCAGAATGAGTTCGTCCTCGAGCTTATGGCTTTGTTTTAGTTAAGTCTATATTTCCCCCATGAAATCTTCATTATTCCAAGTCATTAATTATCATTAACAATTCATTCGAAAATCGTATTAAACTATGATTTAAACGTTTAGCGTCTTTTACTTAATTTTTCGTCATAACTTCGTTATATCTTGTTTTTAATCTATTCCACTTGGAATACTTCACCAATTCATATACGTCTATTTCCTTCTTCTCTGACATTAAAACCAACTTACGAACGATGGTTTTAAATTTATCCATCAACAACATACAAAAGATTGTTTTAAATTCGTCCATCAACAACAATTACTAACTTTTAAACTATGAATTATATTTCAATTAGCTCGTTTATTCAATAATTACTACGTTCTTCGTTCATTCTTCATTCGTTCTTCATTTTAACTTGTTATTTGATACGATTCCACTTCTCATGCATTTATTAGTGTTTTAAACCCACTGATTCTTCCTTATTTCTCCGAAACACTATATAATTCATCGTGAACCATCCATCCACCAACAATCACTTCGATTAATAAACTATAAAGCTTAAAATAAAGAAAAACTAGAGTTCTTCGTTCTTACTATTTGATTCTTAGTGTTCTTAGCCGACGGTTGGTTTGATCCAGCGTTTCCACGTCATAAATTTTCTAGAGTTTTCTCTCTTAAAATGATGAATTGGTGAAGAAAGGAAAAGAAATGATCTAGGTATTTATATGAAAACCTAAGTGAGGGATATTTAGTCTTTTTCCTAATTTTTTATGGCTAATTACGCTTATGTCCTTGGCATATTCTTAGAATATGCCATCCTAAACTTTTAAGAATGGAATATGCTTTGGCATTTACTTTATTAATCTAATCACAAGGAATATGCTTGGAATATGCCCTAGCATATTCTCAGCATATTCCTTCTAATACCTTTTACCTTTATACTGGTATTATTCTTCTGATTTAAAAAAATTCTCATATTACTAAAATTTTAATTCCTAGACTTTCATTAAATTATGGGAGAGGTTTTACCAAACTTCTCCAACAAGTTTCGTCTTTCTACCGCATAAATTTTATATTCTGCTTGTTTTATCCTTCGTTAAACTCATAAAATTCGTTACGCAAGTGAAAACCTGCGTTTTTTATTTTCAAATTTTATTTGACATTCCGACTTTCCTCATTATAATAATGATTTTAATTTTTTTAGATGAATAGTGATTTTTTGGCTTTTTTTCGAAAAATAAATTATTTTCTCATACGATCCTAAAACTCGTGAATTCCATCACAGAATTTTGTCCTGTCACAAAAAATCCACTTTTAACTCATCAAATAGATAAATATTCATAAAATCTTATTTTATTCAAGTATATTCCAAAATACTTAATTTTAAGCTAAGAAAAATATTTCCAGGTCGTCACAGTTACACTCAATGAATCACTAAAATTTCTTCAAGTCACAAAGACTTCGATACAATAGATCACTAAGATCTCTTCAAGTCACTAAGACTTGGTTAATATGGTCACTAAGACCTAAACAATCACTAAGAGAAAGTGTGATTTGGGGTGTTGCTAAGTAGCTTAAAGTTCGGTAATAAAAGACTTAGCAGTAGAACAAGTTATCCTAGAACGTATAGTAGAGCTCTTGTTAGTTTAGCATCATTTCAACTTTTCTTAATCTTGATTGTTACTGTTGGATTGAATCAGCTTGCCTTTTATAGACATTCCTTTAAGATTTTTCCATTAGAAAGTTGTCGTTGCTCATTTAATGTTTTGATTGTTGACTTGTAGAGAGGATATGTCAGCTTGCTTCCGCATGTGATATATCACATCAGAACTACTATAGTGACATTTAGGTGGGTGTTGTCACTTTACCAAACTAGCTATTAGACATAATTTGGTATGATCTTCTCTTTAATCTTAAGAAATTTAGCGAACTTCCTTAGGATCTTCACTCTACGAATCTTGACATTGTCAGTGCATTATCAAAAATGTTGTATTCTACTATTTTTCTAAACGTAGAGTTTCATAATGGTCGTAGAGTATATCTGGCTAGGTGAACTCTACGAAACTTCAGTGTACTCTGCAATACTTCTCTAAGTCTTTGTCTCTTCAAACGATCTTCAATCTTGCTATAATCATTTGGTTATTGTTTTCACTTATAGAATCTTGAGTAATGACTTCATAATTTTACAGACTTAGAACACCAAAAGTTGTCCCTCTACGATATGTAAGTTCTATGATTCTCAGTAAACATTGCAATTTTCGACAGACTCTACAATCTTCATTAGACTTTGTGATATTCACTATACTTTACTATCTTTGAGTAGAGTGCTCTAAGATCTTTGGCAGACTATGTGAACTCGACCAGTATACTCTAGATCTCTAGTAAACTTTATGATCGTCTAATTACTTAAAGTCTATACATTAGATTTACTCGACAAAATAGATCAACCTAACAAGTTTGATCTTCTTAACTAAGTCATTTTGTATCATTTTTATTATAAGGACTTTACAAACGTTACTTGTTACAAATATACGTTATATCATCATCAAATCAAATATATGCATTGTACTAACAAGTTTAAATTTAGTAGTATGAAAGAAAATGATATCACTTACAAGTATGAAAGAAAATGATATCCCTTATGAGTATTAAAGAAAATGATACCCTTTACTTGTATGAAAGAAAATAACATCTCTTTGAAAAAAAATGTTATTTCTTACGAGTATGAAAGAAAATAATATTTCTTACTGTAACGGGACGAACTTAATTAAATCATGATTCCGGGGACAGAATCATTATAAGAGGGAAAAGATGTGACGAACGAGATTTTTGTAATTTATTTTAAATATTTATTAAATTAAATAAATATTTTTGTGACTTAATTATGGAGTTAAATAAACATTCGATGTCATTGTTGTAGATTAATTTAATTAAATGTGTTACATTAATTAAATTAATGTTGAATAATATTATAGTTCAAAGTGTGAATTTAATGGGGATAATTAAATTAAATGAGCTATTAAATAACTACGATGTTGTTCTAATTAATTAGAGATTTATTGATTTGTTATAATTAATAAATGAGAATTTTAATTATGTAAAAACTTGATTTAATGAGTAATACTGGCTTTAATTTAATTGAATTTAAATATTAAAATTTGATTAATTAAAGTGTGACGAATAAACTATATAATAAATGAGTTAATTAAAATAAACTAAAAATGAGTTTTTAAGCAAACCAAACATGGCCTTAAGAACATGGGAGCAGTTAAGGCTATGAAGAACTTAACTGCTACCCATGTTGCGCTAGTAAATTTTATACGTATAATTATATTAGCTTATTTCAGTGTTTTTGAAAACACAAGTCAGAGAAATACAGAGAGAAAGAGAGAGAGAGAGAGAGTTTGAGAGAATTTGAGATTTAAGAAGAAGATTAGGGAATCAAATGAGGGTTTTCTATCATCTAAAGAAGAAAGCAAGGGTAAATTCTTAATCTCAAACTTTAAATTTATGTTTTTAAGTTTTCTCCATGAACTTATATTTGAAGTTCTCTGTTAATTAAGTCTAATGATTAAAGGGTTGAAAAGTAGTTGGAATCATTAATATTCATGTACAATCTACTATATGATGTTTATAAACTATTTTAGAGTAATTAATCCATGAAATTATGTTTAAAATAGAGTTTTGAAGTTTACAGAGAAATATGTATGAATATTGCTTAAATGTATTAAATTTGATGCTTAATTTGTATATTAATTGGTAAATTGATGATGGATTATGTTTATACATTAAGAAACGAAAAGAACGAAATTTGTATAGTTTGCTTTGATTGAAAAACGAGTTCATAGTAATTGAATTTGTAAATGATGTATAAAAATGGAGTTTTTACAAAAATAGTGAATTTATGGGTTTTAATTTGGTTGTTTAAGTTGTCTAAGTTGTTAAAATAATGCTAGAAAGTTTGGGTAATGATCATATATGAACTATAGTATATGGGTATGCTTAAATTGATGCATGAACAAAGAAATTGGAAGTTTATGGCCATGTTCTGTGATTTTTGCGAACTTCAGATTTTGGAATTAGTGTGTCGCGCTACAGCGCCATATTTAAGCTTAAAATCCAAGCTGCAGAGTCACCGAATTTATGCCAGCCAGACTTAAGCCTAAAGTCCGAGGCTGCAGATGTCGAGTCAAGCTTGGCCTTGATCTTAGTTTAAATGGTGGAGCTGCAACGCCAATTTTAGTTCAAATGGTGGAGCTGCAACGCCACTTAGCAAAACTGCCAGAAAAATTCTATTTGATTGTTCAAGTCCAAAAAATGTGATTTAAGCCTAATCTAATGAAAATGGAAGTGTATTAATCATATATTGAGATATTAAAACATATTGTTAACGTGTCAATGACGATTTTTCGTGATGAATTTAATGTGTATTTAAACTCATTATTAGTTAAGTCTAATGATGTGTTTAAGAACTAATGTTTGTGATTTGATTAATATAATCAAACTTAAAGTTAAGTTAAGTTAAAAAGAGAATTTACTCATGATGCTAGATATGTTATAATTAATTGGTATTATGAATGTAATGGTATGTAGGATTAATTGAGGAACAAGAATAGTAATTGTTTAAACTACACACGAGGCAAGTTTCCTTACCCTATCTCAATTACAATTACGCAAGTTTCTTAACTCTACTTTATATTGAGCAAGTTCATAAACCTTACTTTTACATTGTATAAGTTTCCAAGTTCATAAGTCCTATTATTATATTGAGCAAAGTCTTACTCTTGTTTATTCAAGTTCATGATTTCAATGAGATGTTCTAATTCTTCTAAAGTAATACTTCAGTTATACAATGTTTATTCAACTGTATACATTTGAGATTCACTATTTGATTTGAGTATCAATTATATTATTGAACCTTGAATGACTAGTGAACCCTTATTGATTCGACTAGTCCATAGTTAATGAGTGTTTTAAATTCTAGAACTTCTATTGAGGCTTATCCAAACCAAACTTCCTTTGGTGAAGACTTTGATGTCAAATTGAGATGAACAACCCTTTATAGGGGATTATATTATGCGATAGCGTTGAGATGTTGTGCACATATGTAAGACTCCAACTTTTTATAAATGAAATTGCATTTCCTTTATTTATTATTTTGAAATAGTCTGGTTGATTTGATTAATGTGGTTAGTTATGGGTAAAATGCGCAAATATTTTAAATAAGTAAGTGGTTATAAAATATTAATTGTTGTCGGGGAATATTTGTTTGGTCGGGGAATATTCTTCCTGTCGAGGAATATTAAATGCGATAAGCGGCTGACCTTTTGTGGGCCCCCATAACTGAAAGCGATTGGATGAAGAAAACAGCAAGTATAAGTTGTTTATAAATAACTATGTAGTAGTTATTCAAGTTAATACTATTGGAATCTTTATGGTTAAAATACGATGAGCACACCGGTATTGCACCAATTATTGATTCTTACGTGAAAGGCACTACTCGATAATTGTTACAATAATTCTTGTTTAATATTTTATTTTATTGATTCAATAATTGCTACGTTGATATTTTATATTATTGTTGTTTCAATAATTGTCACTATACTGATATTTTCCATTATCAGATCAATAATTAATATTATTTGAATAATATTATTAGATAGCATTATTGGCAATGTCTAGAAAGTTCTGTCTAATGAGAGGTTTGATCACCTAATTACTTGCCATGAAGTAGAAAATCCTTATTGAAAGCCCTTCTTTCCTAGAAACTACCGCTGGTTATCGATATTGTGATTCTGTAATATTATTTGTGAATAATTAATTATTGATAAGGAAAATATTTATTTTATGTAGATATAGATGGAGAAATTTTTAAATGTGACAATTGTTAAAAATTGATATTTTATCTTTTCTGATAAAATAATTTATTTAAATATATTATTATATTATAATAATATAATAATGGTGATATTTTTATAATGAATGTGGGATATATGAATAAATGAGGAGGAAGAGTATTTTTGTTATTAAAAAAATTTAAAACATGTTTTTCATGTTTGTGGACCCCATTTCTTGACTGAAATTTGATTATAGCCCGTAAAATCGTCCGTATGTGGATTTCGGTCAATTTCTGTTTGGAATTTGGAAAAACTTAAACTTACAAAGTTGTAGAGAATTGAATTTCATATGGAATGGACATAAGATTCAAATTTTTCTGATAAAAGTTGTATTTGTTTATGTACCATGTATTTGGAAACTCAGAATAGGTGATGTATACCTATTTTGGGGGTATCACAGTTTGTATCAGAGCTTAGAGATATGGTCTTTGGCGAAGATCGGGGAATAGTACTAGGAGGGAGATGTGACGCGCCAAAATTCAGGTACTTGAAACCCGAACTCAGTGCTTCACGATACCATTTCTATGAGCGGAATAATACTAATAATAATAATAACAATAATATAGATTATCAAATTTAATTTACATATTATCAGAGTTTTAAATCCCAATTACGAAACTTCAAACATTCGTTTACATTACATGATAATTAATATATATCATCATTATCCTAATAAAGTCTATTTATTACAACAGATAACATTATCTTTCATTCAAATGACCTTCCTTTCCCTTTGTTCTTGGTAGAGCCTTCAGGTTGTTCATACTTAGCTGAAAACATTAAAATTAAGTAAGGATGAGCATTTGAGTGCCCAGCCAAGTAATAGCAACGATAACATTTAGCTGAATGAATTAAATGTTTTCTTTGAACGATACTTCTACAATGAATCAATAGTTGTGAAGTAAGCTGAATCAATAATAAACAAACTATCATTTCGATTTCAAATTTTTGATACTACGTATAGACTATAAATGGTGATCATTTGACAGACTATGAACATTATTTTCTATTTTCAAAAAGGTTAAACAGAACTTCATCTGTAAACCGTCATTACTTACGGGCACGGGGGGTGATCTGTCTGTTATGCCGTGTATTGATCAATACTACATTATAGGATGATATTTTTGTCCAGCATTTCTGCCTTAGGCGCATAAAAGTTTCCCATATTTGAGATGTTCATACCAGTCTCTAATCCGAACCAAAATAATTCAGTTGGATAACAATAAAGTTCTTATCTTGTTCAACAACAATTTTTTTAAGTTAGTGTCTAGCCAGATCAAATAGCTTAGACGGCTTTTAATTCAACTTATACATACTAGACACCGATAAGAATGTATCAACAGGTGATAAAATTTAATGATTATCCAAGTGAGGACAGTTGTATAACCATGTTTAGAAATTAACGAACAGAATATATTTCTTGATCGACAATAATAGAATTAAGGAACTTGTACAACATATTATAATTTAATAATTTACTTATACAGAATCATTTCATAAGTATATACAAAGGTTGAAATATTTGAACAATTGAAAAGAATAGTTTAGATATTATCTTACGCATGTCCATTGCATAAAGTAAATGCAAAGGGTTAGATACTTGCCTTGTCTGCTGCTTACACAACTTAGATTTATCTTTTATATCAAGCCCTATCATTAAGTAGATAATTCGTTCGATTAGAATAACATATTATGTCATATTGTACTGCTATTTGCAGTCAGCACATAACCTAATCACATTATTATGTAAGTTTAACAACCATTGAATCACAAATAATCACTTATCTAATAACATTATCTAAGTCCATATCAATTTCTGAAATGTGTCGGTGTATTGGCAACTTTATCGGGTAATTATCGAGTCTAAGACTCTAACTTAGTAACTTAGTATCGACCATATTATTTTTAAATGACTTATAATAATTTTTAAACCTTTATTATAATTTATTACTTAATTTTCAAACATCTAATCATTATTAAATGATTTAAATATTAAATAATACTATTACCATTAATATTTAATTACACTTAAACTATTAATGAAATCATTTCCAATATGTCAAAGTTATTTATAATAACTCAAAATACTTTTAAAGTATTAATATTATCCTTAAATAATTTTTAAAACATTTAAAATCATTTTAAAATAATTATCATTAATATTTAAATATTAATGTACTATTTATCAAAATATTAAAAGTCATTAATTATATCTTAAAATATTTTTAATTCATTTATATCCTTTTTAAATGATTTTAAAGTAATAAAACTATTTTTAAACTATTTATTTAATATAATTATTAAATAAATTTAATATCATTAATAATAAGTTAATAATCATTAATATTAAATTATTAATGAAATTATACTTTAAATATTAAAAGTTATATTTTATAACTTTAAAATATCTTTAAATACTTTATTTTCATTTAAAATGATTATTATAATATTAAAATCATTTTAAAACTAATTTTAATTAATTAATGAAATTTACCTTTAAATATTAAAAGTTATATTTTATAATTTAAAAATTTTTTAAATACCTTATTATCATTTAAAATGATTTTTAATATAATAAAATCATTTTAATTAATTAATTTAATTTGTTTAGTAAATAACTTAATGATCATTAATATTAATTTATTAATGAAATTTATCACAAAATATTAAAAGTCACTAAAAATAACTTAAAATATTTTCTTATATCATAATATAATTTTAAATGATTTTTCATGTATTAAAATCTTTTTTCAAATAATTTATTTAATATTATAATTAAATAAATTAAATGCCTTTAATAGTGCAAAAATATTAAATATTTATGAAATATATTCAAAATAAATAAAAACTAATTTTCGGAATTTAAAATAATTTTTAATAATTTATTTGGTATTTTTAACAATTAAAAACTATTTATTTATTTATTTAATATAATTAAATAATTTTATAAGGAAACTGTCGCTAAAGGGCCCTATAGCGACGAAACTGTCGCTATAGGTGTTCTTGAGGTGTTCTTCATGAAACCAGAACATTAATCCAGTTACCGAGTGACCAGGTTTGACCCGGTCTAATTTCGTGTGTGTTGTGTTTCTGGACATGTTGTTTGTCAGATCGTGTAGTGCTAATGTAAGACTACAAGATCTAACAACAAACAAGATTAAAATATGCACTAATTGAAAGATCTAACCCTTCAAAGTAGATGTCAGAACTGTTCTTCATTTTCTGGATTACCCAGAAATGAAGAAATGATTCAATTATCTATTTTTGGCTTCCACAACTTGCATTTACATTGATGTTTTAGTGATATTATGCCTTGATTGTGTAGACCACATGTAAGTCTACAGATTCATTACATAAAAACATTTTAAAAACATCACATAAAGCAGATATGGGTTTATCAGTAGTGGTGAAGCGCTTATGAAGATTTCTGGGTTACCCAGAAAATTCATCCGGCAGTTTCGTCCTCACTACTTTGACCACAGATTTCTTGGATTCAGAGAAGGATATAATGATTCTAGAGGCATGTTCATGTAGCCTAGACGTCAGACAACAATATTACAACAATAACAGGGTCTAACACGTAAACAGAAGTAAGATCTAAATGCATGAACAAGCTGTCAGACTTTCTAGGCACGTTCTGGGTTACCCAGAAACGTGTGGTCAATGCCGGTCAACGTGGTTTGACCACTAATAACTTTCCACCGGCTTACGATCTGACTTTGATTCCAGTTTCAGATCAAAGATCTCATAGCATACTACTAGATCAAAGCTTAAAAACACAAAAACACATAACAAGACGAGATCTATGGGACCTGACATTTGGTTGTCAGACCATATTTCTCATTTTTTCAAGATTTTATAAATCTTAAAATCCGAGCCTCTAGATGTTATGGATCTAACATCTAGCAACCCAGATCATCATTAGACACCTTATATAACATGTTTAACAAAAAAAATCTAACATCTAACAACAAAATTTTGGGCAGATTTCATGGCTAGGGTTTATACCTTCTTATGAACAATCTTGGATTCTAGGCTTCTGATTTGGTTGTGATGTTCGTGGGGCTTGGTTGTGGAACTGTAATACTAATATATTTCGAAGGTTTTGGGATTGAGAGAGAAGAGTTGAGAGTTGGGCAAAATTTAGTGAACAAATGAATTATTTCTCTCTCCAATCTATATATACTTCACATATACAATGTATTTGGTTGCACAAATGGCTGATTGCTGGCATTATTGAGCATGTGGAGTTGTTGGTTTGTTCACCCACTTCACCTAGAGTCAAAACCTAAGTTTGTAGCTTTAATAATGCAAAGAGGCAAAATGGTCATTTGTCTTTCCAATTTAATGGCAAAAATGGAACTTGGCAAACCCTTAGGGTTTGACCCTTAGGGTTTAACCCTATGGTTTTATATATAGCAATTGTAGAATTTAGCAATTAGGGTTTATAAAAAAATGAAAATTTTAGTTTCTAAAATTTGTAATTAGGGTTTTCTTAAATAAATTAGTTTTCTAATTACATTATACAGGAACATTAGGGTTTAATAACGTTAATTATAATTAAGATCACTGATTTATCAATTAGAGCATCCATTTGATAATTAGGGTTAACAATTTACTAATTAGGTTTAACAATTTAATAATTAGGGTTAAAAATTTGTAATTAGGGTTTCTAATCACATTAATCATGATCATTAGGGTTTAAAGTCCGCTAATGAGTATTAAACATCCTAAATTAGCAATTAGGGTTTCCCAATTTGACAGTTAGGGTTCTTAAATATTGGTTAGGGTTTTAATTTCACAATTAGGGTTTCGAGTCAATAATTAGGGTTTACCTACTTAGTATTTATATTTATAATATCCGACATTGATCACATTATTACGATTTCCTAAAAATATTTTGAACTCTAATTTGTATTTTAAATTAGGGCTTCACATAATAATACTAGAATTTGTCATATAACGCCATAATTGACCAACCATTATCGGTCCACGTATACAGTACATATTTATAGCACTGAAAATCAAAATATAATTAATATTATATTATTATCATTCCTTATTCCAAAACCATAATTAGGGTTTGGATTCCATATCTGATTTACCTTGCATAAACAACTTTATTAATTAAGTAAAAATATTTAACTTAATAATCCAAGCTAAAATTCATATAAATAAATAATAATTATAATAACTACTGATAACCATTCCTTATATTATTTAAATAATATAATATCGTATTTCCTTTGAAAAATAAATAATAAAAACATTTATACAATAATATTAATTATTAAAAAATATAATTTATAATGATCATTAATTCTAAAATAAAATTATTTGTAAATATTCATGTAATAAATATATTTTTATTTACCACATAAATACATATACACATTATCTTGTACAAATCTTCATCCTTAAAATAAATAAAAAAATTTATACGCAAAATTTTTGTTTTATTTATATAGAAAATATCGGGTTATTACATTCACCATCCCTTATAAAGATTCCGTCCCCGGAATCACCATTTTAAAACTTACTCATATAAGAGTACATAACATACACAGTCATTTCAAGTAAATCTCGATCATAATTGATAGAACTGATCTTTAACTTTTTACATAAAGCTTATCTTTCTGATTAAACGAAAATTTGATTTCTTAAAAGAACTCAAATTCCTCCTTCAAAATTTCTTTATAAAATAATTTATTATTTATAGGAAAATCATATAGAAGAAAATAAAAGTTATAAGAAAAATTACCTGAAGTTCTATTGCCAGCTGCCGCCGTATCCTGGACTGTCGTGTTGAAGACCCTTGCAGTAGACTTTGTCGGCTTGCTAGATGATGTTGGTCCTGTGATCGCCAAAGTTCTGCCGCTTTTCCCCATGTTCACGCTTTCTGCCTCCGTCCTCCTTTTCGGACAGTCCTTCACCTTATATTCCTTTGATCCGCACAAAAAACACCCATTAATAGTTCTAGGGTTGGGGCAGTTGGGAGAGATATGGCCCTCCTGCCCACACTTAAAACATACAAATTTACCTTTCAGACATTCCCCCAAATGGTTCTTTCCACTGTTCCCACATTGTACCAGCTTCTTCTTCTTTGTACCCTCCTGCTTCACCTGTGTGACGCCCCCAAAATTAGGTATACATCACCCATCTTGGGTCGCCAGATACATGGTACAGAATTCAAATACAACTTACTAATACAACTGTAGTGTACAATACGACAAAACATAAACTGTGAGTTTGAATACAATTATTGTCTACTAGAGATTATACAAATTCTAAAGGAGTCCTCATTACAATTATTATCACACTATTTCACAAAATAGTGAGGACTACTAATGCTATCCTCTGGACCATCACTCCGTTCCCCTACTCGTCCCAAATTATATTCTCATTTCACAGAGAACGGTGAAAGAAAGGGTGAGCTCAACTAGCCCAAGAAGAAATATTATGACTAAGATAATGCGATAAATAAATTATCATTAGCCTCTAACAATGTTAAACTGATAAAATACAATAGACATCAAGTTTAACTGCAGCGGAACAAGCAATCCATTAAAAGAGTCAAGTAGAGAATAGAATCTACTATCTTTTATGATTTAAAAAGTCTTTCATCACTTTTATCGCTGAGACTCAGCTCAATAAATAATCCACATCATTAAATCATCCCTGCACTACAAGCTAAGAATATTCTTTAGTATCACGACCACGAATTATTCATGCACTACGGGCCAAAGATAATCGTGTTTTCATCAACGGTCCTGATCATGCCATAAAACAATTCATCTTTGCTCCCATGGCCGAAGAGAATCCATAGCCATAATCATACCAAAATTTGTCCATCAATGCACTACGGGCCAGTGAGGACTTTTAATTTTCACATCATTTGTAACATTACGATCATGATTACACCGAATAATCCCTGGTCATAATCACACAAAGTCCATCTATGCACTACAGGCCACAGATGACTTTCAACAAAATATAAACATGAGGATGATGACAATGATATAAGAATTCAATAAAAACAAGTTCAAGAATTAATTTATCTAGGGCCGATAACGTCCAAAGTGTCAACATGATCTTTGCTTTGTAGAGTAAAATTCAAGAATGCTCGGAAGAATATTTCCATGAAAATATTTGGATGAAACGCAAATATCAAGGATATTCCACTAATTTCATGGAGTATAGAAGTCAAAATTTTAATCAATCGAGTATAATACCGAATGGAATAACAAAAGATATCACCATGCATGCGGTGCCAGATGAGACGGTTATTCCAATGAATAATAATAACGGAACCAAAGTTAGGTGAAATTCACAATCAAGCGGGATGTTCCAACAAAATAATAAATGCGGAATAATAAATGATGGAACCAGTCCCATGATATAACGCATAAAGATATTCCGATAGAATAATAAAGACGGAATAATAAAAATGGAACCAGTCCGTATAGATAAAGCATGCATAAGATATTCCGACGAGAATAATAGAAGAATGTCACCAAGTATAGGGTATTCACGTATACAAAGTTATTCCAACAGAATAATAAAGAAATGGAATAATAGAAGTTCTCTTTGTGAATACAAAAGAATAATATCCCTTACCGTAAAATAATACTTGATATAAAAGTAGTGAAGTAGCGAAAACTTTTCTTCTATCTCTCTATAGTCTCTCTCTATAGTTTCTCTCTCTAGAGTTCAAAGGTGAATTAAAGAAAATAATAAAGGAATGAGCTTCTATTTATAGGAAAATGGAATGCATAAGAACTAATCCATGAACGGTCCGCATTGTTTACTTTAATCGATGGTCCATATTTAAAGAAAAATATTTTAAATAAAATATAATATATTCTATTTATATAAAAAGATTTTTACTATGCAAACACTATCTGGGCACTATGCAAACACTATGCATAATAAAATATAATATATTCTATTTATAGAATAACTTTAATAAAGTATTATATTTTATATAAAAAGATTTTACTATGCAAAACACTATGCATAATAGAATATAATATATTCTATTTATAGAATAACTTTAATAAAGTATTCTGTTTTATATAAAAAGATGTTTCTATTTTATTACGTGAATAAAACAAAACTTCTAAATCAACAATAATTGAATCAAATAATGTGAGATACTACGCAAAGAACTATTGTAGCAATAATTGAACAAAACTGAGTGACTTCTCACATAAATATCAATAATCAATACCGTGTGCTACTATGCAACAACGCGTATTACTGTACTTTTACTACCGAGTAGTTCAACAGTATCAACGGTAAAACTTCCGCCGTTATTTTCAATAAAATATTTTTGTCGTTTTCTCAATCCGACAATAATTCCATTGTGGGGTCCACCAATGATTGTGTCGTCGTACGAATATTTCCTGTTTAAAACGAATATTCCCCGACCAATCGAATATAATATGACAACTTGCATACTTTGCAAAATTTATAAATATTACCCACAACTATAACATTATCTCAAATTCACACCATAATATAAAAAAAATTATTTTGAGAAAATTAATTCTTTATTCATAAAATCTGGGGTTTCACAACCTGCATACCCCCAAAGTTGTTTCCCTTCCTCTTTTCACTCCTATTTCCCCTGTTTGTTTCCTCCTTCCCAGCTCCCTCAACCTTACCCTTGTTCCTTCTTTCCTTGTTATAGATACTCATGGCCTCACTCCCCTCTTCAGCAATAATAGCTTTTCCATGAGTGCTGCAAATGTAGGGATCTACAACACTGCCACCTTATTGTTGAGCCAGGGTTTTAATCCCAGCTCAAACCTTCTAGCTTTCCTAGCCTCCGTATCAACTTGATGCGGGGAAAACTTAGCCAACTCATTAAACTTAGCGGCGTATTCTGACACCGTCAAATTTTCCTGCTTCAATTCCAGAAATTTTACCTCCATCCTAGCCTACATACTAGATGAAAAATAGTTTTCAAAAAATAAAGTTTTAAATCCTTCACAAGCAACTACACCTGCTCCTGCCCCTTGCCTGATTCGCTTCCCACCAAAAATTTGCCTCACCCTTCATCATGTACGTGGAAAAAGCGGTCTTTTGCCCCTCAGCTACCCTAGCTATAACGAACGCCTTTTCGATTTTTTTAACCCATGTTTGGGCTACTATAGGGTCAATTGTACCTCTAAATTCGGGCGGTCCTGCAGCCTTGAAGTCCTTGAAGTTTTCCAAGCGATTGTCTGGCTGGTTCCCGCGACTTGTATTCCTTGTTGCATAGCCTGAGCTACCATGTTTGCAAAGTGCTGCATTGGATCTGGTTGTTGACCCCCAGCGTTGTTGACAGATTCTTCTGCCCTTCTATTTCTAGTTTAACGTCTTGGCGGCTTTATCTGATTAAATAAAACATAATTTAACTTACATTCTAAACCTTATCATATAAGTTTAATATATTAAACTTGTTTCATTACACAAACATAAGTTCATTTTCATTAAGTCGTAGTAATTTACATAACATAGCACATACTACTATCCCTTTGTGACTACAAAAGTCGGGATTTACAAACTTGATCATTACAAAAGTTGAGAACATAACCTTACACATACATACTAAGTATATTGTGACGCCCCCAAAATAGGTATACATCACCCATTCTGAGTTGTCAATACATGGTACAGAAACAACTACAACTTTATTATTACAACAAGAAATCGTGAGTTTGAATACAAATATTATCTTCTAGACAATATCTATACTCAAATAAATCCTCATCACATTTATTGATACATTATTTTACAAAAATGGTGAGGACTACTAAACAACTCTCTCTAGAACCTTCATTCCATACCCCGACTCGTACTTGCTATATTCTCGCCTCCTGAGAAGAAAAATGGAACAAAAAGGAAAAGGGTGAGCTCAACTAGCCCAGTAAAGAATATTATGACTAAGATAATATACAACAAATTATCATTAGTCTTCAACAGGAAAAAAAAACTAATAGAATACAATAGACAACAAGTTTTTAAACCAATATTCGCAGCGGAAATAATAATTCATTAGAAGAGTTAAGTAGAGAATGCAAACTACTATCTTCTATGTATGAATTTAAAAGTTGGTCGTCGATATTTTATCCCTGTAACATCAATCAATATATATCTGAATCAAATATTCATCTTTGCACTACACAGCCAAAGATATTCATCATTAATCATGTTCATCTAAACACATGTTCATCTTTGCACTACGGGCCAAAGATATTAATCGATCGATCGTGTTCATCTCAACACTGCTCATCTTTTGCACTACGGACCAAAGATATTCATCAAGAAATCATTCATCTTTGCACTACAGGCCAAAGATATTCAGTAATATCATCATTTAGGACTGAGGATGATGAAAAATATTTTAAAGAAAACGAATCCAATGAAACAAAAGAATAATTATTAAGGATTCGTATTTTAAACAATCCAAGTTCAAAAATACCTCAAAATAATCATAGTGATGTAAAATTCAAGAATGATCAAAACATAGATACAATCAAAGCTAGTATCCACAATAGATATTTTAGACGAAAAGAAAAATTTTCATTTTTTGATGAATAGTGTCGTTTAAGTGAATAAGATACCATAGATATCGTGAATAGTAACCCCGACTAAAAGTTCTAAATTTGATTAAAAAGTTCAGATCAATACTTCTTGCATAATGATATTAGAATAAATAATATCATTTAAAAAAAATAATATCCCTTACCTCACAAAGATAGTACTTCTAGTTGAAACACCGGATATAGGCTATGACTTGAATTTGCACCGTATAGCAATACTCAAAGTATACTCAAAATACTCACAAGAATATGCTCGATAATATAGAGAGAAAACTTGAGCTTCTGTGATTTTCAATTCTAACCTAAGCACCCTATTTATAGGAAAATGCTTAGAACACCAAAGCAGAAAATTTAATATAATAATAATATATATAATCAAATTTTCTAAGCACACAAATCTGGTCCAAACTTCAGCCACACATGTGCCAAAAACAATTAAAACGTTTTTCTTAATAAAATAATTAAAACTTCCAAAAATCAATTATTTTGAGAGCTTGAAACTCAATAATTCATAATAAATAGCCCTTTATCAAAAAATTCAAATCTCGCGAGTTTTATAGGAAATTCAATTCTTTACAACTTTGCAGAATAAAGTTTTTCCAAATTCCAAACAGAAATTGACCAAAATCCACAAACGGGCGATTTTACAGGCTATAATCAAATTTCAGTCAATAAATGGGGTCCACCGACATGTTTAACATGTTTTAAACATTTATTGCAACAAAATACTCTTCCTCCTTGTATACTCATATATCCCACATTCGTTGTAAAAATATCACCATTATTATATTATTAAAATAATATATTTAAATGAATTATTTTATCGAAAAAGATAAAATATTAATTTTCAACAATTGTCATTTTAAAAATTTTCTCTCATCTATATTCACATAAAATCAATATTTTCCTCATCATATAAATCAATAATTAATTATTCACAAATAATATTACGAAATCACAAGATCTTGCAACGGTGTTAGCCTCGTGAAAGAGGGGCTTTCCAATAAAGATTTCTCCTTCTTGGCCTTGATTAGGTGACCAAACCTCTCCTTAGATGAACTTTCTAGACATTGCCAATAATGTTATCCAATAATATTATTCGGATAATATGAATTATTGCTCTGATAATGGAAAATCTTGTGTAATGACAATTTATTGAAACAACAAAGAATATAAAATATCAATGCGAAGAATTATTGAATTAATAAAATAAAATCTTCGAATAAAGAATTACTATAACCATTATTGAGTAGTGCCTTCTTACGTAAGAATCAATAATTGGTGCAATACCGTAAAGCTTCTGTGTTTTTAACCAATAGAGTATTTTAACAAATATTATCGGTAATAACTACGACGTTATTTTTAAATAACTTATTTTTGTCGTTTTCTTCATCCAATCGCTTTCCGTTATGGGGGCCCACACATGGTCATTTGCGTCGCATACGAATATTCCCACAAAGATCTAATATTCCACGACCAAACGAATATTCCCCGACAACAATGAATATTTTATAACCACTTGCTTATTTTAAAATATTTGCGTATTTTACCCCTAACTATCCACATTAATCAAATCAACCCTTACTATTTCAAAATAATAAATAGTGAAAATTAAATTTCATTAATAATAAGCTGGGGTCTTACAACCTCCCTTCCTTATGAAATTTCGTCCTCGAAATTGACGTACGTACCTGGTGTTTCGAAAAGGTGGGGATACCTCGCTTTCATTTCCGTTTCCAATTCCCAGGTCATTTCCTCTATAGCATGATTCCTCCACAGAACTTTAACTTGTGGTATGACCTTTGTGTGTAGGACATGCTCCTTCCTATCCAAGATCTTGACAGGTACCTCCTCATACGTTAAGTCTTCGGCTATCTCATCCGGTTCTAACTCTATAACGTGGTTCGGGTCTTTCACATATTTACGAAGTACAGATATGTGAAACACATTATGAACACGAGACATACTCGGAGGTAACGCGAGTCTATAGGCTACATTTCCTACTCGATCAAGAATTTGAAATGGACCAATAAATCGTGGATTGAGCTTTCCTCTCTTCCCAAATCTTGTATCTCCTTCCATGGAGCAACTCAACAATAATAATACATGATCCCCTATACTAAATTCCACGTCCTTTCGATGAAGATCCGCATAACTCTTTTGTCGATCTTGTGCCATTTGTATACGTTGTCGAATCATTTGGATCTTTTCGGTAGTCATATCGTATTAACTTTCGGTCCCAACAATGTTGCTTCACCCACCTCATCCCAACATATTGAGAAACGACATTTTCGTCCATATAATGCTTGAATGGAGCCACACTTATACTTGCACGATAATCTGTTGTTGTTGTAGGAGAATTCCACCAATGGTAAATACTTATCCTAACCGCCTCTTGAAGTCTAGGACACGAGTCTTAATAGATCTTCAAGAGTTTGAATAGTCCTCTCGATTGTCCGTCTGCTTGAGGATGGTATGCTTAAATCAATCAGAACTCCGTGCCCATAGCTTTTTGCAATCTAACCCAAAATCTTGAAGTGAATCTTGGGTCACGATCCAAACTATGGATACAAGCATGCCATGCAACCTCACAATCTCATTCACGTACATACTAGCAAGACGCTTCAAGGGAATAAGTCTCCCGTGATCGGCAAGAAATGAGCGGACTTGGTTAATCTATCAACAATAACCCAAATAGCATTGATGCCTTGAGAAACCGTAGGGAAGACCCGTAATCGAAATCCATGGTAATATGTTCCCACTTCCATTTCGTAATCTCAAGTGGTTGCAACGGACCCTTAAGTACTAAATGCTCCGCCTTTTACACGTTGACAAGTTAAACACATCAAGATAAACTTTGCAATCTCTCTCTTCATATTATTCCACCAAAATGTATGTCAAGATCACGATACATTTTAGTACTTCCGAGATGGATTGCAAATGGTGTATTGTGTGCCTCCATCATAATCTTGTACTTCAAATCGTAGTCGTTAGGGACACAAAGTCTAGAGTGGACTCAAGTATTCCTTCTTCATCAATTCTCGCTTAGGAATAGCTCCTTCTTGTACTTTCTTCTTCATACGCATCATTTCCGGCCTGGTGGCTTGAGCAACCTTAACTTTTTCTATTAAAGTTGGCTCTATCGTATACTTGACATCATTGCACTCATTCCAGCATATGATCTTCTACTCAACGCGTCGTCACTACCACGTTCGCTTTTCCGGATGGTATTGAATAGTGTGGTCGTAGTCTTTCAATAGCTCGAGCCAACGTCGTTGCCGCATGTTGAGTTCTTTTTGAGTGAAGAAATATTTAAGGCTTTTATGGTCTGAATATATCTCCACTTTCTCCCCATATAGATAGTGCCTCCATATCTTTAGAGCGAAAACGACTGCTGCCAACTCTAGATCATGAGTAGGATAATTCCTCTCATATTCTTTAAGTTATCGCGAGGCATAAGCTATGACTTTCCCACGTTGCATGAGAACACATCCTAACCATTTGCCCGAAGCATCGCTGTAGATAACAAATCCATCCGTACCAGATGGTATTGTTAGAACATGTGCCGAAATGAGTCTCCTCTTAAGCTCTTGGAAACTCTTCTCGCATTCTTCGCTCCAAATGAATTTTATATCCTTCCTAGTTAGTCAAGGTTAATGGAGTAGCGATTCGAGAAAACCCTTCCACAAATCTCCGATAATAACCAATAAGCCCAAGAAGCTACGTGCTTGATCCACCACCGACTTTGGTTGCTCTAAACTTTGTATTGCTTCAATCTTGGCACGGATCAACAGATACTCCATGTTTCGACACCACGTGCCCAAGGAATGCTACTTCCTCAAGCCGAACTCGCATTTCTTCAATTTGGCATATAGTTGGTTTTCACGAAGCCTTTGGAGTACCAACTTCAAATGGTGCTCGTGATCTTCACGACTTTTGGAATATATGAGGATGTCATCAATAAAGACAACAACAAACCGATCCAAATATTCCTTAAATACTCGGTTCATCATATCCATGAAAGCCGCGAGGAGCATTAGTTAGTCCGAAAGACATGACTAAGAATTCATAATGCCCATACCGGGAGTTCAAGGCGCTTTGGAATATCCTCGATTCTAATCTTCACCGATGATATCTAGAACGAAGATCGATTTTGAAAAGAATTGTGCCCCTTGCAAATCGGTCAAACAAGTCATCAATACGAGGTAGAGGATACCTATTCTTGATGGTGACATGGTTCAATTCCCGATAGTCAATACAAAGTCGCATACTCCCGCTCTTTCTTCTTTACGAATAAAACAGAGCACCCCAAGGAGATGTACTAGGGCCAGAATGAAACCGATGTCCAACAATTCCTCAGTAGTTGGACCTTTAACTCTGAAGTTCAATAGGAGCCATTCGATATGGGGTTTTAGAAATGGGCTTTGTACCAGTGTTCAAGATCAATAAAGAATTCAACTTCACGCTCGGGGGTAGGCGGGAAGTTCTTGAAATACGTCGAAAGTCAATAACAACAGAATATTATTCAAATTTAACGTGTCTTTATTCAAATCCATAACATGGGCTAAGAAAGCTTGACATCCGCTTTTCAATAAACGAATAGCTTTATGATTAGATATGATGATTGATTGATTTTAATGGTTTAGTTGCTTGAATTAAATACAACAGTTGGTTAGGAATATGAAAACTAACAACCTTATGAAAACAATCAATTTTGGCATGATGAGTAGTTAACCAATCAATCCCTAAAATCACATCAAAAGCAAGTATTTTTAAAGAGATAAGGTCAACGGTAAGGTGATGGTGCCAACTTGAATCAAACAAGATTTATAAACAAATGGATGTGATGAAAGTTTCTCCTAACGGAGTTTCCACAGATAGGTCAAAGTCTAATTTCTCCTGAGTCAAGTTTAAACATTGAGCACATGCAGGAGAGATAAATGAAATGGTAGCACCCCAGATCAAGTAAGGTATAAACTTCGCAAGAATTTATAAATAGCTTACCCATGATCACCTCGTTTGGGTTCCTCGCATTTTGACCAGTCACAACAAACGCTCTTCCTAGAATCGTTAACTTTGACTTTTCTGTGATAGTCTTTTGAGTCACCGTCCCCCATTGAACTAGGTTTCGCTACCATACAATCTCGAGCGATATGTCCTTCCTTTCCACAATTATAGCATACCTTGAACTTTTGTAGGCGCTTGGACGATATGTCCCTCTTTCCGCATTTATAGCATATAACCGGTGGTCGTTCTCCTCCCTTAGAACCGCTTACTCTACGCAAGACTGCCGCCTTCATATGGTCGTTGTTAAATCTCCTCTTTTAAAATCTCCTCCCGACTCGCTTCTTCTATTTTCATGGCCATGATTACCACCAGTGGTTACCATTTTGTCCGTCTGCTTTTTCTCCGCCGGTTATCATTATTCTGCTTGATCGCTATCTCTGATACGATCCTCGGTTATGGTCCCTCGGTTGAAAGCATACTCGTTATCTTACTCTAATAATTGAGCCTCATTAACAACATCTCAATAAAGAGAAAATTTATGAGAAATGAGATATTGTCATATCGCCGGTTTCAAACCTCTCAAAAACATCCACGTCATACGTTCCTCATTCTCCACCAAATGAGGTGCAAACCCGGATAACTCGCAAACTTTGCCTCGTCTTCGAGACACCGCCATGTTGTTTTGTTCTAATCGATGAACTCCACTTCCTTCATATGACGAACACTTTCGTGAAAGTATTTGTCATTAAATAATTTCAAAAATGTCTCCCAAGACATCTTTGAAAAGTACCGGATGGAGTACGCTTCACAGACTCCCACCAGATAGCTCTCGCCTCGCCACGGAACATAAAGGTGGCGAATGGAACCTTCTTTCTTCTCCGCATCCCAAGACATCAAATATCTTGGTAATTTGCTTGACCCATGTTTTCGCCATGATCGGATCCGCTTTCCCTTAAATTCGTGGTCCCAACTCTTTGAATCGCTTGTTTGGACAACCCGTGAATTGCTATCATTTCCTCCTCAGTATTTTGAACACTAGTCTCCTCGCCTAATTTTGCATGAACTGCAAAAAGCTTCTAAACATCCCCTCGCTTCATCATCTCGCTTTCGGTGGTGTTGTTCACAGGAGGAACATTGCTAGCTTTATTACACATTCTCCTCGTTGGTAAAGACACGATGCATCTCCACGGTCTCATTTACTCCATTTGTTAATATTCTCAATCGACATTCTCAAATCTCGCCATATAACAAGGGTTAATTAAGGAAATCAATATATCACATAATATCCGTGATATATCGACCAATTAACAAATAAGCTTAGTAGGACACACTAGCGAAGGATTTACTCGCCTCTCCCTCCTAGTTCTATTCCCCCGATCTCCGCCAAAGATCATATCCCTAAGCTCGATACCAACCGCGACGTCCCCAAAAATAGGTATACATCACCCATTCTCGAAAGTTATCAATACATGGTAGATGTAAACAACTACAACTTTATTATTACAACAAGAAAAGCTGTGAGTTTGAATACAAATATTATCTTCTAGACAATATCTATACTCAAATAAATCCTCATCACATTTATTGATACATTATTTTACAAAATGGTGAGGACTACTAAACAACTCTCTCTAGAACCTTCATTTCATACCCCCGACTTCAGACTTGCTTGCTATATTCTCGCCTCTTGAGAAGAAAAATGGAACAAAAAGGAAAAGGGTGAGCTCAACTAGCCCAAGAAGAATATTATGACTAAGATAATATACAACAAATTATCATTAGTCTTCAACAGGAAAAAAACTAATAGAATACAATAGACAACAAGTTTTTAAACCAATATTCGCAATGAAATAATAATTCATTAGAAGAGTTAAGTAGAGAATGCAAACTACTATCTTCTATGTATGAATTTAAACGCGTCATCGTCGTATATTTTATCCTGTAACATCAATCAATATATATCTCGAATCAAATATTCATCTTTGCACTCACAAGCCAAAGATATTCATCATTAGTCATGTTCATCTAAACACATGTTCATCTTTGCACTACGGGCAAAAGATATTAATCGATCGGTCATGTTCATCTCAACACTGCTCATCTTTTGCACTACTGGGCCAAAGATATTCATTAAGAAATCATTCATCTTTGCACTACAGGCCAAAGATATTCAGTAATATCATCATTTAGGACTGAGGATGATGAAAAATATTTTAAAGAAAACGAATCTAGTGAAACAAAAGAATAATTATTAAGGATTCGTATTTTAAACAATCCAAGTTCAAAAATACCTCAAAACAATCAAAGCTAGTATCCACAATAGATATTTTAGATGAAAAGAAAAAATTTCATTTTTCGATGAATAGTGCCGTATTCGTGAATAAGATCAGATATCGTGAATAGTGCCGATATCGTGAATAGTAACTCCCGACACTAAAAGTTCCAAATTTGATTAAAAGTTCAGATCAATACTTGGCATAATGATATTAGAATAAATAATATCATTTAAAAAAATATCCCTTACCTCACAAAGACAAGTGATTTAGTTGAAACAACCTGATATAGGCTATGACTTGAACTTGCACCGTATAGCAATACTCAAAGTATACTCAAAATACTCACAAGAATACGCCGATAATATAGAGAGAAAACTTCAGCTTTACGGTGTGATTTTCAATTCTAACCTAAGCACCCTATTTATAGGAAAATGCTTAGAACACCAAAGCGTAAAATTTAATATAATAATAATATATATAATCAAATTTCCTACGCACACAAATCTGGTCCAAACTTCACCACACATGTGCCAAAAACAATTAAAACGTTTTTCTTAATAAAAATAATTAAAACTTCCAAAATCAATTATTTACGAGCTTTTAACTACAATAATTCATAATAAATAGCCCTTTTATCAAAAATTTTGAATCTCGCGAATTTTTATAGGAAATTCAATTCTCTACTACTTTGCGAATAAAGTTTTTCCAAATTCCAAATGTAAATTGACCTAAATCCACAAACCAAGCGATTTAACAAAGCTATAATCAAATTTCACCAATAAATGGGGTCCACCGACATGTTTAACATGTTTTAAACATTTATTGCAACAAAAATATTCTTCCTCCTCGTATACTCATATATCCCACATTCGTTGTAAAAATATCACCATTATTATATTATTAAAATAATATATTTAAATGAATTATTTTATCAGAAAAAGATAAAATATCAATTTTCAACAATTGTCATTTTAAAAATTTTCTCCATCTATATCCACATAAAATCAATATTTTCCTCATCATATAAATCAATAATTAATTTTTCATAAATAATATTACAGAATCACAGTACTGGCAACCAGGCCGTTCACAGGAAAGAGGGGGCTTTTCAATAAAGATTTTCTCCTTACTGGCGTGCAATTAGGTGACCAAACCTCTCCTTAGACAGAACTTTCTAGACATTGCCAATAATGTTATCCAATAATATTATTCAGATAATATGAATTATTGCTCCGATAATGGAAAATATTGTGTAATGACAATTTATTGAAACAACGAAGAATATAAAATATCAATGCAAAGAATTATTGAATCAATAAAATAAAATATTTGAATAAAGAATTATCGTAACCATTATTGAGTAGTGCCTTCTTACGTAAGAATCAATAATTGGTGCAATACCGTGCCTTCTTCGTGTTTTAACCAATTTAGTATTTTAACAAAGATTAATTGTAATAACTACTGCCATATTTTTAAACAACTTATTTTTGTCGCTTTTCTTCATCCAATTGCTTTCCGTTATGGGGCCCACACATGGTCACTACTGTCGTCGATTTAATATTCCCCGACAAGATTTAATATTCCACGACCAAACGAATATTCCCCTACAACAATGAATATTTTATAACCACTTGCTTATTTTGAAATATTTGCGTATTTTACCCCTAACTATCCACATTAATCAAATGAACCCTTACTATTTCAAAATAATAAATAGAGAAAATTAAATTTCTTTAATAATAAGCTGGGGTCTTACATACATATTACATTAAACACACCTACACAACAGAACCTATACTACCTATTTATTACACCTTTTCCTTGGACAACTTTTCGCCTGATGACCTCCTATTCCACAATTAAAACAGACACATTGCGTTGGATTGGGACAATGAGGAGAGAAATGTCCCTTCTGTCTGCAATTGTAGCAAACATATTCCACCTTTCTGAATACACCTTCATGTTTCTTGTCACAA
Organism: Panax quinquefolius; assembly: GCA_020205615.1. Taxonomy (NCBI): domain Eukaryota; kingdom Viridiplantae; phylum Streptophyta; class Magnoliopsida; order Apiales; family Araliaceae; genus Panax; species Panax quinquefolius. Next base: position 73,741,111 of record CM035165.1, read on the forward strand.
TTTGCACACCATTCTATTCGATTAATTTTTCCTTTGTTGTTATCAGGATTTCTTATATCACGGTCTTTCATCTTTCTTTTCCCCTTCTTGCTCGAGTCACAGATGCTTTGTTGCTTTTAGCTCCAATTTGGTCAATTTGGATTTTAAGCTTATCTTGTTCTTCCATTGTTTCTATTAATGCTTTCCGTAGTTGGCTATTTAGTAGTTTTTCTATTTCCCACAGCTTTTCCAAAGAGGAAACCTGGTCCCGCAGATTCTTCACATCGGTTGATGCTTGATCAGCTCCAACTTCAGTGTCCGAATCACTATCTGTCAATTCCACCATGTCCGGATCTGGTATTACGTTTTCCACAATCACCACCTCATCGAGGTTGCATTCACTTTGACCCTTTATTTCAGCTATTGGCTTTGATATTGTCTCCTTCTTTACGATCCAAGGGTATCTTAATCTTTTTTCACCTGACATCTACACACGTGAATTATCCTGATTAGCATATAATATATACACATAACAAACAATAATTTTGTATAGGTTATCTTTTATTTCGGTTTGACGATGAATTTATCCGATTCATCTCTTTTTAAACTCTATATGAGTTATTTATAATTTCAACGTTTCCCTCTGTTCAAAGGTTATAGCCTAATGTCTATCCCACCTAAGGTTTTTTAACCCTAAGCTCTGATACCATGTTGTGACGCCCCCTAATTCAGGTACTTGAAACCCGAACTCAGTGCTTCACGATATCATTTCTATGAGCGGAATAATACTAATAATAATAATAACAATAATATAGATTATCAAATTTAATTTACATATTATCAGAGTTTTAAATCCCAAGTACAAAACCTTCAAACATTCGTTACATTACATGATAATTAATATATATCATCATTATCCTAATAAAGTCTATTTATTACAACAGATAACATTATCTTTCATTCAGCGACCTTCCCTTTCCCTTTGTTCTTGGCAGAGCCTTCAGGTTGTTCATACTTAGCTGAAAACATTTAAATTAAGCAAGGATGAGCATTTGAGTGCCCAACAAGTAATAGCAACAATAACATTTAGCTGAAAGAATTAAATGTTTTCTTTGAACGATACTTCTACAATGAATCAACAGTTGTGAAGTAAGCTGAATCAATAATAAACAAACTATCATTTCGATTTCAAATTTTTGATACTACGTATAGACTATAAACGGTGATCATTTGACAGACTATGAACATTGTTTTCTATTTTTGAAAAGGTTAAACAGAACTTCATCTCAGAAACTGTCATTACTTACTTAGCACGGGGGTGATCAACCCGTTATGCCTCAGATTGATTAATACTACATTATAGGATGATATTTTCGTCAAAGATTACTTTAAAGCATAAAATTTTCCCATATTTGGGATGTTCATACCGATCCGAATCCGAACCAAAACAATTCAGTTGGATAACAATAAAGTTCTTAACTTGTTCAACAACAATTTTTTTAAGTTAATCTCTAGCCAGATCAAATAGCTTAGACGGATTTTAATTCAACTTATATATATTGGACATCGATAAGTATGTATCAACATCTGATAAAATATAAGGATTATCCAAGTGAAGAGACTTGTATAACCATGTTTAGAAATTAACGAACAGAATATATTTCTTGATCTACAATAACAGAATTAAGGAACTTGTACAACAGATTATAATTTAATAATTTACTTATACATAATCATTGCATAAGTATATACAAAGGTTGAAATATTTGAACAATTGAAAAGAATAGTTTAGATATTATCTTACGCATGTCCATTGCATAAGGTAAATGCAAAGGGTTAGATATTTGCCTTGTCTGCTGCTTACACAACTTAGATTTATCTTTTATATCAAGCCTTATCATTAAGTAGATAATTCGTTCGATTAGAATAACATATTATGTCATATTGTACTGCTATTTGCAGTCAACACATAACCTAATCACATTATTATGTAAGTTTAACAACCATTGAATCACAAATAATCACTTATCTAATAACATTATCTAAGTCCATATCAATTTCTGAAATGTGTCGGTGTATTGGCAACTTTATTGGGTAATTATCGAGTCTAAGACTCTAACCCGTAACTTAGTATCAGTCATATTATTTTTAAATGACTTATAATAATTTTTAAACCTTTATTATAATTTATTACGAATTTTCAAACATCGGAATCATTATTAAATGATTTAAATATTAAATAATACTATTACCATTAATATTTAATTACACTTAAACTATTAATGAAATCATTTCCAATATGTCAAAGTTATTTATAATAACTCAAAATACTTTTAAAGTATTAATATTATCCTTAAATAATTTTTAAAACATTTAAAATCATTTTAAAATAATTATCATTAATATTTAAATATTAATGTACTATTTATCAAAATATTAAAAGTCATTAATTATATCTTAAAATATTTTTAATTCATTTATATCCTTTTTAAATGATTTTTAAAGTAATAAAACTATTTTTAAACTATTTATTTAATATAATTATTAAATAAATTTAATATCATTAATAATAGGTTAATAATCATTAATATTAAATTATTAATGAAATTATACTTTAAATATTAAAAGTTATATTTTATAACTTTAAAATATCTTTAAACACTTTATTTTCATTTAAAATGATTATTATAATATTAAAATCATTTTAAAACTAATTTTAATTAATTAATGAAATTTACCTTTAAATATTAAAAGTTATATTTTATAACTTAAAAATATTTTTAAATACCTTATTATCATTTAAAATGATTTTTAATATAATAAAATCATTTTTAATTAATTAATTTAATTTGTTTAGTAAATAACTTAATGATCATTAATATTAATTTATTAATGAAATTTATCACAAAATATTAAAAGTCACTAAAAAATAACTTAAAATATTTTCTTATATCATAATATAATTTTAAATGATTTTTCATGTATTAAAATCTTTTTTCAAATAATTTATTTAATATTATAATTAAATAAATTAAATGCCTTTAATAGTGCAAAAATATTAAATATTTATGAAATATATTCAAAATAAATAAAACTAATTTTCTAATTTAAAATAATTTTAATAATTTATTTGGTATTTTTAACAATTAAAAACTATTTATTTATTTATTTAATATAATTAAATAATTTTATAAGGAAACTGTCATTAAGTAAAGGGCCTATATAATGATTTAAACCTGTCGCTATAGGTGTTCTTTTGAGGTGTTCTTCATGAAACCGTAACATCAATCCATTCTCGAGAGTGACCGATTTGATCTTGGCCTAATTTCGTGTGTGTTGTGTTTCTGGACATGTTGTTTGTCAGATCGTGTAGTGCTAATGTAAGACTACAAGATCTAACAACAAACAAGATTAAAATATGCACTAATTGAAAGATCTAACCCTTCAAAGTAGATGTCAGAACTGTTCTTCATTTTCTGGATTACCCAGAAATGAAGAACAGTTCGACCTTTCTATTTTGGGCTTCCACAACTTGCATTTCTGTTGATGTTTTAGTGATATTATGCCTTCAGTGTGTAGACCACATGTAAGTCTACAGATTCATTACATAAAAACATTTTAAAAACATCACATAAAGCAGATATGGGCCGGTCAAAGTAGTGGTCAGAAACTACTTATGAAGGTTTCTGGGTTACCCAAAAAATTCACCCGGCAGTTTCGTCCTCACTACTTTGACCACGGATTTCTTTGAGTCAGAGAAGGATATAATGATTCTAGAGGCATGTTCATGTAGCCTAGGCGTAAGACAACAATATTACAACAATAACAGGGTCTAACACGTAAACAGAAGCAAGATCTAAACGCATGAACAAGCTGTTAGACTTTCTGGGCACGTTCTGGGTTACCCAGAAACGTGTGGTCAATGCCGGTCAACGTTGTTTGACCACTAATAACTTTCCACTGGCTTACGATCTGACTTTGATTCCAGTTTCAGATCAAAGATCTCATAGCATACTATTAGATCAAAGCTTAAAAACACAAAAACACATAACAGGACGAGATCTATGGGACCTAACATTTGGTTTTCAGACTATATTTCTCATTTTTTCCAGATTTTATAAATCTTCAAATCCGAGCCTCTAGATGTTATGGATCTAACATCTAGAAACCCAGATCATCATTAGACACCTTATATAACATGTTTAACAAAAAAAATCTAACATCTAACAAATGAAATTTTGGGGCGATTTCACGGCTGGGGTTTATACCTTCTTATGAACAATCTTGGATTCTAGGCTTCTGATTTGGTTGTGATGTTCGTGGGGCTTGGTTGTGGAACTGTAATACTAATATATTTCGGAGGTTTTGGGGTTGAGAGAGAAGAGTTGAGAGTTGGGCAAAATGTAGTGAACAAATGAATTATTTCTCTCTCCAATCTATATATACTTCACATATACAATGTATTTGGTTGCACAAATGGCTGATTGCTGGCATTATTGAGCATGTGGAGTTGTTGGTTTGTTCACCCACTTCACCTAGAGTCAAAACCTAAGTTTGTAGCTTTAATAATGCAAAGAGGCAAAATGGTCATTTGTGTTTCCAATTTAATGGCAAAAATGGAACTTGGCAAACCCTTAGGGTTTGACCCTTAGGGTTTAACTGTAAGACCCCAACTTAATATAAATAAAATCGAATTTCCTCTAATTATATTTGTGAATAATAAGGTATTAATTGGATATAATTCTCTGGTTATTTGTGAAATGTGCAAATTTTGCAAAATATGCAAGTGGTTATAAAATAATCATTATTGTCGGGGAATATTCGTTTGGTCGTGAAATATACTTGTTGTCGGGGAATATTCGTACGACGGCGCAGTCATTTGTGGGCCCCATAACAGAATAACTGTCGTATGAAGAAAACGACAAGTTTGAGTTTTTATAAATAACGGCAGTAGTTGTTACCAAGTTAACAACATTGGAATACCCGTGGTTAAAAATACGAATACGCGTGGATGCATGTGATTGATGAATTATTGATCCTTACGTAAGAAGGCACTACTCAATAATTGTTACGGTGGTTATTGTTCAATATTTTATTTTATTGATTCAATAATTGCTTTGCGTTGATATTTTATATTATTGTTGTTTCAATAATTGTCACAAAGACAATATTTCCCATTATCGGATCAATAATTCATATTATTTGAATAATATTATTAGATAGCATTATTGGCAATGTCTAGAAACTTCACATCAAGGAGAGGTTTGGTGACCTAATCATGGCGTCAATAAGGAGAAATTCTTATTGAAAGCCACCTCTTCCCCGGAACTACTTGGTTGTCATAAATGTGATTCGTAATATTATTTGTAAATAATTAATTATTGATTCATATGATAAGGAAATATTTATTTTATGTGGATATAAATGTTGGATATATTTATTGTGGTTAAAAATGAAGGAGTTAATGTTGAGGTGTTTTATCAGTATTTTTGTCGGAATGAATGTATTAAAAATTAAACCAGTGTTTTTGATATATATTGTGTGAGTTATAATTTATAATCCGACCGTTGGATCGTTGTAATTTTTGGATATGTTATACATATATAAGTTGAGTATATGTCTACAAATTTTGAACCGTTAAAAATGAACGTATGATTTGTTATGAATTTTAAGAGGTGACTGATTCAGAAATTAGGTTTATAAATAATTTTGGTGGAAAATTCTAGAATTGAGTGGGCCCCACTTGTGGTTGGTGAAGAAATGTGCTGAATTTATTTCAAATGTGGTGGGTGGGAATAGTAGCAGGTAAAGTCATCAGGTTGAAGGTCAAGTCTGCTAACATTTTCCTATAAATAGAGGGCTAAGTTAGAATTGAAAATCACACCAGAAACAAGTTTTCTCTCTTTCTCTCTAGATTATTGAGTATATTTTGTGAGTATTTAGATATTTTGTGAGTTTCTATTCATCAGTGCAAGTTTCCTTCAGCCTTATACCGATATTCCGATCAGAAGTACTGATATTTTTAGGTAAATGATGTTATTTTCTTCATATATGATATTATTTCTTCAATATCATTATGCCGAAATATTCATCTTAATTTTTATCAAATTTGGAACTTTTTGTGTCTGGGTTACTATTCACGATACTCGGACTATTCAATCTAAAAATGAAATTTTCTTCTTTTGTCCAAGATGTCTATTATGGTTACTATCTTTGATTGTATCCATGTTTTGATCTTTATTTTTTGAATTACGCTTCAAAATTGGTATTTATGAAGTATTATTGATCTTGGATAAACCGTTATACTGAATCCCTACTATTTGTCCTTCCGTTTCACCGATTCGCTTTCTTTAAAATATTTTTCATCATCCTCACCCTAAATGATGATATTACTAAATATCTTCTACCAGTGTAGTGCAAAGATAAATGATTAATCGATGAATATCTTTGGCCGTGAATGCAAAGATGAATAGTGTTGAGATGAACATGACTTAACCGGTGATACAAATGAATATCTTTGGCTGTAGTGCAAAGATGAATATTTGATTAAAGATGTATATTGATTGTTGTTACAGGAATAAAATATTGATGATGGACTTTTAAATCTTAGAAGATAGTAGAACTCATTCTCTACTTGACTCTTCTAATGGATTCTTTATTCACGCTGCAGTTTGTTGATCTAAAACTTGTTGGCTATTATATTTTATCAAATTTTTCCCTGTTGAAGACTAACGATAATTTGTTGTATATTATCTTAGTCATAATATTCTTTACTGGGCTAGTTGAGCTCACCCTTTTCCTTTTTATTCCATTTTTCTCAGGAGGTGAGAACATAGTAGGAACTAGTCGGGGTACGGAGTGATGGTTCTAGAAAGATGTTTTAGCAGTCCTCACTATTTCTGTAAAATAGTGTTTGAATAATTGTAAAGAGGACTTATTTGAGTGTGGATATTGTCTAGAAGACAATATTTGTATTTAAACTCACAGTATGTGTTGTCGTATTTTGCACGACAATTGTATTATTGAAGTTGTAGTTTGCTTTCTGTACTATGTATTTGGCGACTCAGAATGGGTGTTGTATACCTATTTTGGGAACGTCACATTAACCCTTAGGTAATTTTAACCCTAGGGTTTAGTACATAGCATTTGTAGGATTTAGCAATTAGGGTTTGAAAAAAAATAAAATGAAAATGAAAATTTTAGTTTCTAAAATTTGTAATTAGGGTTTTCATAAATAAATTAGTTTTCTAATTACATTATACAGGAACATTAGAGTTTAATAACGTTAATTATAATTAAGATAACTGATTTATCAATTAGAGCATCCATTTGATAATTGGGGTTAACAATTTACTAATTAGGTTTAACAATTTAATAAATAGGTTTAAAAATTTGTAATTAGAGTTTCTAATCACATTAATCATGATCATTAGTGTTTAAAGTCCGCTAATGAGTATTAAACATCCTAAATTAGCAATTAGGGTTTCCCAATTTGGCAGTTAGAGTTCCTAAATATCGGTTAGGGTTTTAATTTCACAATTAGGGTTTCGAGTCAATAATTAGGGTTTACCTAATTAGTATTTATATTTAGAATATCCGACATTGATCACATTATTACGATTTCCTAAAAATATTTTGAACTCTAATTTG